>JAJIZL010022892.1:148670-161590 GCA_023969395.1 Amblyomma maculatum | reverse complement strand
AAAAAAAGAAATAAATAATACATGAAATGAAACTGAGACGAAAAGTATCACGGAAAGTAAGCAAACGATGAGTAGCATCACGTATATACACAGTAAGAATTTTTGAGACATCAGGAAAGAAAAAAAAAAAAGAACGGTAGATAGAAGAGAAAAAAAAACAACAACAAATAACTGACATTGATTATAGTAATATAGAAATATACATAAACAACCATTCCAGGCGCAACAAGTGCATGGTACTTAAAACACGGGCTAGAAATACAGAATAATACAATAAAGAAGTAAAACTGAACAAGGGACAGTAAGATTCGAATATAAAGTTTAAAGTTGAAATATAAGTAAGAAATGGATAAAAAGTAGTTCACGATACAGACAGCATTGAACAGGAGAAAAAGCAAAAAGTGAAGTAAATACAATTTAAGGCTAGAAAGTGGGAGTTATATGTGATAAAGTACTATTTAGAATACAACGCTACGAACATCCAATGTAAATGAACAGAGCGAGTTTTGGAAGATGTCAAGGTGAGGACAAAAAGAGTTAAATAACCACTGCATCCTGTCCAGAGGGGAGTGGGTACGAAGAGGAGAAACCTGAAATGGTCTGAATTCCTTCATGCTCTTTCGCGGAACGCGCAGTAGGATGTACTCTAAGAGCTGAGGGCACATAATGTGGCAATGAAGGAGTTTGTACAGAAAAGTGATATCGACTCTGATACGGCGGCAGTGAAGAGAAAGAAGATTCAGTTGGGCGCTCCTGGTGGAGCGAGAGGGGGAAGTTGCGCAAGGAAAGCGATAATGAAATATCCGTAAAAAAATTTTTTGTACTCTGTCAACCTTGTCCAAATTCGATTTGCAAGTGCCATTCCAAACAACCGACGCATACTCCAAGACCGGCAAGCATATGGACAGGTACAGTTTTAGGAACGGAAGTGGAGTATGGAACTCTCTCGAAAGTCTGCAAACGAATCCGAGTGTGCGCATAGCCCGCTGAGCAATGCGTTTAGTGTGAGAGGAGAAGCTGAGGGTGCGGTCAAAAAGTACACCAAGGTCATTAATTTCATCAACCCTATCCAACAACACAGAATTCACAGAATAATGGTAGAGAAAGCTATGTGTTTTACGAGTAAAGGACACAACCCTAGTTTTGGAAGAATTGAGGGTAAGTCGATTCTTCGCACACCAATCAGAAAAAGCAGATATGTCCGATTGCAACAACAAGCAATCTTGAAAAGAATGTATTACCTTGAATATTTTTATATCATCAGCATAAAGAAGAAACGAGGAGTTCTTTATCGCCGAGGAAACATCATTAATAAAAACGGAGAAGAGAAGCGGGCCTAGTACTGAACCTTGAGGAACTCCACTCGTTGCAGGGTAAACGAAAGAAGTCTGTCCATTGACACTGACAAAGCAGAAGCGATCAAGGAGATAGTTGCGTAGGAGGGCTACGAGTGAGACTTCAACGCCAGAGAGTAGAAGTTTATCAAGAAGTAGTGAGTGAGTAACAACGTCGAAAGCTTTGCTCATATCACAGTACACAGTGTCAACCTGACCCCTCTGAAGGACTGCTGCAGAGGCATACGTCATAAACGTGACTAGGTTGGTAGAAGTAGACCGACCCGACATGAAGCCATGTTGATTCGGTACTATGATATGTTTGAGATGGAAGGAAAGTACGCTGTGCAAAGCTAATTCGAAAAGCTTAGAGGTTGCACATAGAAGAAAAATCGGACGATAATTGGAAACATCAGATTTGTTTCCAGACTTGAAAACAGGAAACACGCGTGCCCTTTTCCACACGCGAGGAAAGGCAGCATTTTTTAAGCAGTTATTAAATATGGCAGTCATTACTGGTACAAAGATATAACTGAAGGCTTTTATTATGGCAGCTGGAATGCCATCAGGTCCAGGAGACAAAGATGGTCTCAGACGCTT
Source organism: Amblyomma maculatum (assembly GCA_023969395.1). Classification (NCBI taxonomy): domain Eukaryota; kingdom Metazoa; phylum Arthropoda; class Arachnida; order Ixodida; family Ixodidae; genus Amblyomma; species Amblyomma maculatum. The sequence goes on along the minus strand of JAJIZL010022892.1, from coordinate 159,656 downwards.
AAGACTCTCAGTTATCAACTCCTCGTCAAAGAGAATGGAATTAGATAGTGCACCAGATGGGAGGCAAACGGAGTCACAATGTGGATGTTTGTAAACGGAGGAAAAATGTTGTGCAAACTGTCGGCAACATCCCGAATTTCCGAACCCTGAGAGTCAACTAAGCTGATACTTAAATCTGATTTAATGGAACGCTTGCGAACGTAACGCCAGAACTGACTAGGACGATTTGAGGCACTCCTCTCTAAAGACTCAAGATAGGAGTCGTAGTCCCGCTTGTATAAGCGTTTGCAAAGAGAACGCACACGGCGAAACTCATCTGCCCAGTTGTGAAACCCAGGGCGTTTAGCTTTACGATGGGCCCGTTCCTTGAGTTTTAACGCCGTTATTAGTTCCCTTGAAAACCAGGAAGGGAACTTCCTACGCGTAGGAGTATGCAAAGGTATGTACCGACGCATACCATCAAGAACTATTTCTGTAAAGCGACTGACTTGTCCATCTGAATCATTATTGTCATTTAAAAGGGACCAGTCGACGGAAGAGAAGAAATTGAAAAGACCGACATAATCACCCCGTGCATACGCGAAACGGGGCGAATTCCTCACCCGATCTGAATTAGTAGAAGGTGAGGCAGAGACAGCAGTAGTAACTAGAAGCGGAGGGTGAAATTTGTCACAGCGAGTCAGCGGTATGTCTGAACCCGAGACTCGAACACTTTCAAAATTCGATAGACAGATGTCAAGAATATTACCACAGCAGTTTTCAATGAAATTGTGTTGCTGCAAAGAGTTAAAGGCTATAAAATCAAGTAGAGCGTTACACTTACTTAATATGTAATGATTGCTGTGAGAAGAAATAAATGAGTTCCAGTTGATACCAGGAGTATTAAAATCGCCTAAAATAAGAAGTTTGTGTTTGCTATGACGGGTTATAACATGTTCGATTGAGAGCAGAACATCATCATAGGCTGGAGGAGGAAGATTCGGAGGAATATAGAAAGCTGCAAGTAAAAGTTTTTCATGTCGTTTTAAAGTGAGCTCGAGCCACACACATTCTTCAACAGTTTCCAGATCGGAACGTCGAACACACTTCACAAAACTGTCAATAGCAATGAGCACTCCACCTCCTCTTGATTTGGGACCTGTTTCAGGGCGGTCGCTACGAAAAACAGAGTAATTATTTGGAAAGAAATCATTAGAAGGAATATCACTTAACAGCCAGGTTTCGGTAACCACAACAGCGGTATAACAAGAGGACAAGACGCTAGAAAAAAATTCAGACCCCTTAGTCCGAAGACCTCGGGCGTTTTGATAATAGATATCCAAATTAGGGGCCACTGCAATTTTGCGTCAGTTCAGAGAGATGAAGCATATCGTCGTAAAGCTTCCCACGAAAGTCCTTGTATATGCAACCCATCGGCCACATCGAAGGCTCAACAAGCTTACTGTAGGATTCTTCATCAACTTCAATATGGAAGGACGAGTAGGAGTCGTACCTTGTTTTCAGCTGCCGGCAGGAAATGGGGGTAATATTCACTGATTTTAGATGGTTGGTAAGGTCTACCGATGTAGTATCGGGACTGAGTTTAGAGACGAAAATAGTCTTCGGACGCTTCTTTTGGTAAATGGCAACGTTCAGGACAGATGAGCTCGATGCGCCAGTAATGGCTCGACTTCGGTGCTTCTTCATCGCACTGGGTGAGTTAACCGCACGGGGAGGAGCAGAGGCAGAAGATGAACGGGTAATATCTCCAGGAGTCATCCCTCGATGAAGAGCGGCGGAGTAGTCCACAGATGGCTGCTCCCCACGGGTAGGATTGCCCACGGAGACAACGAGAGGACGCTTGACGAGAGGACGCTCACACTGCGAAGCAGCGCACCGCACAAGCTCCTGGCGTAGGCCGTGAACATCGGCACGTAGAGAGGCAATGACCTCGGCTTGTTGTACGAAAGCCCGCGAGTTCTCTACACGAAGGCGCTCGTTCTCTTCCCGTAGCTGGGCAACCTCATCGCTCAGAAAAGAGATTCCCTCAAGCGCGTCGAGGAGGAGAGCCCGTAGCGAGGCAAACTCACCGCCATGTTCGCCGGTCGCGGCTGAAGGGGGAAAACCGGTCGGGTGGCTGGGCAGGAGTGGGGCACCAGGGACTCTAGCACCACCGTCGCTAAGCCTAACACCGTCAGACGACGACGACGCACACAAATTACACAAGAATGGCCGAGAGCCGGACTTCAGGAGTTGCAGCTCGTCATCCGCCCAGGTGACGCACTTCGTGTGAACACGTTTCGCACAGTCGGCACATCGTAAAAACTGCTGCTTGCCAAAAAACGGGAAGGGACAGATACTGCGCCTTTCACAGGAAGGGAAAGGCGCAGTATCTGTCACACTTGTAGCTGTGGACACCTGAACCGCGCCGTAAGGGAAGGGATGAAGGTGGGAGTGAAAGTGGAAAGAGAGAAAGAGGAGCCGTAGTGGAGGGCTACGGAGCAATTTCGACCACCTGGGGATCTTTAACGTGCGCTGACATCGCACAGCACACGGACGCCTCTTCGTTTCGCCTCCATCGAATTTAACCTGCTTAATCCTCGAGTAAAGTACGATGTAATGAACCAGGCTGCCTCGATTCATTCTAAAGTACTGCTGGTCAGAGCGCGAACCTTGTATCTCCGTGGGCTTGCCACTAAATTTGCTTACCTCACTTGTATAAGAAACGTGCACTCTGTTGAAAAGGCGATATGTCATGTTCAGGCCCAAGTATCAGGCCTGTGAGCGCCGTACAACGCCAAATACGCGCAAAGCGATGCCAGTAAATATAAAAGACGAGTGGTTATGTGCCTTGTTTTCCTAAAATGTGCGCATCTTTTTTTTTTCTTTTGCTGCATTGGTGAAGTGCACGGATTTTTTTCTGCAATATCGGAACACTTTAAACAGTAAATCGCTAATGCGTTGCATAATGCACGTTTCATTGGTCCACAAACCCCCCGTAAACTAGAAGCAGACATACGCCGCGTGTGTTTCTGAGAGCGCCGTCGGCTGCCGATCCTCACTATTGCAATGACGGTGGTGCCACCTCTAGGTCGATCTCGAGGATCATGTGCTCCAAAGATTCGTTGGATGTTGTCACGGTCATGCTCTTTGCAACAAGTGTGCCGAGGGTGGAGGAAGAGGAGAAATATATTTAATAACTCGAAAAGAGTACATACATGAAAGTTGATTGGATCAATCCTTAAAGGGAAGGTGCATCGGTTTTAGATTTTGATGAGTTTCGAGCGGTTGAATGATTATAGCTTGTACTTAAAGCATGCGAAATATCTTGGCGTTAGCATTTGAAATAATGGCGCAATTAGCGATTAAAATCGCCACAGCTATCAGGCTTCACAGCACTGCACAGCGACGCATGATGACGTCATTGACGGTACCGGTACGTTTTCTGCGTAGACACACTTGGTTTGAAGAAATGAAAACAAGGCTGCCGAAAACAAATCCCTAGAAATGTTGATTAGCACCGTCAGAAAATGGGCAGCAGGACGTGGGCGAAGGCAAAGAACATCAGAAATAGTACCGTCCGTGACGTCATCACTGAACTTCTCTGTAGAACTTTAGTGCTGTGAGGAGAAGCTCGAGGTTAAATCGTCGATTACGTCATCAGTTTGAATGCTAGCGCAAAAACACTTTGCATGCATTACCTACAGCCTATGTAGATTTGAATCCTTGAATATCGCGAAATTCTCAAAAAGTGATGCAGCTGCTCTTTAAGAGGCAGGTCTTCGCAAGCACTAGGTGGACTCCCTAGTACGGGACCCCAGTGGTATCGTCCGCTGCCCGGGCGATCTCCACCAAAGCCTTTTGTCCCTGTAAGTCAGAGCAGCCAAGCAGGGTCGTCTCCCAGTCCTCCCGGGTGGAGTTGGGGTTAGGGGAGATAGCAGGATTGGATGGGCAGGCCCACACCATGTGATAGATGGCTGAAGACTTCTCCGCACAGTGCGTACAGCTGCCCCAGAAAGAAGGGTCAAAGTGTTTTAGAGCTGTCGGGCAACGAAAAATATTAGTATAAAGACGGAGCAGAAGCGGCTTTTCCGCCTTTGCGAGGCCTTTACATGCGCGAGGATAAAGACTATGACCAGATTAGTAGTGAAGAACCATATCTTTGAAAGATTAGGCAAGAGGAAATTGTAATTGCTGGGGTTGGAAGGGAATGCCTGGTGAGAGAGCGGAACAAATGGAAGTCCAATTTCATGTGTGCACATGAAAAGGAGGGGTATAATTATGGAGTAAATACACAATAAAACGAGTAGAATGCTGAACAAATTATCACCTGAAGACCAGTGTTAGCAAAGGCCATCTTTCTCATTCATATTTATGATGTGAATCCAACTTGTGCTGACTTCTGAGTAGCTTTTTAGCATCCCCAACATATTTACAATGTGCGATACGCACAATGTACAGAGAATATGGAAGCAATAATTTTAACTAAATATTACTTCTTTATTATGCATCATTAGATGGTCCAAGATTAAACTCCATAACATGGAAACATCACCAAGAAACTTCAAAGCACTTGGTAATATCAGTGAACATAGAATGCAAGAAACAATTGTTGCCACATATGTAGGTTCATTGTATAAAAAATGAAACTAATATGAAGACAAGTATATCCATGATATGGCACCGAAGTGCTGACTAACACTTTTCAAGGCTTCCTAAGGCCACGTGGAGAGTGGCGATAGTAAGTTGCAAGTAGTGAGTGGGACAGTGAGCAGGGGTGTAATGCAAAGTTGGCTGCAATGCCTGTAAAGCTATTGTTACTTTACGTTTATAAGAACAAAAAAAAAACTGACACTGATGATTAGGATACTTGGCAATGTGAAATTCGAGTGCAATGCCACAGAAAACCTGGCATCATCCAGCACCAGCGGCGTGAGTGAGAAGCATGCATCCTTTCTGTCAGTGGCACAGTCTCAAGCTTTAATTTTTTGCTTGTTACATGTTAATTTTGACCTAGTTACATGATTCAACTAACACTTATTTCGTGTTAGGAGACTCGACACTAATTCTTTTAAGTTTTCCAAGCTATGCTAATGTTTATATAAACATGTAAATGCGGCAGGCCTTAGGAATGGGGGTTTGAAATCCAACAAACTACATTTTTTTCACTTTCATTCAAGCTCCTTTCCACTTCGACCGAACTAAAATTCATTCTCATTCAAGCGCCATCGCTGACTGGTGCCTTCATCCAACTTAGGAAAATGCACTGACAAGCGCTAAAGTATGATAAAAAAAATTCATGTGTTTCTAATTCCTTACGACGAAATGGAATCCCCTACCTCTAAATTAAAGGGACACTACAGCACGCTTTGCGAAAGTTTGGCTTTCAGCAGAAAGCCACAGTTTTTCATGCTGCGAACTCGAATATCAGATTAAAATTAGGCAGAAGAGAGCAGAAATAGCCTTTTTTGAGTAGAAATACGCAGCCCGCGCGACGGGGCTCATCGCGGGTCGCGCCGCCGCCCGTTATTGGCCAAAACGTTTCGTGACGACATTCTGCCGATGCAGCTTCTTCGCTGCGCTGTGTTGATCGCAGCTCTCTGTGGCTTTGTGAATGTCATTATGGCATGCCATTTCCACACGATTGACCATCGGGATTTTTACCGCATGTATCCGTAACTACAGATTTGCTGAAGGACGGGGGGGATATCGTGTTAGAAAAACTGGCCACCCTGTATACGCAGTGCCTGGTGTCATCGACGGTACCGGAACCATGGAAGAATGCAAACATTATCCTCATTCACAAGAAAGGGGACTCTAAGGACCTTAAAAATTACAGACCAATCAGCTTACTGTCTGTTACCTATAAGGTATTTACTAAGGTAATCGCTAATAGAATCAGGACAACCTTAGACTGCAGGATCAAGCAGGGTTTCGGAAACGGTACTCTACTATCGATCATATCCATACCATCAATCAGGTGATAGAAAAATGCTCGGAATATAACCAGCCCTTATACATAGCATTCATTGATTACGAAAAAGCATTTGACTTAGTTGAAACCTCGGCGGTGATGCAGGCATTGTGAAATCAGGGGGTAGACGAGCCGTACGTGAAAGTGCTGGAAGATATATATAGTGGCTGCACCGCAACCATAGTTCTGCATAAAGAAAGTAATAAAATTCCCATAAAGAAAGGTGTTAGGTAAGGAGACACAATCTCCCCAGTACTGTTCACAGCTTGTTTAGAGGAAGTATTCAGAGACTTGGAATGGGAGCAGTTAGGAATAAGGGTAGATGGAGAATACCTCAGTAATCTGCGATTTGCTGATGACATTGCCTTGCTAAGCAACTCGGGGGATGAACTGCAAATAATGATTGATGACCTAGACAGAAAAAGTAGAAAGGTAGGCTTGAAAATCAATATGCAGAAGACTAAGGCAATGTTCAACAGCCTCGGGAAGGAACAGCAGTTTACATTAGGTAGCGAAATACTGGAAGTAGTAGGCGAATATGTCTACTTAGGACAGGTAGTAACCGCAGATCCGGACCATGAAAAGGAAATAACAAGAAGAATAAGATTGGGATGGAGCGCATTTGGCAAGCACTCGCAGATTATGACTAGCAGCTTACCGGTATCGCTCAAGAGGAAAGTATACAACAGTTGCATCTTGCCTGTACTCACCTATGGGGCTGAAACGTAGAGGCTAACCAAGAGAGTTCTACTTAAGTTGAGGACAACCCAGAGGGCTATGGAACGAAAAATGGTAGGGGTAACATTAAGAGATAGAAAGCGTGCAGAGTGAGTCAGAGAAATAACTCAAGTTACCGACATTCTAGCGGAAATTAAGAAGAAATGGACATGGGCAGGACATGTAGTGCGAAGAGAGGATAACCGATGGTCGCTGAGGGTAACAAACTGGATTCCAAGGGAAGGAAAGCGTAGCAGGGGGCGGCAGAAAGTTAGGTGGGCGGATGAGATTAAGAAGTTCGCAGGGGTCAAGTGGATGCAGTTAGCACAGAACCGGGTTAAGCGGAGAAATATGGGAGAGGCCTTCGCCCTGCAGTGGGTATAATCAGGCTGATTATGATGATGATGATGATGATCCGTACCGGATACGCCCACAAACGATGCAGCACTTCCGTTGTGGGGAGCGTAGATTTAGCATGAAAACTTGCTTTGGTTACAGTGAGGCATTTTGAAAAGTAGTGTGTGTCATTATTAGCAGAAACTACATGGCCCTCAGCGAAACATCGGTCCGCATATTCTTGGGAAGGAAGGGCAGCGAACAATGCCCTAGCCGATTACCTCCGTCAAGTCCTATCGCCCCACCCGAAAGGTCATTGTCGTGAAAAATGAACCCAAAGCTTGGTGTACCAAATCCTGCTATGAATGCCAGTCGTAGTATCTTGGGGAAACGAAGAATTTTATAGAAAGGGTGAAGCAGTACACAGCTGCCACCAGACAAATGAACAATAAGCGAAGCGCGGTTGCGGAGCATTTTGCTGGAGACCAAGTCAAATGCGCGCAAAATGCTGCTCGAGTCATACGACATTTAGCAGACGTTGAAAGCCTTTCCTTTTTATTGTACTGTCACAATACATGTTTAGTGAAATGACGGCTGACGTATGTTGATAGCCAAGCTGCAGCTCTTCCGCACCCATACCTTCATAAGAAAACCTTGTTCCGAAATGTGTTTTCTTACAAGAGCTTCGTCGTTTTCATTTCCAACTTAATGTGCATCTGCAAACAAGACAAGACTATGTAAAATGAAGAGGCAGCAAAGAGTGCAAAATCGCAAGGCCATGTATGAACTACTTCGATGATTGATTGCTTGGACGCACCGAAGGAAACCTCGCTTTTCGCGCTCCTTACGGTACACTCCTTATCTTCTAATAATGCTCCAGTAAAGGTTCCACGAACATATCAGGCACGTGCCTTACTGGAAAAGACCTCGAAGTCTTCACAACCTAGCTTCGACACAGCTGCGGGCTCTTAATCATCTGTTAGTTCGCAAAAATCATCAGCGCGTGCTACTGATGAGTTGTCCATGTTTAGCACATAAGCCGTTGCGCAAAACTCTTGCGCAAAAAAAAAACAAAAAAAAAAGAAAAAAAAAAAAACGAGACACGCGAATACAACCATGCGCCGATGCTGTCTGACCGTCCCATCATTGAAATTGCAGTCCATGAACAGATCGCAGATGACTTCCCCGACTGTTTTGTACAAGAAAACAGAAGGAACTGCGTCATGGTTCAGCCATGCCTTATTGTCAAAGCCCTATAGAAATCGCATTAGGAACAAACTGCATGTAGTCAGTTACGAAAATGCTTCGAGTAGAATGTTTCCTTTGGTCGGCTTGAATTTATCTCTCTTCTCAGCAACGCCGCATTGCGCAGCGAGCTTTTAATACAATGGAAGATTACATCGTCGCGTCCACAGCTGTTCGTGCATCCGAACACATGCAGAGCTGTGTTGTATCAGCTGCACTACACTAAGTTGATGTGTTTTGTACGTCCGCAACGCACGCAAAACGAGGAACAGCGCACGCCGAAAACCCCCTCCGTTGGCTCTGAATGCCTCCGGCTCCTCACGGTGACGTCACGACGGACGGAGAAGCGAGGTTTCTTCCTCCACTTTCCTCCTCTGTAGCAGTCGCGCTGGGCGCGGGAAATTTTAATTGCGCGCTTTCAGTCGACGATTGCATGCGCAGGTGTTTTATGCATAATCGGAAAAATAACTTTACAGACATGATCAACAAATAATCTACTTCAAAAGCCTATAGTATTTGTACATTTGAAAACCGCTGCAGTGTCCCTTTAAGAGTCTGCCGCCGAGGCAGCTGAGCTAGAGTCATTCTAGTGCACTCTAGCTGAGCGGCGCAGTCGTTTCCGTTTTGCGAGGCGTACTCGAGCATGTCCCTACCCGTCGTTTTGCGGTGTGGCTTCGAGAGCTTTGAGCTACTTTGAGTAATTTAATTCCAAGGAGTATTTTTCGACCGGGAAATCTTTAAAAAGGAAAGGGCCGTCTTCAACAAGGCCTGCAAGGCCTTTGTTTTTTTGCTTTTTTTTAACCGCCCGGCGCATAGTGTTTGTTGCATACTCGAAAATGCCACGCGCGCGATTTCCCTGTGCGCTAGAAACGCCTTCGTTAGTTGCTTGTGAAGACGACTTCGGAGACAGGAAATGCGCCTGAACTGCGCGTTCATCTTATTTTTGTTGTCAAAACCCGCCTGAAGATCAAATACCGCCGAGCCGTGTAGCCATGGCGCCGTAGTAGAGGTAGTTGTAATGGTCAAAATTCATGTGAAATGGAGAAGATGCTGCACCTCTCTTTTTTGCTAATAGGCTCAAACGATTCAGAATAGAATAATAGGAGATGACATTCCGGCTTCAACCTTGCAACGAGCTGGAAAAGGAGAAAAATCAACAAGCAAGGCAAAAATAGGATTACCTTTATGGTAGGAAAAGCAAATAAACATACTTCCAGGACTTCCTGTACAATTACGCTACAATAGTTCACTGAATACGGCCTTGATACTATCAAACTTAATCATAATATAAGCGATGGTGAGTAATGCCATCTCAGCATCCTTTTTATATATACGACAATGTTCTGGTTGGACACGTCGGAGGTGCTACAGATAATTGACTTAGAAAATGCTATACTATAAATACGTTTCTTCCGACATGCTGCGCAGGCTGTGAAAAGAAAAAAAATATTTTCCTCCTATGAGCGGCTCTATTATTTCGGACACCTGCTATGATAGAGAGATCTTGGGAGTATTTGGCCTTTGCTTATTTAAGCGTTCTCCCAGCGCAGGAAGTTCAATGCGATTGACCGCAGCTGCCTTGCGCATTTGAAGACAGTAGTCCAATACTGCCAAACTGTTGAACACAATCGAATAAAAACAGGCAGTATGATGTGTTGTAAGATAACCCATCAGATAACTAAAAGGGCGTTCTATTGTTAAAGGAATCCCTCTGATGGCCCGTTCGCTAAGGTGTTTTACTTTCTCAGCGTACCACGAACTTGCGGGGCCGACATCTGACCACGATACCTAATGAGTGTGCAGGGGATACGACCTTGTAGGTAGTCTTCTATTTGCACGTCAAGGATTCCGGATAACTGAAAGCCATTCCTTTTACATACCTAGTCACTGCAGCTTGCCGCACTACCGCTTAATCTGTTTACAGCATTGGCCGTAGAAGCAATTTCTAAGAGGTAAAATGGTCGTCTTACTACACCATAATCTGGAAATCTCGCGTTCACTAAAACGCCAATGAGAAATACTTTAGACGGGCCAGGAAATCGGCGCTGCTGAGAAAATACTTAAATCCCTGTCAAGTGCAACGTGAATGCGAAATAAAAAACTGATAAATATTTGCTACTCGAGAAGAAATATGTGCGGGACCTATTAACACACCAAACGGAAATCTCCTTCGAAATTAAATAAAAATACTGCGTTCAAGCTCGTTTCCAACAATTGAAATGTATTTTATTGCGAAAGCAATACCGCGCCAGGTTTCGAGCCTTCAGCCTAGCGTGGTCCGGTAGTTAAGCTTTACACCACGTGACTACTGACGTCATACCAGCGCGAGAGCTGGGCTACCAAGTCGGCTCTTCAGCGTAGCGTGGCTCGTAGCCACGCCGGGCGTTTCGCGTCCGGCGTGGCTACGACAGTCTAACAGTCTAAACAAAATTTAACAATAAAGATGACGAATGTGCAGTATGTGGTAACTCCACTGGAACAATTAACATATTATACTCTAATGTAACGGTATCCATCCGGAAATCGATGCAAGCGCAGTCACTCTTCCTCAAGCTCTGGGGTTTAGATATACCAGTGGCCGGGTGAATAAACCTGCGGTGGAGGTTAGCAAAAAATGACTGGAAGATTGGTGGCTTAAAAGCAGAAAAGTGACGTAATGTTAGTATTGTAGAAACAAAAATACGATAAATAGAATGACGGTATAGTTAACCGATCTAAAACAATATTTAAGATAT
>JAJIZL010022892.1:135581-148270 GCA_023969395.1 Amblyomma maculatum | reverse complement strand
ACTGCTCCACCCCGTTTCAAAGGGGACGCTCCTATATTCCATCCATCCATGGTGTGACGTCATAAGCGAGGCGAAGATGGGCTACTAAGTCGGCTCTTCAGCGTGGCTCGTAGCCACGCCGGGTGTTTCATGCTTCTCCCACTAGGTGCCCTGTGGTCTAACAGGTGGTAAAGTCACTGGAACTCTAACAGGGTGCCAGGGGCTTTGCCTCGATGCGCGCTCCCCCCTCCACCGCTCCGGAGGGTGGGGTCAGTGCCGCCTCTACACCTCCATATTTGAGCCCACGCAAGTGTGTCCCGCTTTTGCGGCGGCTGTCGCGTGGCGTTCCTTGGCGTGCGTTCAAGTTTGTGATTGCAGATGGCAGGAACGCTAGACAAGATGAGACTTCTAGAGGAAAGGCGCCGTATCTTACTTTCTCTGAGAAATGTGCGTTTGGATGGTACGCCATCGCTCCTGTCGCGTGGCGTTCCTTGGCGCGCGTTCAAGATTGGGATTGCACATAACAGGAACGCTCCTGAAGCGCTATGAGAAGGGTGGCCAAAATATGGCGGAGTTATCTCCACCCTTCGAGGGCACGTGGGCGCGCGCATCGAGGCGCCCTACAGGTGGTGTCGTCTTCCATTGGAGGCACTTCGCCTCTCATACTTTCGCAATCTTCTAGGCTTAACTACAGCTAAGCCGCTGTGATTTTTTTTTTCTTATACGCCTTTTATATGAGGTCGATAGCAGATCTTGTGACCATGCGGTACTGAATGAGCTCTGAAATGAATCATTTTATCAGGCGAAACGGACATGCCACAAACAAATGTTAACAAATTTAAGAGTATCAATGTAGAGCTCTCAGCCCATTTTCATTGGTTGACAAACGAAGAGAGGAAAAAGGACAAGATCATGGTAATAGGAATTGTGCATGTCTCGTATCTGCACTTTCTGTAAATAGAAAAAAATGAATTCTCTATAACTATGTCAGTGAAAGTAGCTGCGCAAACATTGTCTCTGCCCATCACTGAAGACCGTAACGCGGCTCAAATGATGATGGTGGCTGCCTTTTCCTTTTCCGTGCTGGGATTTTCTTGTACATAGGTGGGGAAATGCTAACATTGTAACTTACGCTCTTGGGTTCCTTCCATTTCCAATTGTCAATAAAGTGATTACAGATGAAGGGTGCAGCTTTGGCTCCGAGACTCTCGTGTCGTCACTCCATAGGGAACAGAAGGCACAAAACATCCGGTTGCAACCGAAATTTAAAACATTCGGCATTTTACACGATCACACAGTAACCAAATACGTAGACGCGTGCCTCTTCTTTCAAAGAACCTGCTTAAGGCCGACCCACATGGAGCGATTTTCCCGCGGCAAACCTTGCGAACTAGCCGGGTGCGACAGCTGCGATGCAAGCACGTCTCTCATCCAGCTCCAGCTGCACGCTCTCATCCAGCTGCAGCCGTTGCGGCATGGCTCTGCCCCGATCCGTTTGCATGTCACCTCCGCAAAAACGTGCAGCTGAAATTAATCATATTTTGGTTTTATTATTGCAGAATTGGATTGAGAGTTGGATGAGTAGCCGTTTCATGTACCATCGACGCGAAACAAAATTGTCCTATACGACGATTTGGGAACAGCGCACAGCTTTGTTAAGGTCACGCCATGAGGTGCTATAAGCGTTGAGTTTTTGCCTACTCTGATGATACAGCTGAAGCGAGACCTTTTTAGACGTTCCGCTCATCGCGCCTGCAGTACGTTGTTGCTGCGGCGTCCAACGTACTCGGATGCTGTATACAAGCGTGGTCGGGCGCCATTTTAGACGCTGCCTATTTTATGTGTTGCTCTTAAAATGTCATTCAGTGTGAAAAGCGCCTTGTTGAAGCGGATGTTTTCTCACTCGGGCGCGGCCGCCGCCAGCCGCCAATTTTTTCGCTGCATGTGGTATACGTACGGCACGGCGACTCTGAAACATTTTGATCCACAATTTGACGGGCTGTGCTTGCAGTGTGGGGAGGTGTCTGGCACCTACCACATGGTGTGGGCCTGCCAGAAAAACCCATCTTTGCCCCCTATCCCCAACCCCACCCGAGAGAACTGGGAGGCGACCCTGTCCGGCTGCTGCACCCTAGAGGCCCAAAAGGCCGTAACGCAGCGCGCCCGTGCTGCGGCAAACGCCAATGGTGTGCCCATCCCAAGCCCGTTATGCCTGGTGGCACGGGCAGAGGCATATTATTTTATATTTTTTTTTGGTAGCCTCACCATAATATATGTCTAGGCATCCCGCCTAGTGTCTCTCTGTACATATACCAATATATGTTTTTACCACCACCACCAGTGCGCCGGCGTCCCACCGCGCCACATGAAGTTCGCAGAGAAAGTTCGCTCCATGTGGGTGGCCCTTTAGGTCACCCACCACTCATGCTTGTGTGAAAAGCGTCCGACGAGTTCGCGTAGCTGCCAGTGCAGCCAACAACGCACTACGTTTCGCCAGCATTATTTGGCCAGACTTTGTTTCACCGCATATATTCACACAACTAGCCCAACCTTTCTGCTCTTCTGAGGATATATTCACTCACAACATCATGTAAACATTCTGATTTCCAATTTTCACACATACCAACGACAAACAGCGCTCCAATGAGCTGGCTAGGGCCGGCGCATGCCAGCAACGAGCGATGCGCTGAGAGGCGGTGCCACCCGTTCAGCTGTCCGGTCCCTACACTCCAAATCGAATTCGCCATTTTTTTTTACGCCACCGCCTCAAGTACTAGAATATTCTAGTACACTGTACTCAAGTAGTCCGAAATGTGGCGTCAAACTTTGATCATTTACAGCAATGGCATCCTTTACGTAATGAAACGCCATTGTTACATTATCATATAATGCTTATGCATGACGTATTTCCCACCACACAACGTCAGCCAATCAGGTTTCAGGAGGCGGCTCTTGACAGTGGGCAGTTCATTTCACCCCATTCGTAATACAAGCGTAAGTGTTTTCCTCTCTATCATCTATACCTCCGTTTTCCCTCCACAATTACTTATAAATACAATCCAGGCATCATGAATAGCGTTGCTAAAAATCTGTTTTCACACTCGCGTTATTTTTATGTCACCGCAAAACAAGATTTCGACAGACCGCAATTTCGAGCCCCAAATTTGAAACACGTGACTATTTTGCCAACCAATCAGAGAAACAACATGGCGCCGAACGGCGTCCCCCGGTTGTTACGGCACGGTTACAGTGAACTAGAATAAAATATTCTAGTTCACTGTAGCACAGCGCCCTAGACGCGGTCGCCTCAAAACCTCCTCGATTTGGCTACACTTTCGGCACGAGTTCACAAAAGGGTAGTGGCAGGTGCCAGTAGTAGTGCGAGTGCAGCTCGACACCAGCGCCCTGTGTGGCGCGACCAGATGGAGAGGTGCAAAGTATGCAAGCCTTGTCGTCTGCTACTGGTCTACTGGTGAGTAAGAAACTCTATGGCTGCGACGGACGTGTCTGTCTGCTCCACGATCGGCGTTTTTGAAGTTGTTTGCGACCCTTCTACTGTTCGAAGCGGGGCTGCGATTAGTCTTTGTGTACTGTGAATCAGACGAACATGGCTGACATTGTGCAGATAGGTCCAAAGTGAACGTTGATCAGTTCAGTCAGCCTAATCCACATTTTTTTCGTTCTGTATGGGTTAGAGCAACATATTGGTTATTTTTTGTTTTTTGTGGGCACATAAAGAAACTGCACCATCGGTGGCGGCGACAGCAAGCGTGTTCGCCGGTCGTCTAGAACAGAATCCTCGCTGCTTTTGGCGCGGGCTCAATTTTAAGTCGACATGGGAATTTCGATAAATGGCTAAAAACAACTACAACTAGAACAACGTCGAAACAGTTGCGAGCGGCATCGAATATTTGAGATAAATCTGGGCGCGCTTCGCATCGCAAAAACAGTGATAACACGCTGCATGCCGCTGGCTGTGAGCATGAAGAAACAAGCAAAAGAAAGTTTCGCAAGACACTAATCAGAGAAATATCTCTGGGGAAGGCTACTTGATTCGCAGACAAAAAGCCCTGCCCATATAATTTAGCTCAATTGTGCTTCGCCTGTAATCGCTGCGCACGACTCACTTGAAGCCGCATCTTGAGTGCGCCAGCTCTTTATATTTCTCAAAACAGCGCTGTGTGTCTAGGCCACGTATCTCTCTCATTTTCGGGCAGCAGCTGCGCTTCAGCGCTTGTGCCCGTGTCATCGGCTGCCGCACAGGCTCCCATAGGTGCCATTGGTCGGGGTGCTGCATGAGCAGCTGGAGCTGTATCTCGGCCCTCTTCGCGACTGTCGCCTCAGAAACAGCCGCACAGGCTTCCGGTGATGCCGCTGGTCGGGATGCTGCATGAGCAGCCGCATCTCGGCCCTCTTAGCGGCTGCCCGGGCTGTCGCCCTCGAAAACAATGCAACGCGGAGGCCATATATAGTTTCAAAGAAAAAAAAAATCTTTAGCTGACCAACAAAGAACGCACTGCTTTCAAAACTCAACGTCGGTATCGTACAGTAGCCCTCGATCCTCCATCTCCCAGTGCGTGGCAGCCGCTGCCATTTAACACGGGAAATGTTTCCCGCTCCACACCGTTCAAATAAATGCGCATGTCGTCTGCTGCTGTCGCGCGTGCACCGCTTGCACTTGCTTTGGTGAGAGTGCCACCGTTCAAAGAACTTTGCACGTTGCCAAATCGAGGACGCGAGTGCAGGTGGCGCTCACTGCACTTGTCAAATCGGGTGCCAGAGTGCAGCACTTTTGAACCGGTACGAAAAGTGCAGTCAAATCGAGACGACCTTCAAGTGCTCCGAAACGTGGCGCCCAACTTTGCTTATTTCATAACCTCCTTTATAAAAAAGGCTATGGTTATTTACATCAACGGCTTTGGTTGGTGGGCCACTTTTATTTCTATCGGTGTTGTATTTGTTGGGTTGTGCCGAAGGCAGCCGCGAGCCTGCGTTCCTGTGCCAAAGGCAGCCACGCGTGCCTGCGTTCCTGTGCCAAAGGCAGCCACGTGACTGCGTGCCTGTCGCTCACGCTTCTCTCCCTCTTCTGTAACTCTCTCAGCACGAGAGGGTTTATAATCTCGGTTCTGGGCAATAAACGCTGTTGTTCACTGCCGACCAGCGTTCGTGTTGCTGCGCAGTTCGCGCTAGCTTTACTACAGTGGCGACCAGTTCGAAAATTACCCATGCGGTAACTGTTGAAGCCGACGAGAGCTATGACCAGCCTGCAGCTCCCTACTTTCGACAACACATCAGATGAATGGAAAGCGTACCTTAAAAGGGCATATTTTGAAGCCAATGCTATTACCGACCCAAAACGGCAGCGAGCCTTGCTTGTGGCAGCACTCAGCACGGAGACTGTTTAAGTGTTATCGGGACGGATTCCACCTCGGACGCCGAATTCCCTCACTTATGACGAAGCAGTCGCAGCTACAGCTACTACGACCTGAAGCGTCACGAGATAGCGGAGAGCTATACATTTTTGAAACACCCGTTGTCAACAAGAGGGTGAGGCAATGCAGGAATTTCTGGTCGAAATACGGCGCATAGCAGACGGCTGCAATTTTGGGACTGCGCTAGACCGAACGCTGAGGGATAGAATTGTTTGCGGTGTGCGCTCAACTAACCTACGCAAGCAGTTACTGGCGAGGAATAACTTGACGCTGGAGGAAGCCGAAACGCAGGCAATAGCAGCAGAAACAGCCGAGAACGATGCAAACGATATTAGTGCAGAACAACCAGCGGTGCTAAGAATGCAAGCCAGTCATCGCGAGATAATCATAACAGCGGCGCAGTGCAAGAGTGCGGACGATGTGGAAGCGCGAAACACGATGATAACGCCTGCCGCTGGGCTAACGCACGATGTTTCCGCTGCAGGCAACGTGGTCATTCGGCGAAGAAATGCTACAACAGATGAAAATGCTGCTAGGCGAACTGCGAGTGCCAAAGCACTGACAGTTAAAACAGCGTCTAGCAACGAGAGCACGGATAAGGCACACGTCTGGACGTTCATTTCTGAAAGGAAAAACTGGTTGGAACCACCGTTTCGCCGCACATTTCGGTGGGGGGAAATAGATCTGGAAATGGACACAGGATCCCCGTTGTGCGTCATATCACAGAACGTTTACGACCGACACTGAACGCAGTGACCACGCTTGAAAACACATGTGAAGTTGTCATGTTACGCGGGACAACTGCCGGAGCTTGGCGAACTCAAGCTTCTGGTGCGATACAAAAATGTGTCGGTAACCTGTCCACTTATAGTGCTTGACTGTTCAGGACCGAGCCTGTGAGGCCGCAATCTGATTGCGGCACTTGGCAAGACGGGCGTTCCGGTGACAGAACTCACTACGCCGGATTCGACAAGAAACGCGCCAAGCGACCACATGGTGAACAGACTGCTGGCTGAGTATAAAGATGTCATTTCGACAGACCAGGGGCTCATCAGGGACCGCCAACAAGCCTAAAGCTCAAGGAGACGGCGACGCCGAAATTCTGTAAGGCCAGACCACTTCTTTACGCCCTCCGTGATAAGGTCTCTCGTGAAATTGATCGGTTATTGTCCCTTGGGGTCTTACCACCCGTTCAACATTCAGAATGGGCTACGCCCATCGTAGTTGTCCTGAAAAAATATGGCACCGTAAGAATATGCGGAGACTTTAAAGTCACGCTTAACCCGGCTGTGATATAGAGCATTACCCACTTCCAGTGGTCGAGGACATATTCGCGAACTTAAATGGAGGTGAATACTTCAGCACCTTGGATTTTAAGGACGCGTACAACCAAGTGCCCCTTGACGAAGCGTCACGCGGACTTTATTGCGGACTTTTTCGTTACAACAGACTTCCGTTTGGTATAGCTTCTGCCCCAGCTATATTTCAAAGAAAATTGGACGCTGTACTCAGCGGGCTACCTGGCATCCAAGCCTACCTTGACGACGTGTTAGTGTCAGAAGGCAAATCGGACAACGGAACGCGGCTCAAGAATGTGCACGTGTTGGAACGATTCCGGAAGCATGGTGTCAAGCTTAGGGTCGACAAATGCAAATTCCGGCAGAATTCAGTGACTTACCTTGGGCATCATATAGATCGACAAGGCCTACACCCTATCGAAAAAAACGTAGACGCCATTATGCAAGCCCCGCGACCAAGTAACGTGAGCGAGCTGCGTTCGTTCCTTGGTATGTTCACGTACTACGCACGGTTTCTGCCGAATATGTCGACTGTGATCAGCCCGTTATATCGACTCATGGGGATAAGAACCCGTTGGGAGTGGTTACAGCCGCAGCAGTCGGCGTTCGAGCGAGCTAAACAAGCCTGAAGAATGCACAAATCCTCGTGCATTTTAATCCTAAAAAGGAGCTGAAATGAGTGTGACGCCTCTCCGTATGGTGTGGGCGCAGTGCTGTTTCATTCGATAGGAAATGAACACATGCCAATTGGATTCCTTTCCAGAGCACTAACGAAAGCAGAGTAAAACTACTCGCAGCTGGAGCGAGGAGCACTAGCCCTCATTTTTGGCGTTTCTCGTTTTCGTGACTATCTTCTAGGTCGGCAGTTTGCCCTGGTGACCGACCATCAACCAGCTCAGGCCTGACCGTCAGACGCCGCCGATGGCTGCTGAGCGAATTTAACGGTGGGCACTATTCTTGGGTGGCTATACCAGTGCAAGTTACAGTACGTGCCAGGAAAACAGCTGCTGACAGCAGGTGCCCTCAGCAGGCTACCAGCGCCGACTACGGAACCCGAGACCGAGGGGTGAACCGCCAGAGTATGTCCTTTCATTGGAATAAGGTATAGTGACAACGCATGAAATGCAAGAGCTGACGGCCAAAGACTCGAGGTTAGCCAGTGTCACGCACTTCATTTTGCATGGATGGCCTAAAACGACTAAAGGAATAACGAGAGACTTGTTGCCGTTTTTTTATCGTAAGCTGGAGCTATCGTGGGCTCACCGCCTTATCTACTGGGGCAACAGAGGCGTGATACCGCGGAAAGCGCAGGAACGGATGTTGCAGCTGCTACATGAAACTCATCAGGGCTCCTCGTCAATGAAATCGTCGCGCGTTCATTGTTTTGGTGGCCAGGCCTGGACAGGGACATGCAAAACTTGTCTGCGCAGTGCCGCAACTGCGCGCAAAACCTGCCAATGCCTATACGGCAGCCCCACCAGTGAGTTGGCCGAAGACAGCGGACCGGTGGTCTCGTATTCACGTCGATTTTGCAGGGTCGTTAGGCGGCAGGATGATACTAATAGTGGTTGGTGCCCACACGAAGTAGATTGAAGCAGTACCCTTGAAGCACGCGAATACAGCTAGTACAATCCGATGCTTAAGGAGCATGGCGTTCCTGCTTTCTCTACTAGTTGTGTAACCTTTTCTTTTTTTTTTTTTTTTGGATTCCTCTGTCTAGGTTGAGTCCTACTTTTGCAAGGATCACCCTGCTCAGATCGGTCGTGCTTAGTCTCTCTAACTGGGAGACTCTCACTGCCTCCGCCAATTCTGCCCACGTGTTGTGCACCCCGAGTTCGAGCAGTCGTTCGCTCGAGGTGCTCATGGGCAGTCCTAGCGCCTTCTTAACGCATCTTCGGATCAGGCAGTCTAATTTCTTCTTTTCTCCGGCCATGACGTCGAGGTAGGGCGCATCGTAACTGATTCTGTTTATTACGTACGCCTGGATTAGTTTTAGTAAGTTTCTCTCATTGAGGCCTCTTCCTTTAGTGGCGACCCTCCTCAAGAGCCCGAGGGTTTGCATCGCGTAATTTTCTAATTTCTTCAGGACTTCTCCGTTATATGCCCGTAAGATCGGACGACCGTCCCCAGGATCCTGATCTGATATACTTTTGGCACCAGTTTGCCTTCTACCCGAACTCCCCGCTATTCTTGCAGCGGAGGTATTTTGGACTATATACGAACAACTCCGATTTTTGCGGTGAGCCCGAAAGTCTCCTTTCAGCCGTGTGATCGACAGAGATGCCGGTCGCTGCCTGCAGGCATTCCTCCATACTTGCATCCCTCGCCTGATTAATCCAGAGGTTGATATCGTCTGCATGGATGCTAAAATTTAACCCCTTGATTTGGTTAAGTTTACTAGGGAGGCCTCTAATCGCCACGTTAAAATGACACTGAGCTCTGCGACGTACCTCTACTTCCTGACTCTATCGTGAGAGATTCTAAAGTTTAAAATCTCATGCAGGCTTTTCTTCCCGATAAGAAGTCTTTTATATTGTTGTGCTCCCCTTCTCCGAGAAGCTTTGAGCCCTTCGGGGTTTGCTTCATGTCTGATATTGTCGAAGGCCTTGGTGAGGTCTAGGCCCATGATCACTTTGGCGTCTTTCGATCTCGAGTCTACGATATCACGTTTTAGTCGGAGCATTGCGTCCTGCGTGCACAAGGCGATTCATGCTTGGGCTGTCGAGCAGTGCGGACATGCGTCGCATGGGCTCCCACCTCAAAATCAGCTTTTGACGGAACGCTTCGGTTCTTGGACCTGCCACGTATTGGAACATCTCTAAGGGATCACCCAGCACCCGTGGATACCAATTATTGACAAGTTGGCGCCCAGCTTCCGTACTTTTCGGACGTTTTACCCGGACCAAGTGACGGAGGGAGCTAACGCGCTCGGCCCCGTGCCGACGGGCACCTTTAGCAAGCCCGAGACCTGCGCAACACTGAAGATGTAGCAAAGAAAGAAGCTGGAGCCGCAGAAGTGAAGACAAGTTCGATAATAAGGTGAGCTGGCCGGATAAGGCCTCTCATATAAACAATACTGAAGAAAAAGAACTACGGAAGCAGATAGGCACGCGATGATAAAATTGCCAAGATAGAAAAGGTGATGGCGCAGCTCCGCCAATTAATTAAGAATACTAGGGCACTAGAACTCCCAATAGCTAAGGAGACGCGAGCCCCGTTACCGGTGCTGCCGGTAGGGGTGGTATAACGATGGAAATGGACGCTAGAGCCCAGATCAAAAGGACATCTGCCCCGAGCGGAGAGAACAGTAAACGAGTAGCAGAAGCCTCAGAAACTGATATGCCGCAGCACACGAGAGCAGCCCCGAAGAAACTCGAGACTGTTGTAAATGCACTCACAGAAAGGGTGGACGCCTTAACCAACAAATTAAGGGTGTTCCGAAGTGAGGTGACCATGTCGTTCAAACAAATTATGGAAAAAACTAAATGCAATGGAGGCGCGCCTTCCTCCGTTGCCTGGTCAGCAGCCAATACACACATTTGCTACGCATCATCACGCCCCCCCGACAGCAAATTAAAGTGTGGCAGTGGTACTGCAGAAGCTTCCGCCCTAAGCAGGGAAATTTTCGGCGCCACATACAAAACCTAAAGCTTCCACCAGACGTTATTGCGCTACAAGAAGCTATAGTGGTGCCGTAAAACTTCCGAGCTACAAAGCTTTCCTACCACCGTGAGATATGACGCCAGTACCGCCACGGGTGCGTTCACTGCAATGTCACGGCAAT
Source organism: Amblyomma maculatum (assembly GCA_023969395.1). NCBI lineage: Eukaryota > Metazoa > Arthropoda > Arachnida > Ixodida > Ixodidae > Amblyomma > Amblyomma maculatum. The sequence continues at coordinate 137,777 of JAJIZL010022892.1, read as the reverse complement.
AGAGCACAATATTGACAACTCCAAGGAAGACTACATCCTTCTTGAAATAGTGTAAAACAACTCTAGATGACCATAGATGAGTACGTGCAAGATGCAGGTCCAGAATTATCACCTCAAAAGTCCAGTTACATTCATGTTGCCAACAAGAATGGAAGAAAACAATTGGCAACGCAAAGAGTCACCCTAAAGATTGGAAATCAGGCATTGGAAGAGGTGGACGAGCTGAGAGTTCTCGGCCTAGAAATTCACAAATCCGGCAAAGGAACACAATGGCTTCATAAGGTGAAAAAAGTAGCTGCGACTTCCTTAAACTTGATAAAACGCATTTCGTCTAGGGGAGGAGGAGCTCGAGCGGACATGGCAAGACGTCTTGTACAATCAGTGTTACAGCCGAGGATACTATACCAGGCCCAATTCCAAAGACTCACGAGGCGGCAATGGGCGAAATTGGAAACAATAAATAGAAACGCAATGCGCACTATCATGGCCTTACCAAAACTTACCCCTATCCCTATTCTCCAAGAGTTTGCACAGATAAATACGTTGACAGAATTAATTGAACAACGAGAGGCAACAAGGGATATGAAGCGAAAGTACGTTACGCCCATAGCATCCTTGTACAACGAGGTGGCAGTTCGAACACCACCAATGGCTGAACCCCCTCCGTGGGAATTCACGACTATTACGACAAACAAGACCACTCGGCTTCGTCGCAAAGAAAAGCTGACATCTCGACCTCTGGTTGGTGCACTTCCAGGTACCTGCATTGCATATACGGACGCATCAATTATAGAAAATGGCGGTAGAACAGCAGCTACTAGTCCAACACACAGCGAACTAAAGGTACATAAAGAATATGTTTTAGAATACCCGGACCCACTTGTGATGGAACTCTATGCAATCCGCGATGCTATGGAGGCCATAAATAAAATAGAATCGATAACAGAAGCCCACATCTATACAGACTCCTTAGCCGCCATAAAACAACTGAAGAAAGTGACGAAGACGCTATGTGTTACCCAGGAAATCCATGCACTCAATAAAAAAACAAAGATAAGCATCCAGATACACTGGACACAAGACAATGTTAAGAACGCTGAGCAGAGAAAAGTTGACCATCTCACACACGAAGTTCCAAACACTAATGCGCCCCCTGCCAGGCTCCCTTTCGATGTCCGCTCCGCTGTTCCCATCTTAGCATCCTCTTTAAGGAAAAGTACACGTGCCCTCATTCCCCCGTGTACATTCCCACTCCCTCGTAACTTAACGAGATTGGAGGAGGTTTCCCTTAGAAGGATAAGAGCTGGGGCGGCCCTTACCCCGTCGGTAAAATGCCGATGGGAATCGCAAGCAGACATCGGACCAACCACATGCCCGAAGTGTTCCACACCAGCTGCAGAAGTGGATATTCGCCACCTGCTATGGACTTGTGCAGGGACAAGGGCATCAAGGACACAGATTCTGCGCGAAGTGGGACTAACCACAATGGAAGAGGACTTTTCTAAATGGCTCACCGACAACGCTAAGAGCGGGAGCCTGCTCCGGTTCCTCACGGAAAACTATTTACATGAGTTTATATAATATGCCTTATGGCAAGCTTGCGTAAAAAAAAAAAAAAAAAAAAAAAACTCTAGATGACAAAAATTTCTTTAGGTATATACAGCCCGCCGAAAGATAGAAGAACGGTATTCCGCAGCTACGTCAAAAGCCCAAAGTTGACAGCCGAAGCGCAGCTACTAATTGTCGGCGACTTCAATGCCTCGCACCCGGAATGGGGATACGTTAAAGCCAGCCAAACAGGCAACATAGTATGGCAAGCGATACAGATGCATGGGTTGCTCCACAATAAACAACCCACAGGATAAATGCACGAGGCTAAGCAATAGTATCAGCTTGTACACATTACCGGACCTCCCCTTGCCAGAAATACAATGGAAGCCAATGGCTAAACACCACGCTAAGCGAACCTCTCCCTCCGTGATTACTGAATCTAGAGCTGGATTTGGGAGTCCGCGGTAGTCTGGCAGTTGAGTCCAAGAGGCCTTTGCTGAGATATCGATCCTCGTTCTAGCAAGAACTCTTGCCCTCGTATTTGTGGATCAGTCTAGCAAGCTGATTTTTCTGTCTATTTCGTCTGCGTCGGGTCTAGTAGGTGTTTGAGCATTTGCAAAGTTTTTTTTTTTTTTTTTTTTTTTT
>JAJIZL010022892.1:60525-135481 GCA_023969395.1 Amblyomma maculatum | reverse complement strand
CATCCTATCTGTCCATCCATGCGGTCGCATATTTGACCCCACTGCTTTTTGTGAAGCTCCAGCATGTATAGCTTCTGTCTTTCTGTAGTTTCGCTATACGTTTCCTTAGCAGTCGTATCTCGAGCATTCGGCGGAGCGAGCGAGCGTAATCCGCTGCCGCCGGCACTCTCCATTGAATCAACACATCGCCGCCATCGCGCTTCGGCTGCGAGCTGTTAAGTGTCGAAGGGAAAATAAATTATCATTCAATTTTTCACTAAATCATGGCAGATCTGACCCACGTACTGTAGCAACAAGAGCTTCAACGTGCTATTCACAGGCATCGTAAACAAAAGGGGCATACGCACGTGCCGCTCATACCAAGGGCAGCATCGATCGTATTAGTGTCATCCTTCAACACATTGCTCTTGTGTTCGAGGTGACGCTTGTCCTACCGCGAACGATGTAGCTTCACAGCGTCACAGCATTTCGGCTGCGGCCGTCACTTATTGTCAGCCGATCGTCGATTTCGAGTACTCTGTTGCCATGTTGGCCCCTGAGGGATGCTAACCAAACTCCTTCGAAAAGCACTGCCATTGTTAGATCTTTCTGCCACCCCGCTGGTATTGGCTGAACCCTGAGTTTCCTCCTCGCCGCCTCCTGCCTCCCCAGCATCCTCCGCTCTCCCATTCGCCAGTGCGTGTCACGTGTAATCGCGCGTTGCGCTTTTGTATATTTTTTTCTTTTCCGGCGCACTCTGGTCGCCATTTTCGCACCAGCGCGACGGAACTGCTGAAAGTGCAAGCTTCATCACGATGCCATGCTTCTGCTGCGCCTTCGGCTGAAGCAACCGACAAGGCGAAGGCAAAAGGCTTTTATTTTTTTTTTTTCGTTTCCCATCCTGCTAGTGCAACGCAAAAAGAAAAAAAGTTTGACTGTGCAGAATCGGGTGGGCTGACTTCAAGGAAATTGAAAAAAAATTCACGGCTTTGTGAAGTGCCATGGCTCATTGTTTTTTTTTTTTTTTTTTTTTTTAACCTTTTTGACTCCTGCCTCTTTAAAAAAGCGTTTGCACGTGTCTAAGCTGTGCTCGAGTTTTAGCGCATTTGAGTTGACCCTTTTCTCGCGAGAGCTGTGACATAAGAGCGACTTCATTCAGGCCGTGATTTCAGTTCCATTATCGACACGGTTGCTAGGCTCGGCTTATGAATGCACTCGGTTAGCTTCCGCGTACGCTCACGCGTATAATTTGGTTTGTGGTCTCGAAGCAACTTAAGATATATGAGGGGATGGCTCCAGATTATTTAGGTCACCTGGGGTATTTCACGGGCGCTTTGATCGTATATAGTACGTGGGCATATTGCATTTCGTTCCATCCCAGAACTTCGTGCGCGACCTCGAATCGGAGGTATGAGCGGCTGCTCGCACGTTTTGTGTGTGGGTTTATTATAACAGAGAAATGCTAACTACCACAGGCCCCTGGTATGGATTAATAGCTTTGCTGTAATATAATATTTCTTCTTTCCTTTCTTTGTGTATGTGTTTTTTTTTTTTACAAACACATAACTTTAGAATGCGCCTGATTATGCAAAGGGGTTTTGTATACGCCATATGCGCTTATGTTGTCTTGCATCATGGAATGATTTCTCACACTGTGATAGCTTGCCACAGTAAATTTATCGTTTTTTTTTTATTATGATGTGCGGATGGAGTCGCTGTGGAAGTTGTGCACACAGCAGTCGTTTTTTCAATGCAGTAATTTTTTTTTTCTGTTTTGATTTTCCGGGTTATTTGCTGTTCAGGTAGCTATTTGGGCAGTCAGGTTTACTGCTTGCATGGTCAAAACGATCTGCCCTTTATGAAAATTTGAGTGTCAACTCTGATCTTCGCTATTAAAAATATTTTTTTATTAACTCACTTGCTGCGATTTTTTATGTTTCACATTCGAGAGATCCGTCCGTCATAGGCCTCATTCTCACAGCCGATGCTCCTCTCCCTCGCGGCGGCAGCGGCGGGAGACACCGCACGACGGCCGTCAAACCTGTTCGGACGGAGCCTCGCTGCTCCCACGTCAGCGCTTTTTTTTTCTTTTGCAAGAAAAAAAAATCGGAGGTGGCGGCTGCCCTCCCTGCAGTGGTGGAAGTCGTGTGATCCGCGTCTGCATAGAAAAAAAAAAAAAGCGTGTTGTCTCACGTGCTTTAGCAGCAGTTTGGAGCTAGAACGCGTTTTCATCTCAGCTTCGGTAACGGTACAATCACCGCGCGTATTGCGCCAAAACAAATGAGTATAATTATAGCAAGCATGTATTAAACCGCAGCAGAAATAATGTTCACTCCAATAACATTATACTTCGCAATCAGCGGAATTCACAATCAGCGAAATTATTCTTCGCACTCAGCGAAAACATATAATGAACAATTTTATAAATAAAAAAAAATTGTTCGCGACAACATGGCAAGATGCTTTTGATACAAGGGTTAAAAAATCAAGCTAAAAAGGCACCAACTGAAACAATATTTCACGCAAATCTGTCGGAAGTCGAGGTTAGCAGTGACGCCCTGCATATTGCAAAATGAAATAAAATCGGCTGTTGTTGTCAGTCTCTTGTGCTTTGGGGCTGGAGTGCGTTGCCATCTTAGCTTGAGTAGCTGTACGCAACTCTACAGTTTACTGCAAAGTACCGCGCATAAAGCGAGGAAGCAAATGAGTACGAATATAAGAAGCGAGTATTAAAGCGTAGTGGAAATACACATTCTAGTTACATTACTCTGGGTAAACAGTTTCGTCACAGCGTTCATAAAAGGGGTTCTCTGTCTGGCGGGTAGACTGCGGCCTTTTCTTGAATTTCTTTTTGTCACTGATATGCTTCTTTATTTCTTTCCTTAGACCTCCCCTTGATGATGTTTTCTTGCCGCGCCATTCATCCGCTGCTTGTCTTTCTTCCTCTCTTTTCTTCATTTTTCTCCTCTGTTTCTTTCCTCACCTTGCCCATTACCTCTTTCTTTCCCTTCTTCACCTTTGACTTCTTCATATCTGCCTAGCCAACAGGTTTTCCGCCCGTCCAAATCTTTACTGTCCCGAACCTTGTTTGCCACGCCGTGCTTGTTTTTGGTTCTGGTTGTGTCTGTATAGTGTATAATGGCTCTTAGCTGAACTTGTGAGCCACATGCTTTACATGATTTCAATTTGCCAAGGACCTGTTCTTCGTTTGGATCGGCTTATGTTTGCGAGAAAAACTACCACCTTAACTGTTTGCAACGAGATACCGTTTGCGTAGCTCCGACATGAAAGGGAGTGAAATTCTAAATCTACTACTTGAGAATAGTGTTACTTCAGCACCCCAGATAAAAAAAAAATAATCCCCATCTCTTACATTCCGCATTTAGTGCCGCGACCTCTCGCAGCAGTTTGGAGTTCGAACGCCTTCTTATCTCAGCCTCAGTAAAAACACCGCGTGTACTACGGAACAACAAATGGGTACGAATATTGATATGTGGCAGAAGGCTAGTACCACAACAAGGGGAAACCACAACAGGGGATGAGAGACATAGATGTTCAGGCAAGCACCAACCGTTTCTTCAGCTTCGTCGTCTATCACTGAGTTGTCCATCGTCGTCCTCTTAGTGGCATATACGTAACATTACCCCGGCACGAAAAGCATAGTCCCGGTGCGTACCACGTCGAGGAACTACAGCTGGAGTGGTACGGCTTCATGCGAGCGACATGAACGATTTCTGTACGGGGCATATCGATCTGTCGGTGTGGGTGCACAGGGGTGACCCCGTATGTCACGGAAGTGACTGGCCGTAAAACACGGTAGGGGCCTGTGTACCGCGGCAAGAGCTTCTCACAGAGCCCAACTCTACTTGCGAGAGTCTAGAGCAAGACACGAGAGTCCGGAGAGTAGTGGACATCCCTAGGACGAGAATCATGGCGGCGTTTTTGAGAGTTTTGGGAGGAAGCCAGTCGGCGGTGAGCAACAACACGGGCGGCGTCAACTCGGGATATGGCGTCACAAACATAGGAACCTGCATCAGCGGCGTGAGGCAGTACGCTGTCAAACAGAAGAGAGGGGTCACGGCCGAACAGAATAGATAGAAGGTCAAGTAGCCCGTCGTATCATGACGGGAGGAATTATACGTAAACGTAACAAACGGTAAAGTAATATCCCACGGTGATCAGCCGATACATACATTGACAGCATGTCCGTGAGTGTGCGATTGAGGCGTTCGGTGAGGCCGTTCGTTTGTGGGTGGTAAGCGGTGGTGAAATAGTGCTTAATGGAGCAGTATCGGAGAATTTCTTCGACTACTCGAGCAATGAAAGCAGCGACCACGGTCAGTAAGCAGCTGGCGTGGTGCACCATGGAGCAGGATAACGTCGTGAAGGAGAAACGCTGCCGCGTCAGTTGCACAGCTGGTGGGTATCGCTTGTGTCACGGCGTAACGCGTAGTGTAGTCCGTAGCCACCGCAATCCATTTATTCCTCGAAGCAGACAGAGGAAAAGGGCCGAGGAGAACAAAGCCAACTCGGGAAAATGGGTCTATTGGTATGTCGATAGGCTGTAGGGATTCAGCAGGCACAACCGAGGGCTTCTTCCGTCGCTGACACCTGTCACAAGAAGCCACATAACGACGAACACAGCGGTAGAGGCCTGGCCAAAAGAAGCGCTGGCGAACGCTGTCGTAGATACGAGATACGCCGAGATGACCCGCAGTCGGCGCGGCGTGCAGCTGCTGAAGAACGCGGTGGCACGCAGGTGGCCGGGGACTACGAGCAGAAGCTCAGCACCATCTGGTCGCATATTGCGCCAATATAAAGTGCTGTTGTGGAACACATACAAAGCAAGGGTAGCGTCTGGGTGATCAGTGTTGAGGCGGTTGATAATGTCGCAAAGCTTGGGATGTAAGCGCTGCTCATGGCGAATGTTTGAAAGGTCAGACATCGACAACACACGGATCATCGTCACACTCGCTTTCAGACGGCAGATCTACCGGGTTGCGGGACAGGCAATCGGCATCAGTGTGTAGCTGGCCGGACCTGTGGACGACAGAAAAAGTGTATTCCTGAAGACGCAGCGCCCAACGCCCGAGACGACCAGTAGGGTCCTTCAGCGAAGAAAGCCAACATAAGGCGTGGTGGTCGGTGATGACGGAGAACGGGCGGCCAAACAAGTAAGGGCGAAACTTTGTAATGGTCCAAGGGCTAAACACTCACGTTCTGTGATCGAATAATTTTGCTCAGCCGCTGAAACGAGGCGACTGGCATAAGCAATGACGCGAGTGCGACCCGTCTGCTGCTGGGCGAGAATGGCACCAATACCGTGACCACTGGCATGGGTGCGTACCTCCGTTGGTGCTGAGGGACTGAAGTGTGCCAGGACAAGCGGGTTGATGAGGGCTGCAATCAGCGCAGAAAAGGTTTGAGATTGTTCTGGGCCCCAGCAAAATAGAACGTCGTTCTTGAGAAGAAGAGTGAGTGGACGAGCCGTCTCCGCAATGTCGGGGCATAAAGGAGGCTATGGTTGGGGACAAACCGCCGAAAATACGAGCAAAGGCCAAGAAAACTGCGAACGTCACTGGTACAGCGGGGTGTAGGAAATTCACTTACAGCACGAATTTTGTCGGGGTCGGGTTGAACGCCGCGGGCATCGACCAAGTGTCCGAGTACCTTGAGTTGACGTCGGCCGAAGTTACACTTCTTTGAATTCAGCTGAAGGCCAGCTCTTCGGAAGACTCCAAGAATGGCATCAAGGCGGTGAAGATGGCTCTCGAAGGTCGAAGACAATGACGTCATCGAGATAACATAAGCACGTCGTCCAGTTAAAACCACGTAGAAGAGAGTCCATCATACGCTCGAATGTAGCGGGCGCATTACACAGGCCGAAAGGCATCACCTTGAATTTGTACAGGCCATCGGGAATGACAAAGGCCGTCTCTCTCGGTTCCTTTCGTCAACAGCGATCTGCCAATAACCGGAACGAAGATCAATCGAAGAAAAATAACTGGCACCGTGTAAGCAGTCGAGGGCATCATCTATCCTGGGAAGTGGGGAAACGTCCATCTTTGTAACTTTGTTGAGGTGCCGGTAATCAACGCAGAACCTCCAGGTATTGTCCTTCCTTTTAACAAGCACGACTGGTGACGCCCAAGGGCTGCTCGAGGGCTCTATAATGTTTCTTGCCAACATCTTATCCACTTCATCTTGACGCGACGTTCAGAAATGGCGACTCGGTAAGGTCTTCTGTGAATTGGGCTGGCGTCTCCGGTATCAATACGGTGAGTAACGAGGGACGTTTGTCCCAAGGGTCGGTTACGAAAATCGAAAATGTCACTGTATGAGGTCAGAAGGCTGCTAAGTGCTTGAGCACGATCAGTACACAAGTCAGCGAGCTACCATTCCTGATATGCGGGCCTCCGTAGGCGGAGATGGCGCATTCCTTGTCGATACTCTAGCAGTAGGGTCAGGTAAAAGTGCACACACATTAAAGTCAGACAACGGGGTCAGTTCGGCGAGAGAAATGCCTTCAGGAAGAACTTGTACAAAGAAGCTGAAGTTCAGGACTGGAAGATAAGTGTGGTTATTCGCTATACATGCACAATATTAAGAGGAAGGGCTATGCTACGCTGCAGAGTCACATCGGTTAAGGGGAAAACAACGTAGTCGCCATCAGGAATGGAGGGAAAGGGCGTCATCAGCACAGCGGCTTCAGGTGGCAGGCGAGTAAATTCAGCGGAGCGAAGACGGAGCGTTGAAGTTGCATCAACTTGTTCATCGGGACAACACGGCAGGTCCAGGTGAAGCAGTCCAGAAGAACAGCCAATGAGAGCGGAGTGTTCAGTTAAAAACTCGAGGCCTAATATAACGTCTTGAGGGCAACTGGTGAGGTCTGTAAATAACATAGGGGTGTTGCGGCCGGCAATGCTAATGCGTGCAGACATACCAATCACAGTAGCTGTGCTGCCGTCCGCAACACGAATGGTAGATGAGGTGGCGGGCGTGAGGACGTTCTTGAGGCGTCGGCGGAGCGAGGAACTGAGGACAGAAATGTGGGCACCAATGTCAATAAGTGCAGAAATTGGAACGCCATCCACAAGAATATCAATGAGATTACGTCTAGGTGCGGGGTTCAGAACCGAGTTGGCAGTCCGGGTCGGTAATGCAGCATCACTTCCGGGCGCTGCATTCGCTAGTTTCTCGAGTATAGGCGCCAGCGTATGATGGGGAGGAGCCGCGACTAGGTACCAGTGAACGGGATCGACGAGCCCGGAGAGATGGAGATCGGCTGAAGCGACGAGCAGTTGCGACGGTTTCAGTGCGAGGTTCATCTGGTTGAGGAGAAAAAAGTGTGTAGGTCGATCATAGGCGGGGCGAGGCTCCTCTGGTGAGGCAGCAAAGCGTCGAGGTCCATAGTAATACCGACGGTCAGCGTTGTAATAGGAGCGAGGGGTGGGGAAGATACGGCTACGGCAATACCGCGAAGTGTGGCCGGCTCGACAGTCTGAGTGCGCCACTCTGCAGGATTATGACCAAGGTAGCGACGTGGGGAGGCTGTGCTGGTGGTTGTAGCAGCCACTAAAGGAACAGGGTGCGATGGTGGCGGGGGCGGCACGGAGCTAGAGGAGAGGCCCACGTTTGCAAGTTCCTGGCGGACAACGGATTGTATCATGGCCACGGTGTCGGGCAGCGGTGACGGGAGTGGTGCAGGAGTTGGGGCCTCGAGTTCTCTGTGAACGATCCGAGTCACGGTCGTGGGATGGGAAGGTTGGAGGGGCCAGGTCATCGCAGGATGAGGTAGCCGCGGTGTTCGGAAGGCGCTCAAAGCGAAGTACGAGACGTCTTTGTTTAGCCTGCTCGAATTTTCGGCAGACTTGAAGAACTGAGTCGACGGTAGAGCAATCCACGCAGAATAAAATGTAGAACGTATCATCCGCGATATCCTTGAGGATATGCCCTACCTTGTCACTTTCCGGCATGGAAGTGTTGATCTTGCGACACAACGCAAGCACGTCCTGAATGTAGGCGAGGTAGGACTCCGTGGGAGATTGAACACGAGAAGAAAGTTCCGGTTTTGCAGCCAGAGCGCGTCCAATTGGTTTCCCGAACAAGTCCTTAAGCTTTCGCTTGCAGGTATCTCAGGTAACGAGCTCTTGTCGTGGTTTTGAAACCATGTTCGAGCTGTTCCCGCCAAATAAAAGATGATGTTAGCGAGCATGATGGTGGCGTCCCAGTGGTTGTTCCGGCCGCAGCGCTCACACTCATCTAGCCAATCGTCAACGTCTGGGTTGTCGTCGCCATTAAAGGTGGGAGGGTGGCGAATTTTCGTTAGAATTAACAACTGGCTGAGGCGATGTTCCCGCGGTGGTAGGGGCTGCTTCGGTAGTCATCGTGGCTGTTTGAGACGTGGTTGTGATCCCAGATAGGTGGCGGCCGCTTCGCAAATCCAGCTTTTGGCAGCGTAAATGGGTTAATCGGCGCGTACGGGGATCTTGATTCACCTCCACCAAGATGATACGTGGCAGAAGGCTAGTACCACAACAGGGGATGAGAGACGTAGTTGTTTTCTAAATAACTTATACCACATACCCACAGAGGGGGATCGGCCAAGAATTGGGTAGCAAAAAAAAAAAACATTTTTTTTAATTGTACTTGCATAAGAAAAAAAATGATTTGAGGGGTAGAGGAAAGGAAACAAAACGGGAAATTAGTGAAATATAAAATGAAAAGTGGTAACACTTACGGGAGATTGACACTGCAATTGTAGAACAAGTGATGTTTAAATATTTAGCAAGGCAAACGATTTGATTCCAGTAAAAATATTTGCATGGCGGTAAAAACAGACCTAGCTGTGACTGTGCGCAAGGATGGTGGCGCCAAATGATAACAATGTCGGGCTGCTTAAACTAAGGCCAAGCTGTTGCAATAGCTTTTCCATCAACTGTCTTCTCAGCGTAGTAAAGCGGCGACAAAACAATAAAAAGTGATCTAATGTTTCTTGTTCATCGCAAAATGCGCATACGGGAGACAATGCCAAACCAGACCTGTAAAGATAGAAATTTAAAGGTGGGATACGGCATCGCAGCCTTGTTAGAGAAATCTCAATTTGCCGTGAATGACGTAGGTGTTCTTCTTCTTCTTCTCCCTCGTTGTAATGGCACATACCCACAGTGGGGGATTGGCCAGAATTCGTTGTAGGTGACATAATATTTTTGATAATGTTGATTTGACTGTATGATATAGATAACCTAATAATTAGGAGCTAGTGTTGCTGAAATAACTTGAAATTTTGAGGCGATGTAATAGAAAGCAATGAAAGAAAGGAATAAAATTGTAAATGACTAAAAATAATAAGAAGAAAAATACAATTCAGACAGATCAGCGCTAACAAACAAATCTTCCAGTAGCAATATTATAATTATGAAGTGAGTCACACACCGGTTTTAGGGCACACCCTTTGACGGTTGCACCAAAGGAGAGGAGGACAGGAACTGTAAATGGCAATCCTAGGTGAGTAAGAGGTATTTCTAGATAATGTCTTCTCTGAGTAGCATACCTGTGGCAGGAAAGGATGTAATGTTCAATTGTTTCCACGTCATTACATGACGCACAAAGATTCGACGGCGTGAATCCAGAGCGACATAAATAAAGATTGAGGGAAGGAATTCTACAACGCATGAGCGTCATGGAAACCTCACATTGGCTCGAGGTACAACATCAGACATTCCAATGGAAATTTAAATGGTTAAAATCCGTAGTCGCAAGGAGTGGCTCATGGCTCAAGGAGTTTAACGTTTCAAGTTGTTCAAAACGGGATATATTTAGCAAGATAATATTGGGTACAACATCGGCAACAGGCCCACTGAGAGCTGAATTTGCTAAATAATCCGCCATTGTATTAGAAGCGATGCCGCAGTGTCCCAGAACCCACTGAAAACGTACTTCCTGTAAGTGTATCGGAAGGAAAAACATCAGGGTTTGTTTCAAAAGACGCATTTTCGGACTTTCTAATGCTGCTAAGACTGACAGGCAGTCAGAGAGTATGATTACGTGAGTAACATTACCGGGAACTTTTTGAAGGGCCAAACCAATTGCAAGCAATTCAGCAGTAAATATTGGCGTGTAATCAGGGATCCGTACAGAAAAGCTCCAATCAAGTACTTGGGAGTAAATCCCTATTGCTGCTTTTTCATTTCGTTGTGAGGCATCTGTGAAAATAGCTACATGTCGTGGATATTGTAATAGATAATCTTCAAGGTGTCCCTTTATTACCGTGGTAGTCAAGTGTCTGAAAATAGCTACATGTCGTGGATATTGTAATAGATAATCTTCAAGGTGTCCCTTTATTACCGTGGTAGCCAAGTGTTTTGCATTAGATGGCAACGACTGGTCAAAGCACGGTGTGGAAGTAGCTTGAACATTGCCAACACGTCATACTGACATAAGCGAAACTGCAATTTTGGACAGCAAGGACTGAGTAAATACAAATTGTGGTTGCTTATATTGCGGCCAATGATAATCTAGAAACTGAGATTGGTGTGTAATAAAAATGGGAGAAGCCACTCTAGACAGAGATTCCAGTGCTCGTAAAAAGGTTCGCACAGTGAGCAGCTCAAATCGAGAGTTCAAGTCACGTACACGGGCCTCTAAATAGAGGACTGCATTTGAAACTGTTCTTGGCAACCCCAAACATAGTCGTAAAGCGCACCTCTCCAGTAGCAACAAAGGTCGTAGTTTGTATTTAGGACTGCCCGAGAAAAGAACACAGCCGAACTCCAGAATTGGTCTCAAATAAGTTTTATAGAGAAACAAAAGAGTATCTCTACGCATACCAAATTTCTTATGGCTAATTCGAATCAGGCGACCAAGGGCTCGCTCACCTTTCAGGCAATTACTTTTGATATGAGGCCGCCAGTCTAATTGGGAGTGGTATAATACACCCAAGTATTTTAAGGATTCAACCTGTGAGATTTGTGAACTGCAATACGCAAGGGAGATATAAAGAGGGCGTGCCAGTGGGAAAACGAGTACTGAGGATTTCTTCACATTGAGAGTTAATTTTACTTTACCGAGCCAAACTTCAAGGGCATTCAAGTAGGCTTGCAATAGCTGATATAAGGAATGAACATCTCGTGCAGAAGAGAAAAAGGCAATATCATCCGCATACACGTACACTTTTATATTTGGATGAACAGGAATATCTCTCATTAATATATTAAATAGCAATGGAGACAGCACCGATCCCTGAGGCACGCCTCTAGTTTGGTAATAAGTTTCAGAAGTTATAGAACCTCTCGTGCAGAAAAATTTTCTATTGCTTAAGAATTCTTTTAACCATGCAAACATGTAAAAAGGTGACCTAATTTCGTTTATCTTATTCAACAGAATAGAGTGTTCTACACTGTCATATGCTTTGGCGATATCCAAAGTGACCAATGCCAACACTTCTTTCTTCTTCATTGCTAACCTAATTCTACTCTCCAAATCTGTATGAGCCGTCCAAATGGAGCACCCTTGACGAAAACCAATTTGTGCATCATTAAATGCATTCAGGGTCATCACATGGTTTGTGAGGCGCAAGTGAACTATGCGTTCAATAAGTTTCACTAGGTGTTCAGGCAAGCACCAACCATTTCTTCAGCTTCGTCGTCTATCACTGAGTTGTCCATCGTCGTCCTCTTTAGTGGCATATACGTAACAATATATATATCAAGCCAGTATCCAAGCGCAGCGTCAATGCGAATTTCTATGATATTATTCATAGAAGTCAGCGAAATCGAAGAAATCTATAGGAACATATATAACTCTGTGATCAATAAAGGAATGAGTCGCCAGAACTTGCAAGATTTCTTTTGATACATCCATTCAAACAAACAAGTAACTCATCAACTGAAACATTGTAAAGTTTTGTAGGTGGTCGGGCTAAGCTGCGACACTTGGTGCATTGAAAAATGAAAAATATATACGGCATCTGTTGCGTTTTGTCAGCGCGCGCTTCGCTGGGCACCAGACAGGAGCGCAACCCACGCTTTTTTTTCTACAGAACGGGCCGATCTCTCAACATACTGACGGACTCGAAGGAGACGTGCAGGAACTACACGAGAGGCAGGATCAGCAGAACAGCCCTTAAAATACTCAGCGGGGTAACCTCAGCCGAGGAGAAACCCAGGCATAACCTAATCTGGATCCCGGGCCACACGGGCATAGGGGGGAACGAAAGGGCAGACAGCCTAGCTCGAGGTAACGCATTCCGGGCAGGGCAGTCAAATGCTCCGGAGCTCCGCCTACAGGCTTGCGAGGGGGGATATGCAGAGATCTTGCACTTGCATAGGGGAGCTAGAATTAGATATCCACCACCACACAAAGCCCTAACAAAGGAGGAAGCGACCGACTGGCGCAGGTTACAGACCAACTCCTTTCCTAACCTACACATACTTAATAAAATGTTCCCGACACAATACAGAGCCACCTGCCCTTGGTGCGATGCCACACCTACACTTTATCATATCACATGGGAATGCGAACGCAACAAAGCATTCCACCAACACGAAGACCCGAGTGCGGAGCAATGGGAGAGTCGGCTCACCAGCGGCGAGCTCGTGACCCAAAGGGCCTTAGTGCAGCACGCGACTGATGCAGCACGACTCAGTGGAGCTTTGGAATAGGGGCCACCCTTGCTGACGAGAAGCCTCAAGTCGCCAGCGCCAGAGAAGACGACGGAGACTTCACAACCGCGAAACCCTTGAAATATCCAATAAAGTATTCACTCACTCACTCTCTCTTTGTGCTCGTGCACTACCGTCTGCACTAGTCTGCATACGAGCCCGCGAGGGCCGCACGCAGCAGCTCCGCCGTCGCTCACTCGGGACACGCAAGCCGTGACGTAAGAGTCACGGGAGAGAAGCGAGCGCCATCACTGGTCCATCTTTCGAGGGGCGGAGTCCGTCGCTTGCCGGACGGCGGCACCGTAGAGCAAAACCCTACGGCGCCGGCCACCCGATTTCGGAGAATATCGGCTCAAATGCCGGCCACGGCCAGTCTCGAGGGAGAGAGCTAGCAGGTTCTAGCTTCTATAGCCGTCTTTCAGTGGGGAGCCAGCTCATACCAGCTGGTAAGCCAACTGACCTCTGCCATTACTGCTGTTGAGGTCAGCTGTGTATTATTAATCTCAGCGGATGCAGTGAGAGCAGTGACAAAAGAAACAAATTATTAGTTACAGGTTATGACTGCTAGCTGACAACCGCCCAAGTAATTTCTCTCTGCTGTGAGCTAAGATGCGAGATTCTCAGGCGGGTCAACGTTGAAGATCTCTTCAATAATCTCTCCCAGCTAAAGGCTCGAAAATGATTATGTAAACGTAAATACCTTTATTCACTTTCTTAAAAGTGAAACAAAAAATGCAGACGTTTTACGAATTTGCGCGACTGAGAGTATTCCTTTTATTCACTTGCGTAAAAGTGAATTTAAAAAGGCAAACATGTACGAATATACGCGACTGAGCATAAAATCTGCTTAGGATTGGAAATTGCGAAGGCCAATTTAAATGACTGTTTTCATTAACTGCATTGTTATTGTCATGAACACTGTTTTGGACTATTTATAGTGTTTAACATCCCAAAGCGACTCAGGATATGAGAGATGGTGTAGTGGAGAGTTCCGAAAATTTCGATCTCCTGGGGTTTTTAAACGAGCACTGACGTCGCTAAGCAGACGGGTGCCTTGATTTTGGCCTCCATTGAAAAGCAGCCACCGCGACCGGGAATTGATTACGCATCCTTGAGCACAGTAGTCCAGCGCCCTAACCTCTGCACCACCGCGGCAGGGCTGTCATCGGTACTCTCACCATCATCGTAATTGACTGAATGCACCATCATTTTCATCGCTTCTGTCATCGTTATCACTAACTACAGTGTCATTGTCACCGCTACGGTTATCACTAACTGTAGCGCTATTATTGTCGTTACTGTCATCCTTACACTATCTGCTTTTCATGAGCCTGGTTGGAGCAGTGGTTCACTTCCGGTGAGTGCAGAACGCGCGTCGGCCATGCTGGTGAACTGGTGAACCACTGCCATACCGAACGCTTGTGCATCACTGCGTAATTTGTATTGCTTCGTGTTCATTTGCGTCTTTCAGCAACTACGAAATGATTTTCTGCGTTATATTTGTCGCTCCAACCGAACCGAACTGTCGCTCCTACCGAAGCGACACTTCGAGGCGAAAGCAGAATCTGACAAATACGCACTTTTCGCTTGCCGAGAATCAACGCAGACATGTGTGAACGCACCAAGACGCTGAGTACAGATCGGTGCACTGCGTGGGTGGCTCGCATTATTCGAGCCGATTTGGACCCCAACAACTCGAATTTACGGGGGCATGTGGCTTGCATGTACCGTGAACGTGTTTTGCAAAGAAGTGGAAAGCGAAAGCTGAATGAAGTAAAGGGCCCCTGAAGTGCCATTTATGGTCGTATTTTGACGCTACAGGTGTTTAGAGGTGGTCTTAGTGAGCACTGAGACGATATTCGAAAAGCTCTGCGTGTTAGCTATAATTTTCAAATAATTTTTGAAAATTGCCGCTCGCAGCCTACTAGGGCGACTCACCACCATGTATGTGTTCAGCTGCCCAGCCCATGCGACGTCATTGGGGCAAGCGTTATCATTGGCCATGGCCATATGACGTCACGTGCAATTTTTTGCAATTATATTTTAAAATGAGCACTATTGTTTCTTGAAGTAATATATGATTCGTTGGTAATTATTGTATAATAAAAAAAGCTAAGAATTCTGCGCGCATCTTGATGGAAACAGAACACTTCCGGCCGAGAGAAATCCGTCTGCTCGCAAAAGCACGTGTTGTCCAGTTGTCCGTTTTGAAATCTCGAGATACCAACTGGTGCTGCTTTGTTTCTGGTTCGGAATGGACCACCATTGCTGTGTAGTTGGCTTTAAGCGCTGAGGACAGAAAAGATGTCACAATGAGACATTGTGTCCCAACAAAACAAGGTGTCAAGCGGGAAAGCTGGCTCCAACGCATCGGGCTGTCATCGTCGGACAAGCGCCAGGAGCTAAAAGTCTGTGGCCAATATTTTTCCCTTGACGCATTCGAGTAATATTCCAGTTTGACACAGCTAACTGGCCTAAACGTGAGACGTCAACACCTGAAATCCGACGCGTTGCCGACGCAGTTTCTCTCTTGACTGGTAAGTTTTCTGGGTTGTGAGTAATTGTGCAGACATGTGTAACACGGCTCAGAGTCTCGCATGGGAGTGCATGAAACCTAACGCAAGTTTTCCAGGCGCAGATATCTTGCGCGCATTATGTGGGAAAAACAGTGTAGCTTATAGGATGAGATTTCGGCCACTCTTGCAAGAGGACCACAACTGCAAGTAAAGGCGCTGAAAATGCATGAAAGGGAGCTCACGTCTTGCACACTTCCATGCGCAATCGTCAGCTATAGCTCTTGTTTCCTGGTGCGTTAATTCTGAAAGCGCATTAGAAAAGAAAAATAAGATGATGCGAGCTGCGCACATTGAACCATGAAATAACATACACTAATGTAGACGATCAGCACTACCGCATTATATAATTTGTTTGGGTGATGCAGTGGGTTAGGACGGTCGACTGCTGTGCCCAAGGCACAGCGGCCGCTTTTCGACGGAAGCGCAAGCAAGGCACCCGCATACTACATGTGCTGAGCGATGTCAGTCAGTGCTGTGCAGCGTTGAACTGCATAAACCAAACCGGGTTTATAATAAAAAAATAACGCAGCACACTTATAAGAATACAGACCGCCTGCCCCCCCCCCCCCCCCCCCCCCCCCCCCCCCAAAGAAATGTTTATGATTTTACAGTGCGTAGAGGAAATGAGGGGCTTGTTATAATACAATGAAAGGAGCCAATACTCTGAGAGTCCAAGGTAAATGTAGGTTTTTTCTTTTTTTATATAATTTTGTGGTTAATGTTGACCAGTAGTCCTGTAATGAGTTTAGGGAGAAAGATAAGAAACACAAAGTAGAAGGAAAAATAACATGCAGTACACAGATAGAAAAAAGATATCCCGTTTTTACCTTGGACTCGCAGACTGTTGGTTCCTTTCATTCTCATTCATGTGCAGAATAATTAAACTGCCATTAACGCTATGTTGATTATGCACCAGTTTTCGTTCTTTCCTAGCATGGCAAACCATTGCCAGGAAGCCCGAAAGACCTCAGCACTACGCAAGTTTTCACTAGACAGGTTAGCACTGTGATCACGGCATTAATAACATATGTATACATTTAAATTTAGGCTGCATATATAGCTTTGCAATATGTTGCACACATATATGATGGATCTATTGCTTGAAGTTATATAAACTAAAACTGTAGCTATGTATTTGTGCTTTCATGCAATTGTGTTCAACTATCGCTTGAGGCACCTACTGAAAGTGATCCAAATACCACAGCTCTTCCTGTAGAGGTGAGAATATTTTGGATGGCTCATTTTGTCCAGTGGATGATGCAAGTCTTTTGACATACGAGTATGTACGTGCTTAATTTTCAACTGTACTGAACAGCTTTGCATTGTATCGCATATGATGGCTCTATCGCCCGGAGTATGTAAGCTATGCAAATTAGTACAACTGTTATGTCTATATGTGCTTCCATGCACATGTTCAACCATTGCTTGAGGAACCTTCTGGAAGCAATTCAAATGTTGTAGTAGCTCTTTCTGTAGATGTGAGATTATTTTGGAGTTCAAATAGTTCATTTTGTTCAGTGGACGATGCAAGGCTTTGGTGTGCAGTGGCGCACCAAGAAAAGAAACTCGGAGCACATATATTAACTGGATTAACATGGGAGACTCGACGTTCAAAAATAATGAGCTGCTGGATTTATTCATGAAACACTGTAGTAGCCTACTACCCTGCATTGTCTTTTTTGTTTGTGCTGCTAATATGCCTCCAAATTTTGCTGAGATCTTGAAACTCAACAAACAGTCTGTCCGTGCAAATGTTTTAGATATATCAGTTCTCCACTTTCAGAATATTTGTGCATGTGTAGCAGGTTCACAACGTTTGCATTTTGTTATGGGCAGTTCACTTTATACAGCACCTGAAAATGAAAGCATGAAAAATTTCAAATCTGTAACCATCACTATATTTATGAATATCTGTTTGTAGGAAGCATCACAAGCGTGGCCTTCAGATACTCGCATGCAGACTGTGGCAACAGAGACAACATGGGAGCACCATTCTGTTGGTAAGTCATTATTGATAAAGCTGTAATAGTGTTGCGAAAATGCATTAAAGAGAGTTACATAGTTGATTACATTAAATGTAGATGGGGTGCTTGCCAACAGTTCTAAATATATGAAATTTTTTCAGGTACACAGGTGTCTATTGGACTTAAATCTCTTGTCAGCACAAAGGTTCAAACAGAGAAGCCTGCCACCAGAGAAGCCAGGGTAGAGGCCGACCAGGGAGCCTGTACAGCTAGGAAAACAAACCTAGCTGCAGCGGTACTTGATCTGCTACCACCTGCAGCAGGGCACTTTCAACCTCCTCGTGGCTCAACACTCATCCCGATGGAAGTGGATGACTCTCTGTGCACTGAAGACGACAACAAGCTGCTAACTGCAAAGAGGGACATCAGTTATCTGCTGCCGTTTGATGCCAGCTTCTGCAGGTAATGATATTTCCGCTTCACCAGAATCTCATTATTTAAAACCAAAGGCCCCAGCTACAGACAGCCATGATATTGTGTATTACAGTGAAAAAGTAGATAGGTTGCACTTATTCAAGCTAGCTCAATGACAGACATAAGCAGTATGTCTAGTGGGAGCATACAAGTATTTAAAATTTCCTAGTTTAGTTCATCTTTAATGAAAAGCAGCATAAAAGCAGATGTAAAAAGAAGAAAGAGAAGCATAGTACATGTTTAGTGTTTACTTAAATTTTCTTGTCCCTGTCTGTGTTGTTTCTCCTTTGAAATGGATGTCACCCAACTTTCTATCTACTGCAACAGAGTCAAGTAGTGCATGTTCACAATTATTTCAGCCAAATCAGATGCAGACTTGAGCTTTCAAATATCACAAAGTTCCAGAAATATTGTAACAAAGTAAAGTTCATCTAAAAAACTCGCTAGCTTCCTTCTTGGAGTATTTCAAGGACAGGATCAAGACTGCAATGCCCCAGTACGTGGGATGAAGGGCTCGACCGCACTATGGAAAATGTAGTTTTGCACGTTGTGAACAAATAAACACATAACACGGTGGTGACATAGCATCTATGTCATAGCTTCCTTCCTGGTTCTTAGGAGTGTAAATTTTGGGATGTGAAGAATTGATGCGAGATGGTAGAAGGAGCCATGAAGTCTGCTTCTCTGTAGTGTGCGGGACGTTCATGGTGGGGCCAAGAAGCAGAAGAGGGAGTCGAAATATGCGAATTATGGCATTACATACTCATCATGTAAATAAGTGAACAAAATGCAAAGCTGGGAGCTTGATTAGAAAAGGGCCTATACCGCAGGCTACGGTAACTTCATTGGGAAGTGCTAAGTACACTTTCCTGTGGTCTGGTATTTCCTACTGTCACTGGCCGCATGTTCGAACAGAACTTCTTTCAGCCACCTTTGTGCATTTGCTGGCCATGCCAGGCAAGCAGATTTGTCATTTCAGCTCTGTTCATGGGCAAAAAGAAAAAAAAACATGACGAGATACATAGACGTGACATATATGCTACATAACCGATATGTCACATGTTCATTCGTTCACAACCTGCAAAAGTACCCTCCCCATGACACAGTCCATTCGAGTGACAGCGTTCATAACTATCATACATGACTTGACATGATGTGGTAATGCTCACAATGGGTCAACAAATACTGCCTTGATGAATCTTTAGAGGCCATGTCTCATACATACCTTGCTCACCACTCATCTCGAACATGGTGTTAGGATATTCACAGTTGCTTCTGGTAGCAAAAGGGCAGTTTCGCCTTATATAATATGGTCATATTGTGTTTGCCTAGTGTACATTAGTGCTGTCTTCAGAGCTACCATGGAGCCATCACACTGCACTTTGCTGTTTCATTTTGCACAAACATTTGAGCAAGTCACCAAGATGCATAAGAATATTTGAATCTGTTGTGAAAAAAATATAAGTTGCATAGCCCTAAATTCTACCTAATTTGCCATGGTAATTTTCTGTTTCCTGATGATAGAATGAAACAAAAAAAACTGCATACCTACTTTGAACTTTGACAGCAGATTTATTTAGCACGATATTTTACAACCAAGACATTCTGAGATGAACATCGACGGCTGCCACATATTAGTTCATAATACATAATAACAAACACAAGGCACCAATTGCTGATGTCATTGCACTTCTTTTTCAGCGACCATCAAGATGACACAAGCCAGTCAGCGATTGAGCAACCCCACTACAAGAAGCGAAAATTCTTTATGTTCGTGGGTTGCCTGCGGCAGCTTCTTCAGACCTGCGCAATATGCGGGCAAAAAAGAACTTCACTTCAGCATAGTAGGAAGTCTTCTCACTGTGAAGGGAACTTACTCACTGCAGTATTTCCTCTGAAAAAACCAACCACTAGTTGAAGGAAAGACAGCAGGAAATGTCCTCCTGGCCGCAGGCATCTTGTTCCCTGGCTGCGGTGTAGCTGCAGTTCTTCGGTTCCTGCAATCCATCAGGGTGCAAGACATCACAGAGAGGACATACTACAACTACCAAAAGGCATACTTGCTACCTGCCATAAATGAGGTTTGACGACAAGGATATCTCTTGTACAACACAGAAGTCAAAGTATATGTCATTAGCTCCATAACTAGATGTCGCATCCTTTCATAATAAAAACCTGAAGCTACAATGCAACACATACAATGCAACATATATGCAACAGCAGTGGCATTGCAGTGCAATGCACCTGCCATGGCACATGTCTGTTGCCTTTGGCTATATTTTTAAGTGACCAGCTGCATGCTCTAGTACTGAAGACATCATTTTTGCAATCTACTTTTTTTTTTTCGATAAATGTGCTGTGAGAAAAGCAAAAGGCAACGCAGCACTTGAAATCTAAAGGACTTTTCAAATGCTACTTGCGGTAATGTTCTAATGCAAGAAATTTATGAGGTGGTCTTTGCAAGTAATCGAGTCAAATTGAAAAGCTTTGTGTGGAGCCAACCTTTACATTTAAATTTTAAAAAGTGCTCCTTGAAACACTTGCAACAGACTTGGGCAGCACATCCTTACTTTCAAACCTCATCATTGATGTCAGTGGGTCCTCTACATCAATTACAGTACCTCATATGAGAGATAACTGGCAGTCAGTGCTGTGGTCTATGTCTGCCACCTCTTCACTCTTTGAACACCGATTATTCCCAGCTTCCCACAATATGAGCCCTTCTTCTTCACTAGTCTGCCCGCACTTCTTCCTCTCCTGGTACATCGCAACTAGTTGCACGAAGGAAATACCTGCACAACTGACTTCAGGAATCTCACCGTGGCCACAGCATGGCCATAAAGAAAAGCTTCTTCAACTATAGTTAAACAGTTCACCAGCCAGCTTCACAACCACCATAGTGCAGCCAGCCTTAAAAGTAATAGGTCTTGGAGGTTATTGCTACAAAATGCCAAATGTAGCCAATGGGTGGCTGTAGAAAATGGTGTTGGGAGGTTACACATTAGACAAGCCGCGCTTCTTTGCAAAGTCGAAAGCCCTAAAATACACCTCCTCGGCTGGAACCTGGCCTCCTGGCCTTGAAGGAATGCTTTCTTGGACTTGTTAAACAGAAAAAGGATATTTAGTTGCATAACAGGCCAGTCAGGTGGCACAGGATGTGCCTAGCTTTGACTGAAAGACACATAGAAATTTTTGCATACCAATGATAACACAAGATGATCAGGTCAATCTGGAAGCTTAGAGGTGAGCCGATGAGAGTGATCACTCACTTTTGCCACAATACAGAGAGCCAGCAATGAAAAATAGGTTTCAGACAAACACTGCAGAGCTGTCTTAAAAGAAAATATTTTCAGTTTAAAGAAGCTCGTTATACCAGCTCTAAAATACCGCTGGAAACATCACAATTCATAAATGAAGCTGAGCCTGGATATATGCAACAGACACCACCATTCACAATGGTCAGCAAAACACACCCCCACTGCTAGCATGACACATGTCCAACTAGCTAGGTCTCCTGCACATCATATGAAACCAGGCAGAACATGGTGAAGCAATCTCTAAAGTACATGAGGCACTCTAGAAAACTGTGATGAATGCTTCATTTGATAGCAAAAACTGCAGGACTTCTAAAGGAAACTGCACATCAACAATATGCAACCAATGGCACAAGCCCTAACATGGATACTGCCACACCTACGAAACAAAGAAGCAGAAACTGATGTCACAGAATCAGTTCGAAGACCAATATCTTGAGTGTAGGTTATTGTAGCCAATCCCAACAGAATTAACGGCATCTGGCTCTGCATGAACTTGAGGCAAGCCAACCAAGCCATCCAAAGAATGATACCCAACGTCAATGGTTCAAGCAACAACAGGCCCCAGTTCTGTGGTATCATCAGCAGGAACATTGAAGAAGCTTCCTGGGGCATAACCTTTAGCAGATACTGTAGACAACAAAGGCTGAAATGTTTCTGAGAGTACTTCAAGTAACACAAAAACAGGCAAGTGCTCAACTGAGAAGAAAGAAGCAATGTTTCAGAAAATGTCAAGGCATATAGCAAGGATATCGAACAGACTAAAACTGCAGGAAAGGTAATACATATGCTAAAGCATGACAAACAAAGAATGAACTGAAAGTAGTGTGTATTTGCTGCCAACAAATTACACATACAGATGAAAATGACAGAACCAATAGAGATGAGAAAGCCCCAGAAAAGGTCAATGAGCTGTAAGGATTTATGGGATTTGCCAACTTTGAGAAAAACTCGTGGCACAGTTTGCATCCTAGATAGCCCACTGCAAAAACTGCACCCCCCCCCCCCTCTAAAAAAGTTCCCAAGCACACTCAATTCTGCTTAGGTGCAGTAATGTGAAAGCCCTGCGAATTATGTCACGCTGGTTGGTGGATTGGCCCGACATTGCACTAGCAAACCTCAGCCACACTCGGCTAGATGCCTTATGTGTATGCCATATTTACCCAGGTTAAATGAAGGAGTGGTGCAGATGGAACTTCGTGAGGATGATGTTCGCCGCACAGCTGAACAGTGTGTTGCAGTTGGAACTTGATGAAGAGAATGACGTTTACTGCACAGCACGAGAGTGTGTTGTAGAGTATGTTGCTCGTACCGTAGACGGGGAATGCCTCAGTCCACGGAACCAAAGCAGAGGCCAGTGGGGACCACGCCCTGGCATGTAGCCCGCTGGAACCGTCGAAGCTGACAGCCCACACACCCACTTAGCTGGTCGAAACGCTCTGCCCTGGGGCACGTGACCTTTTTCCCTTCTATAAGTGCTCCCTTCTTTCTCCTCTCCTAGCAAATTTCATTATGGTCTTTTTGTAATGCTGCAAATTCTTCGTCTCCATTTTTTATTTGTGGTGCTCTGTTCTATATTGCCTCTTTTTCCCGTGACAATCCAGCAGGAAGAAGCGACCATGAAAAGAAGTCAAAAAGGAGGACACACGTGGATAGAAAAGCGGCTGAAAAAACTAGAAACATATTCACTGATCTTAAAGAATCAACAAAACAAGTGAAGCTATCGACAATGTCCAGGCTCTAGAAATTATAAAGAGAACAAGTTAAAAGCATCCTCATCAACAGTACCCAATGAATGAATTATGAAAGAAGCTCCTCATTCTATAAAATGCGAGAGAGATAAATACTAGACGAGGCAATGACAAGGTCTCCCTGCCCGACCAAGTGATTCCTTTGGGCCTGGCACCAAAGAGAGAAGCAATGGCTATCATAGCTGGCAGAATTCGTGTATATTCACTCG
Organism: Amblyomma maculatum; assembly: GCA_023969395.1. Taxonomy (NCBI): domain Eukaryota; kingdom Metazoa; phylum Arthropoda; class Arachnida; order Ixodida; family Ixodidae; genus Amblyomma; species Amblyomma maculatum. The sequence continues at coordinate 112,552 of JAJIZL010022892.1, read as the reverse complement.
TGAAAGGAAAGTGGGACAATGCACAGTAGATATTGCTGATAACCAAAGAAGAGGGGATTATGTCCAGGCATAACAGTTGGCGGTAGCCAAGACAGCTAAAGTAAGGCTTCCAGAGCATCAGCGCTACGCATTCCATGCACAAACCTCAAAGTGAATGCAATGCTGATTTTGCACTGTCATGCTGTGCAGCAAACATTGCCATCTTTATAGCTCAGGCATGAGAGCACTATGCTATTGCCACAGCCTATCACACCTTGTTGTAAAACTGCAAGACACTCTTGTACTGTAAACATCATTGTCTCCATCAATTTCTAACTGCAAGATATTTTCGTGCTCTACAGTGAACATCATCATCTTCAAGTTTCATCTGCGGCACTCCTTCATTAAACCTAGAGAAATACGCCATACACGTTAGCCCACTTGCTAAAGACAGCTGCAACCGTACCAGACAGGCTGCCGAGACTATGGAACAATGAGAAGCCAGGCTAGCTTGTTGCCAAAAAGTGCTTAGCAAGAGCGCAAGAGAGCCAAGATCGAAGCGGCAGCAGTGACTGTGGCCGATGGCTAACGCTCATGAAATTTGGTTCAAGGATGGTTGAACCTCCACAACTTTTTGAAAATTGCAGTACTACCCCTATACTTTGGAGAACACAGCCAAAAGGGACCAGCTACTACTGCAGCTTGGAGATAAGAAATGTGACATTCTGCAAGTGCATTTGGCTGTAAATAAATTGAAACTAACATTTCAGCTCAGCAAGTACAGGAACAGGAGTTGTGGTTTTATCTGTGCTTCACCTGTATTACAGCACTGCTGGAATGGTTCTGCGGTTTGTTGCCATGCATTCACGGCTAGAAGTATCAATAAACAAACCTTTAAGCACTCATTTCCTTGTGTCAATATTGCGCACTCGCATGGTAACAATAGTAACATTACATATAGGTTATGCCTGCAGTCCAGGCTGCCTCGGCACAAGCCTTCAATGTTTTAATTTTTTAATCCTGCAAAATTTCATTCCAAATGAATTAATGTTTATTGTAGATGTTTGGAAGCATGTGCCCAGAAAGAATTGGTGATATGCTCAGCGTTGTCCTCCATTTATAGCGAACTAGAATAATGAGTATTCTAGTTCAGTACCTGCATTCTAGCACCTTGTTGTTTGGATGTGTATCTTTTTTCTACCAGGATTTGAACTTCCTTCCAGGCTTTGTTCGTTTTTCGCTGGCTAACCTTTCTTCCTTGTACACCTAGAAGTTCTACGACAGATATCCATTTGTTTTTGCAATTTAAAGGAATGAGATGTCTGTTCTTAAACAGTGCCACAAAGCAGACAGTCGACTAAGTGCATAACTTGGTTTTCATAAAATAGCATTCTCTATTTTTCCACCCTAAAAATAAATTGCCACTACCATGCACCTCTAGAAGCAGTGCGCCTGGCACACGTGATAAAGTTTAGAATACAGCATGCAGTGAAACGACAATCACCTGAAATTAAAGGGGAGGGTGCCCGAATCCTACATAGGTCACCGACGGAAATTCGCGCCGAACGATGCCGAACGCGGCTAACGACGCAGGCCGGCAGCACCACTCTGTTGCCTTCGATAAGCCTGCCCCAAATCCACTTCGTGAACAAGTGGTAGGATATGAAGTGCTGCTGCCTGAAAATACTACGCGTTACAGCAAATGGATCACAAAAAACATGCGCATCTGCCACCCGCCGCTTCCGCACTACATACTTATTTGTTCATCCCATCGATGTTTGTCCCCTCCTCCGCCAGTGCAATGCGCACAGCCCGAAGGACTTGGGGCGTCAGACACGCTTGGATTACTAATCACCCAGCACACCACCTCTGGAACGCTGCGGCAGCACTGGCTCACTTTAGTTATAGTGCTCTAGAATATTGGGCAGTGTGACGACCGCGCGCGAAATGCATGGGAGCAGGGGGCCGCTTTTGCGATGACGGAGGCGCCGCAGCGCAGAGGGCGCCACCAGCAACTGGTGTGTCAGCCGTCCGAGCGCCCGCGTATGCGCGCTGCGCGGCATAGCGCGGCGGGGCGGATCAGTACGTTCTTTTTCGCTTGTGCCTCGTCTCGATCTGCTAGTGTCAACATTTTACAAATATGCCGACTAACGCTCGTCTAATATATTTTCCATTTTGGCCGTCGGCAACACCTCGGGGAAGCAACATGACAGTAGTTGGGCTATAGTGCTCTTGGGCTCCGAAGAAAACAGCTTGGAGAGGGGCGCGCGCACGAATTCAGACTCGCACAGCACGCGGTTCATTCGCCGTACAGCTTGAGTTAGCATTCCTAAAGCACTTAATTCGCGTTTTGGAGTGTAGTCGTTTTGAAAAGGGCGGTGTGGAGCCAGGATGTATGAAGAAGTCAAAACGTGCAACACATGCGTTCGAGCGCTGAATAAATACAGCTGGTCATCAGTAAACAATTATTAAGTCCAAAATGGTATATTCCGTTGATTGACATGCAAACCATGCCGACTACATTGCGTCACCTGAAAACACTAGAAAAGTCGGCATTGCAGATCGATTGAATTAAATATAGATTGTCCCGCTGAAGGTATACATGATAGCAAGGAGATAAAAAACGAACGACAAGCAGGTAAACAGGCTATTGAATTACAGAACACAGTGGGTCTGGAAACGTGGAAGAAGTAGGAGGTAAAGACTGCAAAAAAAAAAAAAAAAGTGTCGCCTAAGAGGGAGAGAGAAAGGGGTGTGTGGGAGGCATGCGGCATCGTGAATAGAGTGACCGTGAAGGTGAAGAAAGGGTTGAAATTTTTGTGCGGCACGGCAAACGTACGACTCAGAAAGCGGACAATTAAAAATAGAGACATATGAAAGGCAATAAAGAAAAACGGAAACGGCCGAGCTTAAAAACCAATTGAAGCCATATGGGAAGACGAAAGCAGTGCACAAACAATTAAGCTACAATTCGGGCGTGCAATCGAACGCGTGTAGAGGTATGACTGTCGATATTTAGGAGTCAAAGTGTACGTTAATCTAAGGACAAACCTTTTTTTTTTTTCAATAAACTAGAATTTCTTGTAAAGGATGGCTTTAAATATCCGGAGAAGCGTGTTTACTTAAGACGTTTAATCTCAATGCGTTATAGCTTGACGGTAACTCAATTGTCCCAGAAAATGTTTTCAATCTAAGTAGTTTGTTTTATTCTGCGTGCTCAAGCAACAGGCAATATGCAAGTGATTCTTACCCCCAGAAAATCGCTCTAGGGATGTTGTGGTGCACATACAAAATGAAAAAGAAAAATAATAGCTTTGAAAAAAAAAAAAATAACGACGCATAGAGGACGCAGATGCTATAGTATGCGCGTAATTCGCTGCCGCTAGACCATTATTATAACGTCAAAACGTTTAGTTTACTATATGGAGGGATTTTCGATCAGCTTTTAACACGCTGCGAAAGAGAGGTTGTAAGACCGGCACTCGGTTTCTCACCATGAACAAAAGCTGCGCAATAGGCTCGAAGCTAGGTCACAGTTTGCCCAACAATTTGACTCGAGTGGTCTTTCTGGACTCCTGCGCAATTCATATTTTGCAACATTCCTGTAGAGTGTTGAAGCTGAAACATTTATCTGCTTGGAACAGAAAGCTTACACTTGAAGTAATGAAATTTCATGTGCTTTTGCGGCTTCGCTTTTTCCGAAGTCAAAGAAACGCGACAACAGTTCCCAAAGGAAAATATAATTAAATTTCCTTGGAAGTATTTCACGTGTAATATCAACTTTATTATAATTTTCTTAGGGAAACAATTATAGCCTGATTAGTTCTGTAAAGAGTAGTCGCCAAGTCGCCCCATTATAGTCATTTAACTAGTACATTCGATTACTCATATTTCGTACCACACACTCGAAAATAAACACGCATTAGTGTCCGAAATTCAATTTAACCTTACATTAATTACTTGCTTATTGGGTGCTCCTCATTTGTTTCGCATTTTTTCGTTTTCTTTCGGTGCGCGACAAGAACCGCAGTACTTGCCAAGGTGACACGCAATTATTAGTGTTTTTTTTTATTTGCTCTGTACATCTACCATTGATATACTATTAAACGTCCACACTCAAGTGCCCACTATAACCGCATTCCTTCGTTAGTGACCGGTTTAATTTTTCGTATTTTATTTCAAGCATTGCCCTAGCTGTACTTGACTTTTTTTTTTCATCTGTACAACTGTTTCACCCTTTCGTGAGCGGCACGTAAACAATTGTCCGTGACATATGTATTTGTTAATCGCTAACAAAAAATAAATCCTTGAGTGGCGTATATGTTCATTTATTTTCGCCGGTACCCAGTGCAATGCTTCAATTTATATGGTTAAGAATAAATATATTTTGCTCGCGCACTGTAATTTGTGTAAGCGGTGATTAAGGTGCAGAAAGAACACCAATTAAGGAGATAAATTACAAATTGCTGATGATTTAAGATAAACGTTCAGTCATATATTGATAAGCGCAAGCTGCAAAATATAAGCAGGTGTTCGTAAAAGATTCGCAAAGAGCCCTCATAAAGCTCAATTAAGCATTGATTCTCAGGTATAGCTGTTTTCCTCCGCGTATAATACCGCTCCTTACGGGAAGAACGAATACAAAAGTCCACGATTCGTTGGAAACAATGCGTACAAATATCTCATCTGACGATTTGTGGCTGTCCGCAGGAGTAAAAAACGTTGAAAGAGATTCAAATAGCGATTCAAACATCGCACGCAGCTCTGAAGGAATACCAAAGCGTGCAAGGCGTCTCCACAGAGATGTAAAGGAATTGCATGGATCAGTTTAAGCCCCTGGAATAAGTAGTCTCTTTATTAAATACTGCACCAATGGCGTAGCGTTGGAAAATAGCTCCAAACAGAACCGCACCGCTCATCTGTACCTCCGCTGTCCCCGCAGCGGCTACGCGCCGAGCGCCGAACGTGGCACCCCTGTTGCAGGTCGCGCCCTCTCGCGGAAGTCGGTTCCTGTCATCGCAAAAGCGGCCCGCTCTCCGGCGCCGGTCGTCACACTGCCCAATATTCTAGAGCACTATACTTTAGTCATGCTTTCGCAGCGGCCGCATAGAGAACATAGCGAGATTGGCGGCCGCAGCTGGCCGCAGCGGCATGAAGCGATGCATGCTGGGTAATCCTCCATGTTGGCAGCAGACGACGCAGCACGGCACTGCCACACAGCCTCGTCTACATGATCGAGTAGTGCGCGCAGACGACGCTGGCGCGATTGGACAGGCCGACTTTGGGTGCTTCGGGTTCTTTACGATTCCAACAGTACGTCTGCATGAGGGCGAGAAGGCAAGTGATTCCTCTAGCGACGCCGACGCGAATGGCTCGCACGTACGGGCCAACACACGCGAGAACAACACCAATCCGGGCAAGTATAAAACTACATACTTGCTAGAATTAGAAATCATGAATGTCGGCGATGTCGACGGCGGCCAGGTCCAGACGCATAGTGCAGTCAGTCGTTGTCATGTCGTTGTCGCGTAGCTTGAACAGGTCCGCGTCGCACTGCAATTGCATTTCTTCATAGCGCGCCCGATTTTTCGGGCACAACGTCGACGCGTACGTTACTCAGGAATCTGCTAACAATTGCACGCACGTAAGAGCAGCGCACAAAAAGCCGCGTATTTGTTCGGTGGACCGTCGAAAATACAAGGCATTTGCTCAATTCACCCTGGCTGCGCTGCTTGCCGTCTGCTGCCGCAACGACATCATCATGGCGGATTACCCGGCATGCATCGCTTTACGTCAGCTCGTGACGTCAGTGGAGGTGCGGCGGCGCTGGCGACAGCAGTGGCTTTCGTGGTGTAGGCAAAAGCATGCGCCGTCTGCAGTGGATGCGCGGCACTTGCTGCGTTTTTGAGATGTAGCAGAGAATAATTCCCGATATTCCTGCAATATGTGGTGCTGTTGGTTGCGCCACCAAGGCACAAAAAAGAAAATGGTACCGGTTTTCACTTGTTTCTTGCGGTCGGATAAAGATTAGAGCGAATGACAGAGACGTTGAGCGCGATTGTACACCCTTCGGCGACGGGTTGCCATGACAGCTAACGTGCGTTGCACTTCTGCACTGAAACTTGATCAGTTCGTTTGCAACTCTTAATTGTCGTTATTGCTTTTCGACCACACGACGAATAGCGCTATAACAAACACCTGCAGCTCGTTCACGTCTTGGTGTATATACTATACCAGGCCACATGAAGTTTAGACGTACGTGATATTCCGTGCGCGTATGATCTTAATCGAACACAGTTAGGAAACCGCACTGTGAGTTCCATTCATGTGCGGTACTACCCGTGCATATTTTCGTACAGAAATGGACACAAAAGCTGCAGCGAAGGCAACTGCATGCAGTTACCTTGAGCGGTCACCAGCGCGATATTGCCGAAACGGGCCAAGAGTTGTGAAATAGTTTTTCTTTGTTTTCACTTTCCCGAATTTCAACGAGTGACGCACTTTTCATCAACGGTCCTAGAAATCGAGTGAACAAAGTTAGGATCCGGACAAAGTCAAGCAGCGCTATTTCTGAGAGTATTAAATTTTATTTTTGAAGGTCATTAAGATCATAATTATAACCATGTACAATCAGCTCTGATCGAGCAAGATTTTCAATCGTGGTATTTACGGTACATGAAGCTTAATGTCCCAAAGTGGAATTGGCTGTGAGGGATGAAAAGTAAGCAGAATATGACGCGCATTTGAATAAAATTTTTCCCAATATATTAAAAAATGTCAGCAGATCGCGCAAATTATGCTGCAAGTGATCGTGGATATCGTGGAGAACATTGCATTTGCGCTCATAGCAAAAAAACAAAAAAAACAGCATTCTTACGAGCCTTCATGTATATATTAACTTGTGAATGACCCTGACTATACGTCTGTGCGATTAAACAGACGTCGAACGCCTTAGTCTTAGTGCTGGAGTCTTGCCCTCACACCTGCGGTGACATGAACATGGCCGCAATATCGATATTTATATCAACGTCCAAGATGTCCTGTCTGCAAGTCACCAGATCACGAGGCAGATTTTCACCACTTGTTGGTTTGCCCGGCACTGAAGCCGACGAGAAATCGGCACCTGACGGCAGTGGGCCTTTCGCCGAACAACTCATCTTCATATATTGCCTGGACTCAAGGGTCTTATCATCGCTCTCCCTTGAACTTTATTAGAACATCTAACTTTTTTTCTTTCAATTATTACCCCTCTATTTTTACATATTCCATTATGCCCTGAGGCAAAAACAACGTTATTAAAAAAAAAAAAAAAACCGTCTTAGTCGAGCGGCATAAAACAAGTTGGCAACGCGCCCACTTGGCGAATGCTACAAACAACTATAGAAGATTGAGTTTTTCTCATTCAGTGAAATCCTATGACTTACGTTGCTGGTACAGTGAGCTAAAAATATGATTTCTAGTTCCGGTAATATTGTTCTTTAGGGTGAAGGTGCTTGGAGCAGAATAATAGTAATTGGTTCACAGGAAGGGAAAGGCACCGTAACTGTCACACTTGCTCTGTGGACACCCGAACCGCGCCGTAAGGGAAGGGAGCAGGATGGGAATGACAGTGGAAAGAGAGAAACAGGAGCCGGTAGTGGAGGGCTACGAAGTAATTTCGACCACCTGGGGATCTTTAATGCGCGCTGACATCGCACAGCACACGGACGCCTCTTCGTTTCGCCTTCATCGAAACGCAGCCGCTGCGGTCGGGTTCGAAGCCGGGAACTCCGGCACAGTGGTCGGACGTCTTACCACTGCACCACCCCGGTGGGCAGCAGCAGAAAACGTACGTACTCGTCAAAATAGTCGTCATATGAAAAACGAACTTCCAATCATTCATATCATCGTCCTTGCATGCGCTAACAATAGGCCCAAACGTTAGACAGTGTTCACTATATATTAGTTTTTCTTATACATTGCGATTTCTCGTTTTCATTTAATTTAATCAGTCACTACAGTCGCCCACCGTAGCCACGCGCTGTTAAAACCACGGAGAACGAAGCCAATGCAGCGCTCTTCGCCAGGTAATTCCAGCAGTAATTGGTTAGTAAAGTGCTGAACTACTCTCCCGGCATAGACCAAACTATTTCTACGAACAAGCAAAGCTCACGCTTCAGAATATTTGCACGCGCGAACTGGTTTCGAAGTCGGCGTCGCTTAGCGCAGTGTAGGCACGCTGCGTTTTTGCCTACACCCCTTGTCGCTGTCGATCGCAGCGCCACCTTTGTTTGCAAACATGACGTTTGTTTTTACGTAAAATGTGAGAAGGCGCCGAAGCAAACATGAAACCGCCTTTTGTGAAACAATAAAGTTGCGATAACTTATGTGCCGTAGCGCGCGCGCCATGCACGATACGCACCATGGTAGGCCGTCGTCTCCGTCGCCACCGGCGATGACATGCTGCTGTCGTCCAGCGGGTGCGGCGGCTTCGCTAAGCCTCGCTTCGAGCTCTAGATCCATGCGGACCATGGCAACTACATGGCGACCGACCGACGCACGAAACGCGAACAAAATCGGAGCACCACCGGAAGTAAACAAACCAAGAGTCAGTGGCACCACGGCACCACTTCGTGGCGCTCCAAGGGCGGGGCGTCGTCCCGGAGTTTTTTTTTTTTTTTTTAATTTATTTTGGCACTCGCTGCGGCGTGTTAGCGCGACGGAAGAGGAGGAACATCATTTTAATATGGAATATCTGCATTGTTAAAGAAGTTAGCCTAAAAATTTTGGCGCTGTGCTGACTAGTGATGGAGTACCGATAACTCGTGCGCCTTTCTTAAGTACGGCTTCAAGCTTTTCATGGGACTTTGGTTTATTTATAGTGTTTACCGTCCCAAAGCGACTCAGGATATGAGAGATGGCGTAGTGGAGGGTTCTGAAAATTTCGACCTCCTGGTGTTTTTAACGAACACTGACGTCACTAAGCCTTGAATTTGGCCTCCATTGAAAAGCGGTCACCGCGATCGTTAATCGATTACGCATCCTTGGGCACAGTAGTCCAGCGCCCTAACCTCTGCACCACCGCGGCAGGGCTGTCATCGGTACTCTCACCATCACCGTAATCAACAGAATGCACCGTCATTTTCATCGCTACTATCATCGTTATCACTAACTACAGTGTCATCGTCACCGCTACGGTTATCACTAACTGTAGCGCTATTATTGTCGCTACTATCATCTCTACACTAGACAAAGAGATACACTATCTGCTTCTCACGAGCCTGGTTAGAGTAGTGGTTCACTTCCAGTGAGTGCGGAACGCGCGTATTGCTTCATGTTCGTTTGCGTCTTTCAGCAACTACGAAATGATTTTTTGCTTTATATTTGGCTGCTCCAACCGAAGCGACAGTTCGATGCGAAAGAAGGCGACAAACACGCACTTCTTTCGCTTGCCGAGAATCATCGCAGACATTTGCGAACGCACCAAGACGCTGAGCACAGATCGGCGCACGGTGTGTGTGGCTGGCATTAATCGAGCTGATTTGGACCCCAACAACTCGAATTTACGGGAGTATGTGACTGCATGTACCGTGAACTTGTTTTGCAAAGAAGGGGAAAGCTCTACTATTGCTATGTTTGAACGCTGTCTGATGCCGCGTTGCTTTTTTTAGGCGAAGCAGGGCTAGAGTACCTACTTCACATTTCATCCCATTTGAACGCGTCTACTTCCGCCACATTTGATTAACTGCGCAAATCATTTTTTTTTTTTCAGAGACGCCGTCGGGGCTGTCGCTGAGCCTTTGAGAGCGATTGACCTGCAAATAAAATTATTAGGCTTGCACAAAGGAGCACTTTTCGTTTTGAGCAAAATAGGCACATGCACAGCAGATAAACTGGTCATGGATGAAGTTTCCACTGTCCAGTGAAACCTATCTTGCATAACTTTCCATTCAACATTGCGTTTATACCTCAGTACTTTTTCACAAAATATGTTTTGTAAAGAGTAACCCCAAGCAGTCACTGTTTTTCCCATTTTCCTCTCTCCAAAGTAATCCCTGTTTGTTTTATGCTCAAAACTGCGCCCAACTGGAACAACCCGTCCTCCGTCGTCTCCATCGAAGCTCCTCACACATCCAAGGATGCTTGTCTTCATGTGCTGTAACTACATCTATTTTTTGTTGATTTTTTCCTCTCACTCAGTGTTACGCCTGAGCAGCCTTGAAAGTAATAAAATGAAATGGCTATGTAGGTGGACATGCAGGGCTTATCTTTGTCAACTGCATTTTTGACGTGCTCCGCAAATTTCGGTTCGCGGACATCTGATACTCTCTCGTAACGGTAAGCGCTGCCTTCACAGCGAGAATTTTTTTTTTCTTCAAGTCGTGGATATTCATTCACGTAAACCATTTCGTGTAATTTAATTTCCGAGCAGAAGCACTTTTCATCTCGTAGACGCATCGCAGCCAGGTTTTTCACCCACACACTGGAGAAATAGTTGTGCGTCTCAAGTTATTTTAATGCATTCATTTCTTCCAAACTCACAAAACAGGAGGAATAAACTAAATAGCCGACGATATCACTGTAGGTCCCTTCAGGAAACACATCAGCGTCGACCGTCGTGTCACTCCCGGTCGTATCTGGATCCGTACCGCCGCACATTTGCACTTTTTCTTCATAGCGTACGCGCGCCTATCCAACTAGTTCAAGGTAATACCTTGCACACACGGCTCATTCCTCTGGGGAGGAGCATTGCGCCCAAAAGAACACGAAAATATCACCCAAAGCGCCTGTACAGTGGTCCGGCGTTACCAGCGCGAAGCACAGGCGGTCGGACGAATGGTTCGGCACATGATTCACCAGCATGGCCGCTCGCGCTAGGCGAGGGCGGGAGTTTAAAGGCGGAGCTTAAGTGCCCACCCTATTTTTTCCGACCGCCGCCGCAGCATCTACTCCGTGGACCGAGCTGGATACGCTACCTCGTAAAATGTAAATTTATTCTGTAAATTGAATGCTGAAAAAGTATATGATACCTGCAAAAGGGCTTCATTCTGTTTTGAAAATGGAAATTATGTGCGAAATGTAAATATATAGTGTTTACATGCAGAGAATCTGTATGAAATGTAAACGTAGTTACATATTTTTTTTTTTAGCGTGTTAAAGCTTTATTTTTGCTCCAGTTCAGTAGCGATATCATTTTCTGCAGGCGCCACTATTTCAAACAGATTTAGCACCGCGCATTATGCCAGCGTTTGGAGTAATGAATAGTATTTTCTGTACTTAAAACCACAGGCGAGCTTCAGTTTGTCTTGCTGGATGAATTCACAAAATTAAATATTTGATTATTGGCAGAGTATTTACGGTAATAAACTGCAAATAGCTTTTGAATAAGACTCATCTCTATACTTCGCCTTTGCTCACATGCAGCCAATCATCCTGCGCTATCGAATTAGTCAAGAAAATAACCACTCAATAAATCTTTGTCACGAATTCGCGTTCTCATTTTTGAGGGATGATGTTGTGTGTCCCGTGATTTTCTAAAAGAGCTCAGTCTAGACACCGGTCTATCCTTGTGCTCCGCGGTAAAGTGTATGCTCAGGCGATGTTAACAAACGGTGCGCAGATTTTTCGAATAAATATGGCGTGTGTTCTGTGTAGAAAATTCTAAACTCGTCAAGTCTCAAACATAACAACATGGGACAGATAGGGTGGTAGGGGCTACAGGGGCCTTCCTAATATTTATCAAATCGGGCCCTCACCACTGTTAATCCGCCCCCGTGCACGGGCGGCTGCGGGCATCGGAGTCGATAGTGACAAAATATTAGGAAACAGCGGAAGAGGAACTTTTTTAAAAGTTTCACTTATAACTGGAACCTATATGGAACGAGAATGAGAGTGCAGCATTGCGGGGGCCAGAATCTCAACTGCGGCACATCAGACTGAAACTGACCAGGCAACCACACAAAGAAATTGAAGTGATATGGGTGCCGGCTCATTCGGGGAATCCGGGAAATGGATCGGCCCACAACATGGCTCGAGGTTTCGACAAACGAGTCTGTAGGCCGTTCGTATCCATGGATGACTCCAAAGTGGGGCTTTCATCTTTCAACGATATCACAAGCCATTACAGATTGGAACGACATAAATTTCCACCACCTGATAAAACGTTGAATAAGACACAAGAGATCGCTTGAAGGAGACTCCAGACGAGATCCTTTCTTAACCCCTATCTGTTAGCAATAATGTACCCGGATTACTTTAACCCCGCGTGCAGTGTCGAAACAGCCACGCATGATTATATACTATGGCAATGTAAAGAACCTCCACCGGAGGATCCAGTACAAATTTCTTCTCTTGAGCGATGGGAGGCCATTCTGGTCAGCTCGGACCCGGGCATTCAATCCATGGCCACCGAGTGAGCCGCCAAAGTCGCCGCCAGTCATAGGCTGGAGGCCATCTAGAGCGGACCGTCTGCATCTGCATTTTGACGAAATAAATTTTTTCCAATCCAAAATGCGCGCACAAGTGTGGTCGGAAACTGGCCACCTCGTGCGGCCACAGGTCGTTTTGCTCCATGAAGCACGTTCGTCTGGACTACGTGCTCCATCAACTTCCCCATGCATGAGGCTAAGGAAATTTGTCTCCAATTTTCCAATTGCGGGGGTTTGCCCGGTTTCGGTATTAGTATTTCCATTGATCTGGCAACCGGCTCGTTTCCCAAACTTTTCCAATGCAGCACATTCTTTACGTAATTAAATGTTATTTTGACATAATGTTTATGCATGACTTATTCCCGCCACACAACGTCAGCCGATCGGATTTCAGAAGGCGGCTCTCTACAGTGGGCAGTTCCTTTCACTTCATTCGTAATACAAGCGTAAGTTCTTTCCTCTCTTAAATATACCATCCAGGCATCATGAATAGCTGTGCTAAAATACGTTTTCACGCTCACGTCATTTTAACGTCACCGCAAAAAGTCATTTCGACAGACCGAAATTTCGCGCTACAAATTTGAAACACGTGACTTTTTTGACAGCCAATCTGAGAAACAACATGGCACCGAACGGCGGCCATGTGTGTCGAAAATAGGAACCCTGCTAAAGTGAGCTCACTTTACCCCTGCATAGCAGAAATTCTGACGGAAGTCACATGCTTTCGCAAGGGCTACTGGGATTCAGTATGGTTTGCCCACATGCGTCGTTTGCATCACTCCTATCGACTGCATTGTTGGTTTCTTTTATGGGGTTTTAAGTCCCAAAACAACTCAAGCTACGGGAGACGACGGAGTGGAGGGCTACGGAATTTTCAATTACAATGCACAACACACAGACGCCTTGCTTATATCCCCCCCCCCCCCCCCTCGAAAACTGGCAGCCGTGGCCGAGATTCGATCCCTCATCGTTGAGCACAGTAGCCGAGCGCCAAAGCACGCATGCACCATCACGGCGGGTGGCTGTTGTTGACAGAACCGGCCGGGATGAGTTGAAAATTTGCATTTTTGAGTTTTGTGGTTGGCGCAAGGTTTTAAAGGCCTACAGTAAGCGTTCGGTTTCACTATTGCACGTTTAGTTCATTCAGCATGCCATTGTAAGCGGATTTGGAAGCCGATAGATGGCGGCGGCCGTAGACGTCGCTCTCCCTTCTCTCTCGCACGTGCTCTGTTTCCGCCATCCTCACGCGTTTCTTTCGCATTGAGAAACGAATGTCGGCTTTGCACCTCCATGCTTAAAACCCTGCAAAACTAGGTCTGGCCAAGCCAGAGCTATTGCGCGACCTTTCTTTTTAGTGCGTAGCACTACTAGCCGCAATCACGGATTTCACCGACGTCTGTCCGAAGCCGTTCACTCTCCCTCTCCGTGAATTTAAAGCGGAGAAAGAGAAGTTGGCGACGCGCGCATCGCAAGGCTCAGCATTGAGGCGGAGCGGCCGCATAGCCGCAGCAGACGCCGCTCTCTCTCTCTGCCTGTCTCTCCATGAACCTGAACAGGAGAAAGACAAGGTGGCAACGCCCGCATTAGGCGACTTAACAATGAGAGGGCGGAGCTAAGGTGGAGCGGCCTCACAGATGCACCCAGTAAGAGTGGGGCGTGTCACAGTTGTGGACGTCACAGAAGTCACTGGGAAGCATTGTACAAGTGTTATTCCGGGCGGCATCTCTCCCCTCTAATCAGTCACTCCTCAGCCTTCACGTACAAAAAGCAGGCGTGTACGCGCGGTGCTCCCTGGACCTCGGCTCCAAGCCAGTCGTCGCGTCGTGTAGCAGCTTGTGCTTACCTTCAAGCGCATTTCCTGCTCTTGGATTACCTCTCTTCGTCCTGGAGACCTTTTTTCTGTGCTCGGAATGTGTTGACGCCGTAACTCTGGAGCATGTTTTGCTCATGCCTACATTCTCCCCAAACCTCTTTCTCTCCCCCTATGATATGCCACCCCAGACATTTCGGGCGCAGTGCAATGCATTCCAAGAGGGATGCAACACAGTGTGCCTATTTTCGTTCATTTGTAATAAGAACCATTCAATATGATGTAATAAAAGCTTAGGAAAGTTTACTTCTCTTCGCAATAGATGACGCCTGGCCGTCTCGCACTGCGGCTAGAGCACTATACTGCGGCGCAGGTTCGCCGTGCTCGATGAGCAGAAGTATAATGGTTACGAAGTCCCCCCAGCGGGAACGTCACTCTACTAATTCTGATATTGCAGCTAAATGGCGCAAGGACCTCATAACAAAGTGTAATATGCATGAAAAGTATAGCAGGGCTACTTCTTATTTGATTAAAGGGGCGATGACAGGTTCGTTCGACGTATTGCTGTTTTATACTTCTGTGAATAATATACAGGTCTGTGATTCTACTCGCAAAGCTTTAGTGCCTAGCGCGGGGCGCAAAATAAATAAAGATCTCGGAAAAAAAAAAAACGCGATAGAAATCGGAATTCGGAAGCTCCTCCCACAGAGAGCGACCGCCATTTTAAAATGCTCGTGCGACGTCAACCATGGCACGCACAACAACGCAACATGAGAAAGGGAGAAAGAGAGAGGGCCTATGGCGAAGTAAGGTACAGCGTTGGTGAAATTCGAGCTCTGGTTGGACGGCGTTCCAAACGGCGTCTCAAGTGCCCGACAAATGAAAGGCGCGCAGCAGGGAGGACGCAGAGAGGGACGAGCAGGAGGAGTTTCGAACCGCCCAACGTTATGGCGTCTCCGCAGTACAGGGTTGCCACAACGGCCGCCTGCTAAACCTGATAGTGAATAGGGTCTATACACGGTGTAGCGTCGTCTGCAAGGCAGGCTGCAATATGAAAGGACACGTCTTTTTTTTTTCTTGTGACGATTGACACGGTGGTCGTCCCTCATGTAGTAGTGCTTGATGAAGATATGCTACCGCCGAAAGCGATATAGAGTAAGGCATATTTTCTTCGGCATAAGGCACACTCACAGTTAGTGGGCTGCACGGTTCCTTAGCTTATCAACGCACTGATCTTTCGCATGATGCCGGCGATGACGCCAGCACGGCCAACGGTTGCCTATCACCGTAGTGTCAGGTCATAACCTCCTATAAAGGAGGCTATCGTGAGGTTTTCGGTACCGCGACGCCGATGGAACTGATCTGCAGACGGTCGTCCGATCTGTTTTGGTCAGATTGGAGGCCAGCGGGAACATGACACCCGATACTCGAGTGAACGGCCTGAACAGCTTAACCGAGTTAGAAAAAGAAAAAACAAGAAGCTAAACTTTATATGTTCCTCCTTAATTGTTATCAGCAATGACCTTGTCCAGAAATGTTAGCCGGCGCCGAACTGCCGGCTCATACAGCGACGAGTAGGCCTAGCTCGAGTATATGCGCATCAGGGTGTAGAGTTTCGGCAATGACGGAGCGCGTATTCACAAGCTTTAGCGGTTGCGTGTGGTCATCGAGTGTAGTTCTGGCAGTATAGCGACCCCAAATCGACGACTGCTCTTGTTCGGTGCGGGCATGCAGTGTAGAGCAATCGAATCGCTTTAATTTTTGCGATGACAGGACTGAAGCGGTGGCGGCGGCACATTCTTTCGTGCGCTGGCCGTGGCCAGACTGAACATAGTTTTGCAAAAATGCCTTACCAGCCGAAATAATTAAGTCTGACTAACACGCACATATAACAGCAAGTCACGAGGATAGCGATTCGTTCCAAAGCTTTGGCTGCTGCTCTAATGTCACAAGGTATGCTCTCGCGTCAAGGTACGCCTGTTTGAGATTTACGCTTAGTTTTTGGACCCAAAGAGCGACGGGAATAGCTCAACAATCAGGCACATAACGATATCCCCTCCCCACTTTCGCGGCACATGTACACGGCCGAAGGAAACATTGGACAAGTGCCTTTTTTATGCGGTAGCGGTTGTTGCTAAAATAAGCTAACTCTCATAACGTAAGAATAATACGCTTCTGATTGCATGCCTAAATTATACAGCATGAGTTTTCTGATTTCGGCCTTTTCAGCAATCTCTGGACAAAGCCCGAGGATCTCTAAGTTCGCATATTATAGTGAAGGTTACTCAAAGAAAAGAGAATATGTGAATAAAAAATTCTTGCTGAAGAAAAAAAAAATTCTGAGACCACCATCCGCGACGTGCATGCTAGAGTGCAGCCGGCACTGCGAATAGCAGACGACATGGAGACGTCACAATTGACGTTGTGACGTTTGGTTTGGTTCTGAGGTTTCCCTTTTTTACCAGGTGGACCAGACAGGTCCTAGCCAAGTCCATTCCCTACTGTGACGGAGTCTGTCCCGCCCTGGCGCAACGTCACCAACACTATCTAGTATGCCTTATCCAGTTCTCAAGGCGTCGTTTGGTTGTCTCCACAGCCGCAGCCCTCTGATCCCGCTGCGTCGCATCACTGTCCTCCGCAGCGTCTCCTTGCGGCTGTTCAGACGTGAACCCCAGCACCTGCGGCAAAGTTGACCCGCTAGGTTGACATGCCATGAGCACTTGGCAAGTCAACAAAATATGTTCGATCGTCTCTGTCTCCCGCCCGCACACCGCACACAAGACATCCGCGTTGTCCTTGTTCTAGATCCGCGCGTGCCATTTCTTCGTGCGCAGCACCCCCGCACGGGCCTCAAAAATGGCTGAGGCTTAGCTTGGTTAAGCTTGGTCAGATGCGAAGCATATTAATTGCTAAACTCGGCTTTCCATGGTTACACTTGGCTAAACTTTTCTTTCCTTGGTTACACGTGCTTTTACGTTGCTCGTATCAGTGGAGCATCGTAGTCGCCGAGCCGCATGCCGAGCACGCTCCTTGGCCAAACGTTCTTCCCGCTCTTCTGGGCTCTCTGCAGCACGCCGCAGCCTTCACTTTTCATTCCACCGCTCGGCTGCACTCCCTGGAGGCATCGCCACCTTTTGTGAGGGTCTACTGGAGGCAAGCGCAATTGTCTCCCCTTTATATATAAACCTGCGCTATACCACGTGGTCCGCACAGCGTGCAACCGCAGCCGACGGCGCGAGCCAGTCCCTGTCTCTCCTCTGTCGTGACGTAAGCGTATCACGTGGTGTGACGTCACCATACCACGTGGTCCGCACGGCGTGCAACCGCAGCCGACGGCGCGAGCTGGACCCCCGTCTCTCCTCTGTCGTGACGTCAGCGTATCACGTGGTGTGACGAAGCATTCCACATTCTTTGCACGGAGTGTAACCGTCACGAAGGGCTGTGGTTTACCTCTAGCAATATGCTTCGCATAAAAGCAGGGCGCTCCCCAGGGAGTTGTCATAGAACATCTCCTGAGTGATGCCCCTCTTGTGCGTGGAGTACATACCAACAGCCGGCTTGGCCGCTGCATCAGTTCGCCACCGCCTGGTCTCCGCCGCTGCCACGTGTTCACGCCCCTTCGAAGTAGTCCAGCAGGTGTCTTTAGTGTTTGTTACAGTTGGCAATGGTACCTCACACTTTGCACTCAGTTCACGTACCCTCCTCTTCCAGCGTGTGCCTACTCCGCAGTACAAAAGGCAGACGTCAGCGGCTAATGGTTGCCAGACCAGAAAGCTGATTCCGAAATTAATATTAAAAATTAATTTTAAAACTATATACTGCACGGAATGAGCTCAAATTTCGAAGATTTATAATTTAAAGTGTGAAGAGTAAAATGCAATAGTCAGTTTATGCTCAATTGTTGGCTGTCGTGATCCCTTTAACTATGCAAATTGGCAGTGTTTTTTCTACGGGCGCAGGTTTCGACGCCCATTTGAACACTGGTCTAAACCATATATATTGATTACTTTTAGCTGGGCCACTATGAACAAAAAGAGCAGACGTGGCAGTCACGCACTATTGCTGTTGTTCCCTGAATTGATTTCATGGTTACTCTGTGTATACTATGCGCTGGTGCTTGTTCTTCTTTCCTCGGTGCATATGGCACATAGTACATACCCATAGTGGGGCATTGGCCGAGTTCATGCACGTGTAAGAAGATAATTTATGATGTCGGGTTAGACTCTATGATAGACAACTTATTAATAAGGAAATAGCGTTTCTAAAATAATTTGAAAAAATTTTGAGGTACTAAACACTTTATCGTAACAAATTTGAGGTAGAAGAGCGAGTGACACGTGCGGCGCTGCGCGAGACAAGTCTTACGTCACGACCACTGCCGTAGAAACACGTAGAACAGTCGTGCTACGTCGATCACCGTGGAAAGCTACTCCCATAAGTGATGGCAGGAACTGCGCGTTAACGTATGCATAAACAGCTCCATGGACAAAAGAACAACGGAAGAACCCGCCAGCACCTTAAGTCGAATTGCCGGCTTCTTGTACCAGACCTTGACAGATCCACAGCTTTTCAAGAGCCGCAATGAGGTGTGTATGCGTACCGGCACCATTTTCCTCTTCTATCGTAACATAATGTATGTGTAGGCACTGACCGAATGACGGTGTCGACATCGTTGCTGCAGGCGTCCGTCGATCGTTTTTTTGGAATGCATATGCATGCGTTCTGAACGGTGCTCGGCGAAATCAGCCGCTAAGTGAACCATTGTCGTGTGAATGGAACATTGCTACAAGAAAAAATGTTAAAATGCGCATGTCGTGCACATTATGGCGACGAACGCTCAGCTCTCCGCCATATTGTTTAGTGCGTTCGGCTGCCAAGTCGAAAGATCGCGGAATTAAATCGAAGCCACGCCGTTTGCGTTTCAGTGGAGGCGAAATACATTGGTTTACTGGAAAGGCGCAATGTCTATCTCACTTTTTCTGTGGACACCAGAACAGCGAGCCGAAATGGAAAGGAAAGGCGGGTGTGAAAGTCGAAAGAGGAGCC
The DNA here is from genome assembly GCA_023969395.1 of Amblyomma maculatum. NCBI lineage: Eukaryota > Metazoa > Arthropoda > Arachnida > Ixodida > Ixodidae > Amblyomma > Amblyomma maculatum. The sequence continues at coordinate 93,310 of JAJIZL010022892.1, read as the reverse complement.
GTAGTGGAGGGGCTGCGAAGTAGCTTCGACCGCCTGGGTATCTTGACATCGCTCAGCACACCGACGCCCCTCTGTCTCACCTCTATCGAAACGCATCCGCCGGCGGTCGGGATCGAACCCGGGTACTCCGGCACAGCAGCCGTCATCTTAACCACTGTACTACCGCGTCGGGCCAACACGATATTAACCATGTGCCTTTATGCTGGAACCATGGAGGAAGGAATCTTCACTTCCTCCATGTCCTCCATGTCTGGAACTCACCACAACGGCGCCGCTCTTCACGCATAGCCATGCATAGCATGTTCAGATCCGCGGTGAGTAGTTAAAGTTCGCGGTTTTTTTTTCTCACAAATTATTATTACTACAATTACATTGTTATTATTATATATAAAGATATTGATTTTTTTCCCCTTCTTTTATGGCAGTTCTGATTCTGGCGTTTCGGTTTTTCTATGGAAATATAGGTCACGTGATCAGCGCTCGGACTCTAATGGCGTGATCGTGACGGTTTCTGTTCGCTATGATTGCGTAGCTCGGCCGTTCGGCTTAGTTGTATGTGCTGCAGTCTTTTTACAATGACGACAGTGGTTAGTACTTGCTCTGCTATGTAGTATATGGATAGCTTGCTAGCTTTGTGATGTTCATTTCGTACGGGGAATATTATAGTACCATTACTTAAAGAGCAATTTTAATTTGCGTGTTCGTTCAAACAGAATTCGAAGCTCGCGCTGCTCGTACCGGCTCGTATGCGATGAACTGCTCAGTTAATTTCACACACACACACACAAACACACAAATAAAATAATAATAGCAGTAGAGACATCAAAATGTAACCAGAGTAAAGTGAACGGCAAAAACATTTATCTGGCTACTTAATTTGCATAGGAGAAGCTGTCGGGCCAGTTGGTGCTGATCCATTGTGTTCGTTTCAAAAGCCTTCGAAATCCGTACCGCGCGTACCGGCTCGCATGCAACGAGCTGGCTTGTGTTGTTATTTCTGTTTCCTGTGCTCTGTCCGTGTGTCCAAGCGCTGTCAACCACAATGTAAGAAATAACGGAATTAAACATGCAAAGGAAGCACTTGATGGCATTTCGAAATATGTGCGTTATCTCATTTCAAGTGCCGAGTACAGCATATTATGCAACGAGAGTGTTTAGCAGTGAATGTCTGAAAAGCAGCTTTGCTGGGCTGTTTACTGGTTCCAATTTCCTTGACGCCTTGGAGTGTTCGGACGCGCACGTGTTTTTTATGTTTGCCGCCCGCACTGTCTGGTGAAAAAAAAAAAAAAAAAATTCTAGCACACAAGAATGATTAGATTGTCGTCGGGCTTTCACATCCCAATTTCAGACTTCGCAAAGCAAGACGCCACCGTCACCGCCAAGTTCTGATCCATACACGAGCGAATGCACGGCTATGCGACAAGAGCCTCAGGAACGCCTGGAGAAACTTCATGAAGACAGGGCCGGGATCTCGGAGCGCATAAATGAAGTGTTCAGAGGGGTAAGTCCTTGACGCCTTGGGAAGTGTTCCGACGCGCACGTGTCTTTTATGTTTGCCGCCCGCTCTGCTCTGTCTGGTGAGAAAAAAAAAAAAAAATCTTGTACACAAGAATGATTAGATTGCGTAGTGTCATCGCGCTTTCACATCCCAATTTCAGACTTCGCAAAGCAAGACGCCACCGCCAAGCCCTGATCCATACACGAGCGAATGCACGGCTATGCGACAAGAGTTGCAGGAACGCCTAGAGAAACTTCATGAAGACATGGCCGGGATCTCTGCACGCATAAATGAAGTGTTCAGAGGGGTAAGTCCTTGATGCCTTGGAGTGTTCCGACGCGCACGTGTCTTTTATGTTTGCCGCCCGCTTTTGCCGCCCGCTCTGTCTGGTGAAAAAAGATCTTGCACACAAGAATGATTAGATTGCATAGTGTCATCGCGCTTTCACATCCCAATTTCAGACTTCGCAAAGCAAGACGCCACCGCCACCGCCAAGTCCTGATCCAAACACGAGCGAATGCACGACTATGCTACAAGAGTCTCAGGAACGCCTGGAGAAACTTCATGAAGACAGGGCCGGGATCTCTGAACGCATAAATCAAGTGTTTAGAGGGGTACGTCCTTGACGCCTTGGACGCGCCTGTGTCTTTTATGTTTGCCGCCTGCTCTGTCTGGTGAAAAAAAAAAAAAATTTCTTGCACACAAGAATGATTAGATTGCGTAGTGTCATCGCGCTTTCACATCCCATTTTCAGACTTCGCAAAGCAAGACGCCACCGCCACTGCCAAGTCCTGATCCATATACAAGCGAACGCATGACTATGCGACAAGAGTTGCAGGAACGCCTGGAGAAACTTCACGAAGACAGGGCCGTGATCTCGGAAAGCATAAATCAAGTGTTCAGAGGGGTAAGTCCTTGCTGCAGTACAACTATGCTTAGCCGGATGCGCGTGTGTTCCGTGAACACATTGATGCTCAAAACGCTGTCAGCCAGGCAGTACTTTGCTTTGAAATGCTTAAGATATAATACAGTTTTCGCGTAGTGGGGTAAACAGGCTTCATTCTGAAGTGCACAGTGACGTGTTACTTCTAAGCAATCACCAGTGGCATTATTTTACACAGTTTCAAGACAGTAGCAGCTGGGGGCTGCTGCTTCAAAAGGGGGGTCTGAAAACGGTTGTGGCTTTGGAGTAGACAGCAGAATTCTGCTTCCTGCGCAGTTCCAAAATGCATAGCCACATCTAGGTTATTTTCACTTCATGCTGTATTAAGGAAAGGCAAATGGCCATTGTCTAGTGAAACACTTAAATGGACTGGAGGTGCCATAGTGGAGGGCTCCGGAAATTTTGGCCACTTGGCGGTTCTTTAATGTGCAGTGACATTGCACAGCACGCCGGCGCCTTGCTTTTTGGCTCCATCAGAAAGCAGCCACAGCGGCTAGGATTCGATCTGTCAGTGAAGCTTTGTTCTTTGTTCTTGGACCTCTTACGTTGTCACTAAGGTTGTTGTTGGTATTGAGGTAAAATAACAATTAATAAAATTTTATTCTTTTTTAGGTACCGCTCAAACTTTCTGGTTTATTTTTAAAATTTGTTACTTTTTTTTTTCATTTTGATTTCATAACACAATTCATGTATTTTTTGGATGAATGTTATTTTCTGTTAACTGCCTTTTTTTTTAGGTTATTGTTCCAGGTTTTACTGTCGACTTGTTTTCTAGCAGGAGTATTTTAACAAAATTTGACGACGGGCTAGCTGGTGCCTTGCAACTTGACGAAAGGTCATAGCGCACAGGAAGACACACACTCGAGACAAGATGACGTAGGACACGTGCTAACTCTCATCTGTTTTATTTATGGCAACAACAGCTAAAGGCAGTCAAAACAAGGAAACAAAATATTACAAAACACTCAAGGAAACTGATCTCTGCCTTTCAGAGCCGCACCGACGTATCGCTCACACTTTTGTCTCCCCCTTTTCTGATGTGAAAAGCTTCCAAAAGTTCACGTGCTGTCATATCGCGGCCTCTGCCCACGATCTTTTATGTCACTCAGTCGCGGCTGGCACGCAGTGCAGTTCGCGCAGTGTGCTGTGAAATTTGTCCCTCTGCCCCTTAAAGCCCACAAATGATCCCCTACCCGATCATTAATACGGTGCCTGTTCTGGCCTATGTAGGGCCTCCCACAGGTCAGCGGGATTTTATAAAACGATTCCCATGCAGCAGTCGACAAACCGCTTAGCATGCTTCTTACAGCCGTTCAATTTTTTAATATGCGAAATGCGTGAGCACAGCTGCACCAGCTTCTTCGGAACGGAGAACACCACCGGCACGCTATGTTGGTTCGCCACTTTCTTCACGTGGTGGGCAAGCTTATGCATATACGGTACCACAACAAGTTTAACCATGTTTTTCTCCGAAACAATCGTCTTTCCAAACATGGCTCGCTTGGTTTTTGGAATAAGGGCTTCCGTAACAGACATGACCGCTCAGGGGTAACCGGCAGACAGCAACTGGTGTATTTCCTTACTAAAACTCGACTGCACAGCATACAGGCACGACCTCGTAAGGGCAGATCCCAAGCATTGGTTAGCAATAGCTCTCTTCACAGTTTTTGAATGGGCCGATAGGTAGGGCAAAAGTCCTTTCTCTGCCCATGAAGAATACATCTGACAAACATGACCATTCCCTAAAGTAATGTTAGCATCTAAAAAACTGCAATGAACCCTGTGAAGGAAGTTCGTGCGTAAACACCAGACCTCTCCCATTCTGTGAAAAGTTGTCAAAAATATCACCCACTGCGTTAGTGTACGTCAAGTGTGGTAGTTTAAAATCATCCATGTATCAAAACACCTCTAGCACGCCTATCCAATTAAAACTCTGTTCAAGAGCGTTGTCTACAAAAGCTAAAAACACATTGCAAAGAACCGGGGCAACGCAGGAACCAATGCATATCCCTTGTCTCTGGCGATCTTCTTAACAAACTACCACACTTGACGTACACTGACGCGGTGGGTGATATTTTTGACAACTTTCGGCAGAATGGGAGAGGTCTGGTGTTTACGCACAAACTTCTTTCACAGGGTTCATTGCAGTTTTTTAGATGTTAACATTACTTTAGGGAATAGTCATGTTTGTGGGATGTACGTTCCGTGAGCACTGAAAGGACTTTTGCCCTACCTATCGGCATATTCAAAAACTGTGAAAAGAGCTATTGCTAACCAATGCTTGAGGTCTGCCCTTACAAAATCGTACCCACATGCTGTGCAGTTGAATTCTAGTAAGCAAATACACCGGTTGCTGTCTGTCGGTTACCCCTGAGTGGTCATTATGTCTGTTACGAAAGCCCTTCTTCAGAAAACCAAGCGACCCATGTTTGGAAAGATGATTGTTCCGGAGAAACACGGTTAAGCTTGTTGTGGTACCGTGTATGCAGAAGGCTGCCACCACGTGAAGTGGCAAACCAACATAGTGTGCCGGTAGTGTTCTCCGAACGGATGTAAGAAGTATGCTAAGCGGCTTGTCGACTGCTGCATAGGGGTCGTTTATGTGATCCCGCTGACCTGTGGGAAGGCCTACATAGGCCAGACTCGCCACTGTATTAATGACCGGGCAGGGGATCATTTTTGGGCCCTTAAGAGGTGGAGGGACAAATTTGGCAGCACATTGCGCGAACTACACTGCATGCGAGCTACGACTGAGTGACATAAAGATCGTGGGCAGAGGCCGCGATTAGACAGCGCGTGAACATTTGGAAGCTTGTCACATAGGAAAAGGGGGAGATAAAGGTATGAGCGATATGTCGGTGTTGCTCTGGAAGGCAGAGATCAGTTTTCTTGAGTGTTTTGTAATATTTTGTTTCCTTGTTTTGACTCTGCCTTTCCGTTATTAATATGCACTGCACATGTGTCCCTTTCAGCATATATTTGCTGCTGTTGCCGTAAATAAAACAGATAAGAGTTAGCCCGTGTCCTGTGTTGTCTTCTCTCGAGTGTGTGTCTTCCTTTGCGCTATTACCTTTCGTTAAGTTGCAGGAGTAGTTTATGTACGAGTAAATAATGCAAAAATAGTAGTGCTTAAGATGGATTCACATGGCCGATCAAATTGCATACCTTGATGAACTGTCTCATTCATGATAACATGGACAGAAAAATGAGGGCGCTTTTTTGTTCTGGGAACGTTTTGTTTTAATCAGGAGTTTGAATGCTGTCAGCATTAAGATGGTCCCCCGACTTGACTTGATGTGCCATTATTCCACGATCTCATTTGCTGTGTGAATCCACCTTTTAGCAGTGGCTGCATTATTGCCGTGAAAAGAAGGTTAGTGTTCAAGGTAGTCGGGCATAAAAGAATGAATCTGAAAACTAGGTTATGCCGAAACTAGTCGGGGGGGGGAATTGGCAGCGGTTTAGCTCTGGTTGAACCTAGTTGAGTTCGAAAGCAACAGCGCAACAGCTGCATGGCTACATTTAAGATAACTTAGGCTATGCGCTGAGCAGCGGCCGGACTGTCCTTCTCTATAGTTGGTCGATTCTGGCCGCACGCTCTTAGCTATATATTACACCACACGCACCTCTTCTCCGCACAACCAACGAAGAGAGTGATGCACAGCTGGCTCCGGCTGTGGTTATGACGTCACTTCTCCGGCACCGGCAGAGTGCGCAGTGAAGCGCAGCCGCGGCGGCAGCTCCAACACACCAGCTGCTGCCTCTGACATCGCGCAGCTTGGCCCTCACTGTGCCACGTGAAATGGCTCGACGACTACCGTAGTGTTGCTTTCGCAACAAAAACGCAAAAGCATTGAGGATAGAGCAGGGGACACATACACTTGCCTCATTTGAGAAAGTGGGGCTAGGCCTTTTTGTTCAGTTGCCTTTTAATCTGAATAACTTGATCCTATTCTTGTTTGGGGATCAACAGATATTTTGCTCATTTACTTTCAGAACAAGCTATGAAAGGAAAAATGCTTTGCAGGAAAAAGCTTTGGATTTGAAAGAAAGAAAAAGTGACCACAGCAGAAATCTAAGAGAAGTGAGGGACTTAAGCTTGTAGTTAACACGTACAACGATGGGTGATGGGAGTCTTGCTCAACTATAGTGGAAGCCAGAACATTATAGTTTTTGGGGATGCTTGGGCATAGCTGTGAGTCAGTGAAGGGGGATGATTAAGGGCATTTTTGATGTCTTTAGATGCCTTGAAATGAGCACTATGTAATGGATCTACTAAAGCAATGACAGCTTGGAAGAGCAATGTGCAGTGCCATAAGACGTTTGATGAAGTGGAGGAGCCTTGTTCTTTGTCCGATATGCGTAAAGCTACTGAGTAGCTCTTCAAAACTTGCAGCTGCATTACTTGTTCCAGTGATCTTAATGTCTTGCAGTGCTCTTGGCTTTAACGCTTTTATTCCCTCTTGTTACCACTTGAAACATGTGATGAGTAGCCAGCAAGTAGTGGCTTGCATCTCAGAGATGTCGCCTTAATTTTTTTGGTTTAAACCAGCTTTCAAGAAATAGAGTTGGCATAAGTTTTTATCGTATCTTTTTGTTTGTTTGAACTGAGAAATTCAACTTAAGCGTATTATTTTGTTTGGTATGCAGGTTTATTAATGAAAATGTTGAATAGTAATTGGTTAAAATTTCCTGAAGAAATGAAGGAAGGCTTCATTTTTACCCTCACTTCGTGTTCAGTTGCCAAAAGCTGCAAGGGGGGAAATGGCAGTTACAACTATTTTCATTATGTGAGGAGTAAGTATAACCACATTTGGCACATTTTATTACAAACTAGCTGTTGTAGGTTCAGATTATACTTTGTAGCATTAAATATTTAGCAGCAAAATCCATAACTTTGTTCCATCATGTTCATAAAGCCCTGCTGTGTGCAATAAAGCAATTTTTTTTTTTTTTTATTCCCAACACTCCTAGGAATAAAAGTATAATTCCAGCATGCCTATTTACATGTAAATGTTTCTTCCAAAAATAACTATAAAAGGTTTGAGAGCATTATTGCACTGCTCAATGTTTTAGTGCTTATGTGTGAACAAAATTCTTCTAACTCTCAGTAGGTGCAGAGTTCCAAACGGATGAGGGATAGCATTCGGAGAAAAAGCAAAAGCTGGGGAAATCAACCTGAGTGCGGATACTCTCATTTATCTCCTCGTGTGCCTTTACTTTTAATTAGAAAAGTGCAACATTGCAACCAACAGTACATCTGATCTTATCTCTCCCCTTCATGGTGATACTGTGCTCTCGGAAAACTTTTTGTGGTTGTGAAGCCAAGGCTGCAGGGGTGGATCTCGGCTTTCATCATGGTGCAGCCGACGTAGGCTTCGCGGAATTCCAAATAGTGCAGCCATTGCATTTGCATGGCATAATGTACTGATTTTAAGATGCACTAACGCTTTATTGGTTTGTATTGCAGTGCTGTCGATGTGAATAGTATTTCCATGGCGGTATTATATTCCAGAGCACTAAAATTAAATTTCTGAAGGGACTATATTCTGCTGCATATAAGGTGATATGTTTTGGCTCTAATTTTGGCTAAATAGCCACAAAATGTTCAGTAGCGTGGTTTTTTGGGCTTGTTGGTACATGATTCCAATACACTATAGCGCAGCAAAAGACGAGGACACAAGAGCGAGAGACGAACACCATGAGCGCTAACTTCCAACAAATTTTATTCTCCTGAAGCATGATATATAAACGCCAGAAAAACATGAATCACATGTGCCAACAGTATCAGTTCCTTAGAAAGACAAGCTCTTTATCTGAGAGGAGAATGGAAGGTGTGCTTACACACGCGCATCCTGAACTAACTGTGCACAATCCTGAATTGGATTGTGCACAGTTTCTGGATGCTTGGTTGGCACACCTTGATTATGCGATTGTAAGTGCTGTAAAATTACTAGTAAGGTAAAATAGGAGAAGTGCTTCGATGATTGCATTCTTTACTCAGTATTTAGCCATGTATAAAGGCTATTTTTTGTTGAGCCATTGCTTTGATGTAATGTTGGCTGATTAATTATCTGATGAAAATGTAATTTATTGAAACATGATTTGCACATTTGAAATCAGCATTCAAAAATTGAATTATGTGACATTGAGTGATTGGGATTAGATCAAAGCTAAGGGAAAGCTGAAATCAGTAGTACCTCTTGCCCTGCCTTGGTGGTGCAGTGGTTAGGGGACGCGTCTTCTGTGGCCAAGGATGCGGGGTCGAATCCCAGCTGTGGCGGCCGCTTTTTGATGGAGGCAAAAGGAAAGGTGCTCATGTGCTGTGTGTGCAATGTCAGTGCACGGTAAAGAACCGTAGGTAGTCGAAACTTCCGGAGCCCTCCACTATGGCGCCTCATGGCCTGAGTCACTTTCGGATGTTAAACCCCATAAAATAAACAAGCAAGTAGCCCCTCTTAAAAGCGTACGCAAGTTGACTTGCCATTGCACTTTTTTATTTCATTATAAAAGTATTTGCCCTATCTTCTTTCATTAATGTTCAGGAGTGAACAGCATGGAAATGTGTCCATATAGAAGTATACTTGGTTGCTTGCCAGACCAACGGCCATTGCATGTGCTGAGAAAAATGGGTTCTTTTGTATAGGTGACACTTGTCATTTCTTCGGCGCACTATTTATAGTTGTGCTGTCCTCGCAGAAACCTGCCCAGGAAATAATTAAAACCACTGGGCTGCTGCTGCATTTCAATCAGATCCTTACTGCAGGCCTACATGACATACTTATAATAATTTCACCGAGCATTTACGGACGCTTTGTCATTGATAACAAACCTGCGTTTGGAGATCAATTAAGGGGAAATGAGGGTGCTCGTTATAATACATGAAGGAAAGAAGCCAACAGTCGGCGATGCCAAGGAAAGTGTTGGGGATGGTACTTTATGTATTTTTTTTTTAATGTTTACTTGATTATCCAAGTAAACATTTAAAAAAATACATAAAGTACCATCCCCAACGCTTTCCTTGGCATCGCTGACTGTTAACTTTTTTCCTTCAACCTGCGTTTAGTCACTGCACCCTCATGAACTTCAGAACACACAGCAATTTAGGGAGTGTGGCCTATTGTAAACCCCCTAATTGCATTGCCACTAAACGATTGCAACACAATTTTTCCCTTTCCTCGTTTTGCCCACTGCTTTAAAAATTCTCGTCTAGGGGCAGCAGCAGGTGAAAGCCTGCTGGGCACACAAGCTGTGGAGTAACATTTCGCATTGCGCACCAAACAAGCCAGAGATTGTGCACAGCATTAACTGCTATCTGTGAATGACCTATACTATTTCCTTTTTCTGTGCTTGCACTAAATTGCCTGCCTGTGTTTTTAAAATGTAACTACGCTTTGATATTTCTGATAAAAAGTGTACTTGAGCAAAAAGTTCGGATGCTGCACCCGTGTTTTTCTATGCTTCTCAGGCTGTTTTGCTTTACTAAGAGTTGGCATATGAAATTTATATTCAACGAAAAACTAAAGTGCTTTTTTAGTTGCTGCTGATGAATGATGCTACTTGGCCATTATAGGGTAAATGACAGACTGGTGTGTTCACCCTGATTAGCATAGCCACTGCATAATTTCTTTTGAAGTAGGCATCCCACTTCATAGTGGGTTCAGCATCTCCTTTTGGTTAACAACCAGAGATGATTGATTATGCTTTCTGCTGTTTCATTGTTTAACACCTCATGCAGAAACACACTTGATTTTTGGTAAATGTGTCATTATGTTTGGAGGCTTATGTATAGTGTACTGTTGTTTGAGGTGTGCAACTATTTTTCATGCAGGTGGACATGATTGTGGAGTACGTGAATTCCTTGACAGATATGAGCGAGTTTTACTCTGGTTTTGTGGCCGCCTGTGCAGCCATGGAACAGCTCAGTATCAAGCTCTTCAGGATTGGTCTTTTGCTCAACAGAGAAAATAACCTCATTGGGGCTTCACAGCAGCAGAGGTCATCTGAAGGGGCGACTGTGAATGATGGAAGTGTAGATCAGTTCTCTGGTGCTACACAGCAGAGGCCACCTGATGCAACTGTCACATCCCCCGGCAGTAGTGATGTCTCTGAAGAGGCGACTGTAATTGATGGAGGTAAAGATCTGCTCTCTGGTGCTAACCAACAGAAGTCACCTGATGTAACCAGAACATCTCCTAGCAGCTGTGATGATTTTAAAGAGGAGACTATAATTGATGGAGGTAAAGACCTGCCCTCCAGTGTGAACCAACAGAAGTCACCTGATGTAACCATCACATCCCCTAGCAGCTGTGATGACTTTAAAAAGGAGACTATAATTGATGGAGGTAAAGACCTGCCCTCTGGTGTGAACGAACAGAAGTCACCTGATGTAACCAGAACATCTTTTAGCAGCTGTGATAACTCTGAAGATGCGAGTATGATTGATGGTGGTAAAGACCTGTACTCCGATGCTAACCAACAGAAGTCGCCTGATGTAACCATCACATTCCCGAGCAGTAGTGAGGACTCTGATGGCTCTGAAGAGGGGACTTTAATTTATGGTGAAGATCTGCACTGCATCAGCAGGGACGACGTTGAAAAGGTGACTATAACTGGTGGAGGTGAAAACCTGCACTCCTTTTTGTCCAGTGTATGTATGTTTTGTTCCAGGACCTTATCGTTGCCTTTGATAGTTAGTATTACCGGCATTCCCGTACCAGAATTTGCAGAATTTTTAGGCATAATTTTATGAGAGGTGTATGTGCAAGTCTCATACAAGAGAAGACAGCGCATGACAACTGCTTCCGTACAGCATGGACAGCAGCACGAAGAAATAGAATATGATATATATGTATGTAATAGAGGCAGCCTTTCTTTTCTTTTGCGATTTGGGGTGAAAGTCGAATTCGTAACCATTACACTGATAAAAAGGGAAAAAAATTACTATTTTTTTCTTGTTTTTTCAAATATTATTAGGGGTGTGTGAATATAAAAATTTCAAATACAGATTAGATACAAATATGGAAAAGTGCCTTCGAATACCAAATATTTTATCTGTGGAAAAAAAGGCAATGTACAAAATAGCAAACATAGTTTGTCTTGTTTATTTCGAAATTCACATGTATTTGATATTAACTTAAATTAAAATTGAGCCCAGCATAAATTTTTACAGAATTTTAAACCGGTTTTCTGCATAGGAAGGATCTGCATGAAATTGGATGGAGCCTGTGATATCACTGCTAAATACAGTGAACTCTTGTTAATTTGGCCTTCAAGGAATCAGAAAAAATGTCCATCAAATGATTTGGTTTGTGGTGTTTAATGTTCTAAATTGACTCAGGCTATGAGAGACGCTGTAGTGGAGGGCTCCAAAAATTTAGGCCACTTGGGGTTCTGTAACGTTCACTGCCATTGCCCTGCAAATGGTTGTCTTGCGTTTCGCCTCCATCGAGCAAGCAGCCGCCGCGGCCGGGATTCTATCTCGCATCCTTGGGCACAGAAGTCGAGCGCCCTAACCACTGCACCACTGCGAAGGGCCCCTATTCATCAAATGGGCATGCAAAAACTGCCGAAAAACATTTGCATCAAATTTTATCTGATGAACACCTTCATGGTAGTTGTCGGCATTTGAGATGAAATTGAAGTGAGAATGACGTTTTTTTCAGTGCACACAGTCGTGAAGGCCATCTTCACATAAGGGAAGGCCCCTCTCCACAAAAGGTGCTGTCACGTTTTGAAGGGGCTCGACTGCACACTCCATGAGCTCAAGGATTACAGTGAAGCATCCCCAAAGCATGATGGGGCTGTTTTGTCAAGAGGAACCTTCCCTTTTATGACAAGTGCCTTGCCAGCACTGCTAGTCTGTGCTGTAAAGCATTGCAGTCGAGTGTGCTGTGTGGAGAAACTGTGGCAAACTCATTTTTTTTATGTATTCAGTAATTTTCGAACTTCCAAAAATTCTGAATATCAGTTTTTCGGATACGTATATAACAACAAACATATTCGATTTGTATTCCAAATTTTTCATATTTGCACAACCCTACAGTATTAAACTAAAATACTTGCATGAATGAGTTAGCAGAAGAGATGATAGTAAATCCATGAGGCACAGAACCAAACTGAGAGGATTGATAAGTTCCAGTTCCAAGATTGCTTGTGATTGTTGAAGGCGAAGGTATGGTAGTTGTGGCAAGACTGCGTGCACTGGCTGTTCTTGGCTGTTCCCGATGTTCTCATTGGCATGCATAACTTTTTCGTGTCACTTGCCGGCTGAAGTTAACTATTAAAACAAAAATTCTGGAATTTTTGCACCGCACAGTGGATGATACTGCCAACCTTATTGTAATTACTGGTATGGTTTACACAGGGATAATTCTTAGTTCTTTTTTGTTATTTGCTTTACAAAGCTCCCAGGGTTTCGGCTGTTACATGAATGCGGCCATTACACAGCTATATACTGTAAATGAGTGCAGTGGATACATTTAGGATGCACGACAATATAGCCCAGATATAATGGGTGCTTTTCCTCAGGGATAAGTACAGAGATCAACATTGAAAAGTTTATACTATGATAAGAAGCTTTTGGTGAGCAAAAAGGAGGAATGGGCACAGAAGCTAATCGAAGCACAGTATCTGCTGTTAGCTGGCTCCCATAAAACGAGTGACAGGCTAAGTTTGAATCCCAGTAGTCGTGAATCCCAGTAGGCAACATGAGCCAAACTAGCAGATATTGACACTGTGCTTTGACACTGCTTTGGGTGGTCAGGCAAGCGACCCAAAATACACGCAAATGCACATTAGTGTGTTATTGCTCAGTTAATATGGTTACCACTGCACTGTCTGTATATAGAGCTGTGCTGGCTGTTATTGTTCTTAGGTATTAATCATTTCTATGCTTTGCTTTTTGCCTCCATCAAAAAGCGGCCGCCTTGGCCGCAGTTCGATCCCGCATCCTTGGGCCCGGTAGTCGAGTGCCCTAACCACTGCGCCACACCGCAGGGTGTCCCCCCCCCCCCCAAAAAAAAAAGAGAGAGAGAGGTCCTAGAACTGTCGGGCGCAGTGCTGTTTTCTTGCAGTGCTACTCTAGTGCATAAAGCTTCCTTAACTGTTCAGAAGCTAGCCATTATCAAATTTCAAATAGTGTGATATCCACCGTGCTTGCCTGATTGAGAAGAGGCTGTCATCTATTTCAGGCTCTCGAAAACGTTATGAAGAGCCCATAATTTCAAGTATGTGACATTCCATTTCCTTGGAGGACCTAGAGGAGGGGAATGGCAGATGTCAAAAGTGTTTTCATCTTTGCCTTGACGATGTTGAATAACTAGCATCCTTCTACTGTTAATTTTTCTTATTAAAGCTCAAGACTTATCAGCACTCTCTTGTGTATCAAGCACAGCACAACTTATCACAGTTATTCTGTGCTATTACAGACCACTTATCTCTTGTTAGAGATAGTATTTAATTCATGGAAACGAGATCTTAACTTGTGTGTGCGTTGTAAGTTGTGATGATTGCAGGTCTGACGGCAAGATTAACTTTTAGTGCGAATGCACTATTTCACGAAGTCTAATCAGGCCTTCAGTATATGGGCCACAGGTATTGCGGCTCTTTTTTCTTGTGAACCAATTATCATATTATTCAAGTGTCCAGAGAGAGCATGACGGATACTGCTCCTTTCGTTTCCTGTAAACCAATTAATGAAAGCATTAATAGGGTATCTAAAAATGATTTGGTAATTAATAACAAATACTAATAAAATAATCCATGATAATTAGTGATAAAAGGATAAAAAAAAAACCTAAGAATAACGAGGAAAATAAATAACATCTTGCTGCGCGCTATGGTTGTCTGCATAGGCGCACCGCGTAATTAATATGGCACGTCAGACCACGCCGGAGTGGAGAGTGTGGCAGTCCTCCTACTGTCTTGGCCGAAGAAAAGGCCCGTGTCCGGCAGGCTGAGTTTGAACAGGAGAGAAGATGCCGTAAACGTGAACCAGTTTCCTAATGTGTGTATATCTGGGGGCGTAATTAAATTGAAACTTAGAACAAAAAAAAAAAAAGAAAAACAAACACTGACCAACAGCTAAACTGAATTAAACTGTGCTTTTGCATATCTGACTCTGTTTAGCCTTAGTTGAAACCCTGAAAATTTTCTTTCAGCCGCAAAACACCTCAGAGGCATCACCACAACATGTGACTGTCTGCGAGGAGATCACCACCTCAGCTGCTGCAAGTTTTGTGCGTTTGCAGCGAAACATTCCAAGTGTGTTGCCCCCAGATCGTGCAGCCTCCAGAGGTGCATCCTCAAAAATAGTTGGCATTGCTAGCAAGATGCCTGTTGTGATTGCACACCGTCGTATAACTCCACGCGCTAAAGCAGACGTTGTTGGTGTGCCTGTTCCAGTGAAGCAGCGGCCTTCAGCTAGGCCGATCTCCGTCACTGGCTTTGATCAGTATTGCAGAGAACAGAGGGAACGAAACAAAGTTTCTGAAATTGTATCATCTGCAGCGCAATCAAGGGTTGCTGTTACTGCAGCAATTTTTGTACAAAGCCAAAGTGGCCAGACTGAAGCACCTGGAGGTGACACTTCTAGCTTCACTGCGTCGCAAGAAGCACTCAATCCAAGCACGTCACTTGTACGCAGGAGTGCGGCTGGAAGAGAATTAAGCATACTGGAGTATGATGAAATTCCTTTGTATTATCCAGACATTATAAGAACTACACAAGACGTTGTTCTTTCATTTTACAAGAATCCTGCAGAGTTTTGGCTTCAGCTGGCGACTTCTGCACAACAACTGGAGACCTTTGCGAGAGAATTGCAGTAAGTCTCAAGCTTACTTTATGTGCAGTAGATTGTCCAAGGTCACGATTGGGAGCAGGCACTGAATTATTCTATTGTTGCAAAAAAAAAAGTGCACTGCTAATTTGCCTTGCACACACAAACACCTACCTGGAGGAGATCGGCAAAATTCTCTTGTGCAAGCATTGCAAGCAGTTGATTATTATGGCTAAATGCTCCTGTGCATAAACTTGTTATTGTTAATGGGAAGTAGCCACGTTTAAATCTTTGTTTCCTGAAAGTTTGCTTTGTTTGCATTTTACTGATGTGTATTTTTCATGTCGTGCTGTGTATTCGCAGTGAACATTACAGCTGCGTTGCTGCTCAACGCCAGGGGTTCACAGCTAGACCAGGTATGAGCTGTGCAGCATTCTACACCGAAGATGGCCGCTGGTATCGTGCAAAGATTGTGGGGGTGTTCCAAGGTATATCAGTCACTGTTCTGTCATAGTCTGTGATGTCACAGCTGTCGGTCGATGCTTGAAACTGAAACCGAAGCAGCAGGAGAGAAAAAACAAAAACAAATTATTTACTGTTTTTCTGCACAATTACTGCGGTTGGGTGAGCTGGTTTACCATGTTAATCGTGAAAGCACGAAGAAAGACAAGAATGAAAGCGTTTATTTGTCCTTTGCTTTAATCTTTGCACTTTCATGGTTGGCATGTATAATCTAAGTGACTGTTCATGTTTTCTAATGTGCTGCGCATCATTCTGAAGAGGGCTTTAAAAGATGCACATAGGAATAAATCATAGGTCTGCAATAAATACAAAGCATGCATTAGTTTCCATGCAGTTAATTCAGCTTTTTCTATGACAGACTACCTTTTCTTCATAGCACACTTCTGGTTTTATACATCTACTCTGGATACAACAATTCAGTGGGAATGAAAGGCCCTATGTGACACTGCAGTTGGATACAAATAAAGTGTCATACAGATCTCAGAGGAGACCCTCCAGTCAGTTGCATCAACCATTCTGGCGGTTACGGCCTCAGCACATCCAGTCAGTTGCATCAACCGTTCTGACAGTTACGGCCTCAGCACATCGCCGGCGGCTGGCAGGTGCCTTCGTGAAATGGGCCTAATGCAACATCATGACAGTATAACTGACCCCTATACATAGTATTCATTAATTATGATAAGCATTTGACTCTGCCTGGACTTCAACAGTCATTGCAAATCAGGGTGTAGATGAGCCATAAATGGAAATGCTGGAAGATATTTATAGTGGCTACACAACCGCAGTTTTTCCATTTTTCCATAAAGAAAGCAATGAAATTTCCATAAGAAAGGGGGATAGGCAGAGACACGGATCTTTCTACAAGTACTATTCACTTCGTGTTTAGAGGAAGTATTGAGAGTAGTTAGGGATAAGGGTTGACTGAGAACATATCAATAATAAATTCGCTTTTTAATAACCTAAACAGTCAAAGCAGAGTGATAGGCTTAATAAAAGTACGGTTTAACACCCTCTTAAAAGAGTAATTTCAGGTCTTGAATGATTGCTGTTAATTACCTAAGTCTGATAAAAAACTGCACTTAGCACTATGTCGTCGTATATTATTGAAAAGGTCTTGATGAGTAGGATTTAAAAAGTGCTAAACATGCAAAAACAATATATTGCTCATCTAACTCGGTTCAGCCATGGCTAAGCTGCTACCAGTTTTTTTTTTGATTGCCTGTTTTTCTGTGTAATGATGCTCAATAATTAAGACACAACAGCCGTGTCATCAATATTTAAGTGCCTCATGTGACCTGTCAACTCAATGTCTCAGCCATCACTCTGCTGTTGAGAACTATACTGAAATGGCAGGAGAGAAGTTCAGTATTGCGGCATATAAGTTCTCCTGTAAACCAGTAATTTTGTTGCAAGTGTCTTTTAAGGAAGAATAGAATTTCAATGCTTCTGAAGTAATGCTAATATGGATTTGCCATCGGAGCTCGTAAGATAATGTTAGGCAGAGATTTTAGTTCTCAGAAACACTAGTCAGAGATGTATCATGCATGGGGCAGGTTAAGAATGGCGTTTCATTGCCTCCGAAATAATGTTAATAGATACGGCAAGAGTGGGATTACCAGTTGCCTCCTGCGTATGTGCATTGACAGGGGGGGGGGGGGGGGGGCAATTGCGGCCACTGCACCTGTGTAGGAGGTGTCCAGTAAACTGGTATATGTCAACATTAGTAAATCGCCCCTCTGCTAAAAGCCCCAGAGTTTCTCATTAGAGGTCATTAGCTTTCTGAAATGCTTTGACATGCCATTGGCTGTTTTGATGGTGTGCGATTTCTTAGCCTTATATAGTTGCAGTCAAATAAGTATCTGAACAAGGTAGTGTATATTCCTGATTTTGTATGGATGATTTTTTTTAAAATCTTTGTGTTCTTTTACTCCTGCAGGCTATGTCGTGGTTTACTATGTGGACTTTGGAAACACTGACACCGTGGACCTCAACAATCTGTGCCCCCTTGATCGCCAGTTTGCATCGCTCCCCGAACAAGCTCTGTACTGTGGTATCAAGGGTGTAAGTGTGCTATTACTGTGCGTTTTGTTTGTGTTGGCCTTAAAGGTAAAGTTCCAGTATGTTTCCCATTCCAGTATAAGCAGTGCATGCCTTTTGCAGAATAACTGATGATGAAGGACAAATTGACATTATTTTTTTAGATTTCAGAAAAGCTCTTGACTTGGTTAACCGCAGAAAATTACTAATCAAACTAAAATGTGTGTTGCAAACTTCTTGTATTGTTAAATAGATTGGATCATTAATTGCTAACTGCCACCAGTTTGGCATATCGCATGAGAAGTCTGGAGGGCTGAGGGGTTCTTTTTGTTCTTGTCTGTTACAATCCGCCTTTTGCGCGAAGTCGTAGCGGCGACCGATGGAAACACATTGGACGGCATCGACGGTGTTTCTCGGCGCTGCCAGTGCACGGGGGCTGGCGGCACCGGGCGGCACGGTGGCCGTCACAGGCTTGGCTATGTTATGCCAACCACATCTGCTGCATACGGTTGCCACTCTCTAAGCGTACCAAGATGCAAGACGCGGTTTTTCAGGTTTCCTTCGGCGAGCCGCGGCCAACAACGACGTGAAGCTTGAATTAGGGCCACCAAGAGTCAAGATGTGAATGGCCGACCTTAGCAACCGACTGCATACTCTCGACTGTGCGAAAAACACTTCGTTACAGGTATGTATGCATCTAAAGGAAATGTGCATGATGAAAAGTATCTACCGAAGTTTGCACCAAGCCTGTAACCCACCAGTGATAGCCGCAATGAGCATTTGTTCGGTGCGTCTGATGGCGATGTATTTTGTCGTTTATTTTCTTTATGTGCGAAGGGGCCGGGTAGTACAGATATCACAGGTGGCTGTGTGCGCTAGACTGTAATATTTAGCATGTTTTGTCGCGACTGCCGCTTGACTAAAAAGAAAAAAAATTGGGCGTTGATGTACCGCCGTTCGCGAGCCGAGTGGTTGAGCTGGTCATGAGGTTCGCGAACGGCAGTGCATTAAAACGCCGTATTTTTTTTCTTGTTAGTGAGGTGGCAGTCACGATAAAATATGCTAAATATTACGGCCTAGCGCACACAGCCGCCTGTGATATCTAAGCTACCTAGCCCTTTCGCACGTAAAGAAAAAAAACGACAAAATACATGGCCTTCGGGCCCTGGCGCAACTAAAGCAATCACGCACCGAAGAAATCCTCATTGTAGCTATCACTGGCGCGCTACAGCCTGGGTGAAAATTTCAGTAGGTACTTTTCATCATGCATATTTCGTTTAGATGCATACATACCTGTAGCATCTGTGCTTTTGCCGCTCGGAGCATATGCCGCACTTGACACTTTTGCATGACGCACAGTATTTTTTTTTTAATTAAAGGCTCGCCTTCGTGCACGCCCAAGCATCCGTTTTTTTTTTCCTTCGGTGTACGCAATCAGATGCACTTCGTTAGGGAGCTTGATAACCTTCGTCTTCGTCCAACCGTTTTCAACGGCAAGGAAACCACGCGGCACAATAAATGAGTCTCCTGGAGGGTTCATGCTCGTTCCCTTGCAGAGTGGATCGCTCTGGACGTAGAACAGGGTTGGTTCCTGACCGAGATGCGCATCCGATATGTAGGAGATGCACATGTGTCACCAAGTTGTTGATTCTGCAGAAATCGCGGCGGAGGCAGAAAGGAATGTTGTGGATCCTTTCACAACGGAATGACCATTCTCAGCGCACCGAGAACCTTTTCACCACTGCGACCACATCCGTTCTGACTCCTAAGGGCAGAAACTGGCTATAGCACTGAATCATCCGTTGCCAGAAAATGCCGCACGTTTCCTGCAGGTGTGCATTCCGGCCGGGACAATGCCCTTTTCAGGAGGGGTGTATATGTGCCTCTCTGCCGAGCTTCATAGATGAAATCCTATAGCTGCACGCTTGTAGATGACGCAAGGAGGAAGCGACGCCATTGCACCATGACGGCGCCTCGGTTACCGCATTGTGCTCGGTAACTCAAGACACCCCGCGCATATGCGCTGCTCGAAGTCACAGGAGACGATTCCACCTAGCTCTGCAGCATCAACAAACCCCTGGCTGCTTTGCCCTTTGAGATCCCTCTCTCTCTCTTCTCTCTTTGTGCTCCTGCGCTCTCCTGTCTGCCGAAAATCTGCATGCTGAAAGCGTCTCATTCTGTCACGTTGAACACGGCCCACGCTACACGCTCTTACAATACGAAGATAGTATATGCGTACGTACATTATGAGTGGATTGTGAAAACTCTCTACATTCCCCCATATTGCGTGAACATGATATGCTGCAATCACTGTCACTACTTTCCGCCCCGAGGCCAAAAAAGGGGGGAAGCTTTCGCTTTCTGCCTAAGTTGGCGTGGCCATTTCGTATAGTGCGCTTTCGTGTCGTCTGCTACACTGCCGTCCAATGTGTTTCTCACCCGCTCCCGCATGATGGCGCCACATCCTCCCGCAAAAGGCGGATTCTTGAATAACTTGAATACAAGGTAATACACTTAACTGAGTAACAGTACAATTATCTGGGAGTAATTGTTTCTTCAAACTTGAGCTGGACATTGTACGTTGTAAATTTGATCAGTAATGCCAATAAAAAATTGTACATAAAATGAACACTTAAATCTTCATTGGTTGAGACAAAGCTAATCACTTGAGATTTTGTTGCACCCAATTTTGGAGTATGCCTGTGAGCCTTGGGATTTGCACGGTCAGTATTTAATATGAAATTTAGAACTAGTAAAAAGATGTGCACTCCGATTTATCTTCTCTGTTGAAAACATCATTCAGCTTCTCCATTTTGTGACAAAGCAAATTTACCAACCCTTCAGTTAAGGGGAGACACTGTACTTGAAACAAATTTCTTTGTTATTAGAGATATCACAATGAAATTCGGTGTGTATATGTATTTCTTCCTGCTGTTTTCAAAAATATAATTTGTTTTACTATATCTCAATTAGTTCTCATACTATGGAAACATAACTGATGCCTAATTAGGTCATTTCTTACGGGTGATTAAGACACTTTCCCTCAATATTATTTGGCTCTGATTAAAATGTAGCTGTAGCCAAAGACCTGCCATGTGAAGCTATGCTATTTATATTATCACTGAGGTGCGTTACCATATAAAAATGTCCAATTATGCCAATGCCCCATAATATTTAAATATAGTTAGCTGACACTACTCTCCCCCAAATTTGATATGTTCAACCTAGCAACATAAAAATAGCATAGCTCCACAGTTCAGTTCTTCCTGAATGCAACGGTGTAAGACTTATTAAAATTGTACCATAAGAACGTAATGAAAAGTTCCGTAAGGCTAGTCATGTTGGAAAAAATAGGAAGTTGAGAAAATCGCATTTGAAGTTTTGACTCTGACTGCAGAAAATTTTGGGAGGAATCTTCAAGTGCAGATTTTATTTCAGTGTTCCCTATCTGCCCCCCTGCAAAACAAAACAAAAAGTGTCTTATTCCATTCAACGAAACATTTCCTAAATATTTTTTTGAAGATGTGTACATGACGAAATTGTAAAAAAAAAAAAAAAAAAAAAGAAAAGAAAACCAAAGAGTCATGGGGCTAGGATGTCCAGCTCGAAGTATAATATCTTGAGCCCTGCAAACGGTTTCTTGAGGGAACTAGCGGTCCCGTGCCAAGGGGGCCTGTGGCAAACAGTTGAATGGCCCTGAAAAGCTCCGTTGTGACGTTCGTGCGATTGACTGCTCGCATCTTTGCGATCTCGCCGCAGGTTCCGCGCTTCGTGTGCGCAATAAAGTTATTAATGCTTTCATGTCCACAATCGCGAACTCTGTACTGGCATCGCATTCCGTGCTGAGGCCACGGTGAAACTCGCGTTGGGTCGCGACAAAACGGACTTTGCGTCGACGGCTCAACACAGTGCGTCGGCTCAGCCGTAGAGTAGTACGCGGCGGCGGCATCAGTGTATCGTGATCCGGGATGAGTCCCAACAGCACGCTTGCGACCCGCGCCTTCTGGCTTTTGTTCCATGCCTGTTACTTACGGCTTCCAAAGGCTCGTTGCGTGCACGGTTACAATCTACCGTTGTCCGGCATCTCGATCGCAAGGGGAAAAATTACAAAAAATTCGATCGGCACAGAACGGTGCTTCGAGAAATGCGAGCTCAAACGCAGACGCATACGAAGAGACGGCCACGGTGACGAATGCTTTAAAAAAAAAAAAAAGCGCTGGTCAGGCCAGTCAAGGAGACATAAGCGCGCCGCGTGACAGCCAATCAGAGACCATAAACGGCCTTTGGAAAACCGGCGCTCGCAGGCGTACCGCTTGAGCGACGCCATTTTGAGATAGCGCAAATTGCGCACAAAGAAAACAGCTTCAAACCAAGCCCAAGATGGCGGCGATCGGCCGGCTGGAAGGCGCGTGGGAATTTCGAACAAATGTTCTATTCTCGGGGGGCATTTCGCGGCTGCCGTGATGTTTTGAAAACCGATTTTATCGCATTTCCTGACCAATTTCAGCATTAATAATTTGAGTGCAGGTGCTCGATAGGTTAAACCTTCAGAAAGTGGGTGTTTCTCAAAATCGATTTTTTGACCATTTTCAGCCGTTCTAAGACCCGCGTCTCCCCTTAAGGGTAAAGCAGACACACTTAACTCATTTCTATGCCTTCATATATAGTCTTTTCGATTGACAAGCAACCGGTATATAAAGAGAGCCCACATACCGAATAAGGCGCAGCAAGAATTCCAAGCACGTACAAGAAAAACGTTATTAGACTGCGTGAAGTACCGTAAAAGCCTGTGCGTTATATGAACCTGCATATAATATGTGATGCAATTTCGGGATAGCAAAAATGGAAAAAAACGTTTTCACCGAGGAAAGATCACTAAAGTATTTATTTGCATTACATTTTGGAGTGACCCCGCGAGGCGTACGCAGTCCGCGTTTTCACATCCAATGCCACTCTGCTACAAGCGTCACAGTGCCATGAACCTTCATGGGCTAGTGCTGGTTTGCCCCCCTTTTCGCGCCAACCTGCCTTGTCAGAGAATGTCATGCACCATGAGAAGAGCCACACATTTTTCCCGGCCATCGTGAATGTCACATGATCCTCCTGTTGCTCTAAAACTAGTGGGCCGCTTCCAGCTCGGACACAGGGCAGCAGCGCACGAGTGGCCGACCACGTGTCGCACTCGTGCTTGTTCGCGTCAGCACCTCATGTAGGCATGCAGCGTGTGTGCCCAGGAAGTGTTCTCAGATTCAGGGTTTTCGCAGTTGTCGTTGTCCAGTGCGTACTTCTGCCGAGAGTCCCTTGCTGGCAACATAATTCAATAGAAAATCTTCTTCTTTGCCTCTAAATGTGTTCGGCATCCTGCATTCTTTAAAGCGTGACCGACATACTCCAACATGACTGGAGAGGCCCGTGAGAGACCCCAATGTGCAGAGTGATTCTTTCACCACCCCACATCGTGCGAGGTGCAGTCGATTTCCTTGCGTGTGGGTCGCGGCATTGTGACAGCGAGGATCGCAAGATCAGCTTGGGGAAACCGAAATTAACGAAAGTCAGCCAATGCCACTGCTAGATAGCGCTTCCTCTTGCCTAGAGCCTGATGCTGATGGTGCTGATTAATAACAAGGCATGAACTGCCAATTCAGGCTGAAATTTGTTCGGACTCTCATATAATATGAGCTGGAAATCTGATATGATAAAATTGAAAAAAAAAAACCGCATATTATGCGTGGGGTTTTATGCATTCCTTTTTTTGTAGAAACAGTGCAAGATTGGAATAAAGGGCCCAAAAACAATTTGCTTGCTGCAACAGATAAACCAAACAAAATTGGTAATCAGCCCCTTGTGCCTTTTACATATAAAGGCCAATTGAAATGAGGTCTAATGCAGTCGAACCCGGATATATCGAACCCGAATATATTGAATTTTGGTTATATCGAACTCACGGAATATCCCCTTGAAAATTCCATGTAAAAGTATAGGAAAGCCGCATCATATTTCGAACTCAATTCAATATATCGAACTCCGCATCACGCCCTGGAAAGTGTTCCCCAAACATCGCATCACCCTTGGCCGTTTGCCGCGTGATGTTTTCAAGCCACGCGCGGAAGGAATGAGAGGGGACAGTTCGGCGACGGTTGGTCTAGGGCAGCGCCGTGCCCATTCCCCAAAGGAGCGCGCATCTGCAGTTATCATTTCCCCAGCTCCAGCACGTGAAGTTTGCAAGCCATGTGCGTGAATGAACAAGAACCAGTGGAAATGAGAAGGGAAAAACGCAATAGGGCGAAGCACTAGGGTGTGCCCTTTCTTTTGCCGAACTATCTCTCTCCTTCCTCTCTCTCGGCTTTCGTTCACAGTAGCACACGCTACGCATGCGCCAAGCCAGCTCAGCCCGTTTTCAAACAGAACGTCGGACGCTTTCTGCAGCATATGTTTCGAACCCTCTGCGTGCGGCGGCTGGCATGGCTATGGCGCCTGCGGACGTTAAGAAGTAGCAGATATATCTCTCTCTTTTTTTTTTTTTTGCGAAAATCGATCATTCTTATCGTTGTGCTGTACGCGCGACGTAGCGTAAGATATGGCAGCTGCGAACGTTATGAAGTGGGGGGGGTTTTTTTTTTTTTTTTTTTTTTTTTTTTTTTTTTGTTTTTTTTTTGCGGGAGTTGTTTATTCTTGCATGTATGAATCGATGAAAGCACGTGGTGAGCTGCGATTATGACACCGGCTTTTAGCATTTTTCGCTTCAAACTGCATTTGGAGCTGTCACGCTTTCCAATGATTTTGTGGCAGTGGACTACGCTTGCCCCAGCCCGCCGATTGCTCCAGTTTCTGCGTCATTTCTGGCCCTTAGTAATGGCTGCCTTTTTTTCAGTTTAATTCTAGAAACCACGGTGTTTGCGAGCTGTTCTTGAAACACTTGCTTCATTTTCGAATGCTATGTTTCGCTTTTAGTGCTCCCTCTTGCCGTACTACTAAAAGATGCTCCTTTTACGGAGCAAACAATTTTGTTCCACCATGATGCAGTAGGCAGAAAATTCATTTCCCAGTCGTCTTTTCATTTTTTGAGACCTTGGAGGAGGAGGAAAAACTTCCGTTGGATTGTTTTCTTGTCTTTCTGAGTGGAGTTGAGCCCTAAGTCCAGGGCTCAGTGTGCCACCGTGGGATGCTGCTGGCCCACTAGAGCAGCTGTCGCTGGTCTTGCGGGCTGGTGCTGTTGAGAGTACTCTCACAAAGAAGTGCTCTCAGTCCATAGCCAGTTGGCCACTGCTATCCTCCCAGCTTTCTCAGCTTGCTCAATCTGGCGGCATTGGTCAGTCAGCTCTGTGCTGGACAAAGCATCATGGCAAGAGGAGGGGGTGGGAGGGTCATGGGTGGAACACCGGCAGCTGCCATTCTGTAGGTCCAAACGGAATAGTAGAGAGTAGGTTGGTGGTGTTGGGCAGCTCGGTTATTTTTCTTGGTAGCAGGCACGCGAGAACAAATGCTTGTGATACAGGTTAAGCTACGCAACTCTGGAGTTGATGCCATGCCACAGCTTCAGCCTGGGTGAGTCTTGGGTGTGGTGTGGGCATTGTTCTTTTTTATGTAGGGTCATATTATGCGATATGTGTGCATGGGTGCAGAGCCACGCAGGCACCCCCTATGTCTGCTTCCCCTCCGCTTCCGTTGACAGCACCCAGAAGGTTGTTGCAGCATTATTTATGGTCGCAAAACTTCTCCATCACTCTCTAGGGGAGCTCGGTACGCTTCCCACAGTCTTATGTTAAAACAGCGCTAGAACACGGATAGATAGAAACAGATAAACACACATTGCGCTGATCCGAAGTGCTGGCCTTGTGGTAGAGTATCCGCCTTGCATTCGGGAGGCACCAGGTTCGATCCCAGGCACCGCCGCATACCCACCGGTTTTCAGTGGGTACAAGATTTCCCTCGGCTTGATGCTCGGGTCTTCTGGGGTGAAACGCTTGGGAAAGGGGTCATGGCCCAAATAGTTGCGCCGATGGGACAGTGACAGGGCTTATTATGTGGTCCTTTTTTTTTTCTTTTTTTGGAAACGTTGCTGCTGATGCCAAGGCTCAAAGTGAGAGCCAAGATGAACATGAACCACCTTTGCAGACTGCGAGGTTGTTTGAAGCTAGATTTGGCCCATCAGGGGCACAGTGGGGTTTGCAGAGCTCCTCCCAAGCGCACACCCCTAGGAAAGCCGAGTGCCAGGTGGTGGGACGCTTGTACCTACTGTTGCCGGCGGATTTCCAGCGTTGGGTTTTGAACTGACCAGCTCCCACAGCCGAGACGGGCGCTCTAATCACTATCTGTCTGTGTTATAATGCTGTTTTAACATAATGTTCAACCAACTCACCCAACAAGCCACTTTGTAGTACTTGAGAGCGGGCTAGTTGGTTAGACGACTCCGAAGATCTCTGGCGCTGCATAGTTATACAAACATAACACACACACAAGAGATTAAAGCAAGACATTCACACCGGTGATGCGCTCACTATGTACTGGCTGTTATTTGTGATACGAAAAAGAAGAAAGCATCACAAAGAACGTAGGGTTACAATAAGAACAAGAAAACAGAAGATTCAGAAAAAATGCAAGGAAATATTTAGAAGGAAAAATAAAACTAAAATAATGGCAAATTGCGTCTATCTGTTTGTCTAATTTTCTGAACGAAGCAGTATCATTTCCTTCCTGTTGAGCGTCACCGATGGAACACTCACGTATTCCCCTTCCCCCGAAATCATCTTGAATGCTTTGATAATTTTTCTTTTAAAACTGTCTTTTGCGCCGGCCAGCACCTTAGTTTTGGTGAACTTTGGTGCACAATGGTTATCTCTCGAGTCCTGTTGATCGTCTTCTGTTCTACAACGAGAGCAATGGGTCGCCAGTTTTCAGGAGCCGACAACATGGGGCAGACAGGCAGATGCCTCAATGAGAGGCTAAGGGAACATAGAAAATTCGTGCTGGTGCACACGCTCACTTTCGCATGATCAGACACAAAATTCCTCCGATGCAACGGTTACCTTGGCGGCATCTTCCACTGTGCGACATCACATCGGCTGCTCCTGGCTTTCATCATCGGAACAATTTCCGCCTTCATAGAGAACTTCTGATAATATGTCGTCGTCGGTCAGCATGCTAGCAACAGCAATATTATCATATATTGCAATGTACTCATGAAGCTGGACACCATCTTCGTCATCTATGTTTTCAGTAGGCTTTGGGGGGTCTTCAGGAATGGCTTCATCTGGACGGCCTCAGTCGTTGGGCATGACTTCATTTGGATGGCCTCAGTTGTTGGGGCAGATGAATCCACTGTGCCTGAAAGGATTCGCCATGACATCTGCTGACGTGTTGCTCCAAACATGTGCTAAACATGTGAATAGCGCTGAGCAGGTTTAGGTCATAATCTCAGCCGGCCTCCTTGCACAGCAGCATCCGCTCCAGCACATGCTTTTGGTATCTGCTTTTCGCATGCTAGATTATTCCTTGATCCAGCAGTTGCAAAGCCGCCATTGTGTTCGGAGGCAGAAATACTAGCTCGATGCACTCCAGCCCCGTCACAATGGCGTGCGCGCTGCATTTGATAACTACAATCAAAACCTTCCACTCTTTAGCGGAAAAGGGACGATCGAACTGCCGTAGCCAAGTTTGGAAGATATCAGTCATCCAGGCCTTTGGATTAGCTTGTAGAGAATTTGCGGGGTCACAGTGTAGCACCAGAACAGAACGACCAGTGTGGCAGGCTTCTCAAACCGAACAGCTCGTGCCTTGCGTGTGTGCACACCGTGCAAGTGCCATTCAACTTTATTTTCTATTTTTTCCGGCTGAGAATGTCGATCTTAACACCTCTACTTTACAGTGTTGCTGTGCGTTGCAGGGCCCCCTGCCCAGACGGAATGGCGACATATATGCACCGACGGGGCAGGGATGGGGATGCCAAGGCAGCAGGCAGGTCAGCAGATACGCCAGCAACATACGAGGGGAGGTCCTTGGGAGGTGTCTTCATGTATGCGGGTTTGAGGCGATCCAAGGAGATGATTTCTTCTCGACCTTCCAGCAGGATAGTCACCAACTTTGTCTCTTGTTGAGGACGCGGTGCAGGCCATTGTATGGAGGAAGTAAGAGGTGTTCTTACAGCGTTTTGCCTTAGAAAAACATGCATCGAGGACACAAAGTCCGGCTGCACGAAGACCTGACGGTCAGATGATTGAGGCGGGACTGGGCGCAGGTGTTGAATGCAGTCTTGAGACGAGGGAGTCGAAGGAAGGAATAAGAAGTCTCCGGGAAGCTGCAGGAGTGCACTGAAGATGAGTTCGGCTGCTGAACAGCGAAGGTCACTATGAAGAATGGCGCGTAGGTTAAGAAGCATCATAGGAAGGTGGTTAGCCCAGTGCTGGTGATCAAGGTGAGCAGTGAGGGCAGTCTTGAGCTAACGATGGAGCCGCTCGACTGTGCCAACGAATTTGCCGTTGGCACAGGGATGGTATGCTGTAGTGCGGCAGTGTTTCGTGCCGAGCAGATGGATGAAAAAAGTGAAGAAGGCACATTTGGACTGACGGCCGCGATAACAATGCCGGGTTAGCTGAAGTGGGAAACCCATGCTGAAATGAAGGCTTTGGCAACTGTTTCCGCAATAATGTCTAGAATGGGCACTGCTTCGGGCCGAGTGAAGCGGTCGATCATCGTCGGAATGTACTGCAGCCATTAGAGGGAGGTAGCAGTCCAACCAAGTCCAGATAAACATGGTCAGAGCGACAACCAGGTGGCAGGAAAGACTGGGGTGGAGTCTTTGTATGGCGGCCCACTTTGGCGGACTGGCAAGCAAGGCACGAGTGGGCCCACTGGCGAACGTCGGTGTTAATGTTGGTCAGACGTGCCGTTGGGTAACGAGGTGCTATGTGGCTCTTATGCTGGGATGGCAGATATCATGAAATGAGTGAAAAATGGCACAACGAAAGGCCTCCGGAAGGAATGGATGCTGTAGAGCCAATGACATGTCGCACCAGAGCAATGCGATCGCAAGCGGATGAGGCACGAGCTGCAGATGGAGGGCACGGGGGTGGTCACGCAGGGCTTGAAGCTCTGGGTTTTAAGCTGTGCCTGAGCCAGACATTTCCAGTCCACAGCAGATGTAGACACGCCAATGGAGGTAATGCATGAAAGTGCATCGGCTGCCTCATTGTCCATGCCTTTGATGTGCCGAATATCTGTTGCGAACTCCGATATGTAGGCCAGCTGACGAAGTTTGCGAGTGACATACGTTAGTACGGAACACATACACCAGAGGCTTATGATCCGTAAGACCGTATGATGGCTGGCCCTCCAAGAAGTGGCGGTAATGCTGGATGGTGGAGTAGATGGGGAGCAGCTCACAGCCAAATAGTCTGTAGCGAGTCTCGGCAGGTTGGAGCTTCTGAGAGAAGAACCCCAGTGGGTGCCACTCGGAGTCGATTTTCTGCTGAAGAACAGCACCAATGGCCATGCTAGAAGCATCCACCACAATACGAGTGGGCGCGGAAGTCCTAAGGTGGATGAGAAGGATCGAATCGGTGAGGGCTTGTTTTGCAGCCGTGAAAGCAGCCTGAGTTTCGGGAAACCAGGAAATTGCAGAAGAGGAGGATTTGGTTGTGTGAAGAAGGTCGATCAGGAGGTGAAGAAGCTCAGTGCAGTGTGGGATGAAGCGTCGGGAAAAAAGTAGGGCCAGGAACTCTCGGAGCTTACGTAGGGTAGTGGGTGCTGGGAAATCTTTTAACAACTTGGACGTGAGAAGGCAATGGACGAAGTCCCTGTGCCAGGTTGACGACCAAGCCAAATTCTTGGAGGCATTGTGAGTTCCTGGAGTTGACGCTCGTGATCTTGTAAGAGTACGACTCACGACTAGGATGTCATCGATGTAGGCAAAGACAGCCGGGAGTTTGTGCGTCACTTCAGCAATGAATCTCTGGAAAGTTCGAGCTGCATTGCGTAGCCCAAAGGGCATGCGCACATATTCAAACAGGCCGGAGGCTGTCTTCGGGATGTCAGCCGGTTCAACAGGGATTTGATGGTACGCTTTTGCAAGGTCCACTTTACTAAAGATCTTGCATCCGTCCAGATGTCCACTGAAGTCTTGGATGTGTAGAAGGGGATAGCTCTCGTGGATCGTGTGAGTGTTGAGAGCCCTGTAGTCGCCGCACGGACGGCAGTCACCCGGTTTTTGCTTGGGCACCAGATGGAGCGGTGAGGCCCAAGTGCTAAACGTAAGACGAATAATACCCAGCTGGAGCATGTGGTCGAATTCCCATTTAGAAATCGCTAGACGCTCACCAAAGAGGCGGCACAGACGAGAAGCAACTGGTGGACCACGTGTGACATGTGATGGGTTATACCATGCTTGGGTGGCTGGTGGAGATTACAAGGTCTCGTGACCTCGGAAACGTCTGCGAGAACGTGGGTGTACGAGTATGATGGGATCAGCGTGTGGATGCCACTGGAAGCAACAGCCGATATAGCGCCAGTGATGGAAAGGCGCGTTGTGCTGTCGGTGAGACGGTGGCGGCGCATGCTGACGTCCACATCAAAATGCGTCCAGAAGTCTAATCCAAGGATGGATTGATGGACGTCGGTGACAATGAAGACCCATCGAAACCTGCGCCGCAGGCCAAGGTCCAGAGTGAGGGACCAGAGACCATACATGGCGATGCAGGTTGAGTTGGCCGCACCCAGAGTAAGTCTAGGTGAGTCGGAAGTACGCTGAGCCTTGGCGGACAGCAGAACGCTGACTTCGGCACCAGTGTCAACGAGGAAGCGCAGACCTGAAGTGCGGTCCATGTCTATGAAAAGGCATGAGAGGACGTCCAAAGGGCATTGAGAGAAGCGGCCAACTGATGGATCCGTGTCTCTAATTGTGAAATGACTGTGGACTCTGGTGGAGAGAAGAGGGCGGCGACGGAAGGGGAAGTCACGTCATGGATTCGATCAGCTAGCGGGGCGAGGCGGTCAAAGGTCATATGCCCCGCAGCAGCCAAGACGAGGCAAGTGGACTGTGGCAAGCGCTGCAGGAAGAGCTCTTGCAACTGTGCGCCGTTCGAGTCGGCGTTGCTTTCGCCCAGGAGCTGCCGCATGCTAGTGAGTAGCTGGGAAGGGCGGTAGTCTCCCAGCTTTTCGTAGGTGAGCAGCTGCTGGAGACGCGCAGTCACAGACGCCGTGGTGCAGTCCAGAATGCACTGCTTAACTCTTTCCTGCCTGCGCCTATTCCCATCGATAGACCACTATCGATGGTTTCACAATTCGAATTTTCCCGCTTTCGAAGCGCTCCTTGACAAGTGGCGTCATCCAGTGGGAAATAGAACTCTTCTTTCAGCTTTGTTTTTGGTTTTATTGCGAAAGCAATATTAAGCCAGGTTTCAGCCAGTCATGTAGTCCATGGCCGCAGTCACGAATGACCTTAAACAGCCGCGAAGAAGATGAAGAAGGAGGAGAATGCTCGGTCACCCGCAGCTAATGCTTTCCCTCCACATTCGATTCAGCAGAGTTGACCCTTCTCATTTTATATGTGGGCTGGTAGCTTACACTCTGGCGTCATACCCTTAATGGATGAGCTTAAGTGTCCCCAATAATGTAGCGCCTTACACTGATAGGGCGTGATAGGGGAATAACGAATTCAGCTCTTCAGACTTTATCACTGACAGCGAAACGTCAAACCAACACGGAACGTCGACAGCCATGCGCCGATAAGTTTCGCCTTCATCCCCGAGAATTCCGCTTTTTCTGCACGCTGATCAGAAAACATCACTGTTCTGAAGGCCGCATCCACCATTCTTTTTCAAGATGACGTCAATTTGACGTCGGCAAGACAGCGGGCGCTGCTTCGCGGGGAGGACGGGAAAGGCAGCGGCTAATCTGCGATGGCGTCAAATCGTAGGTGTGTTCACCACGAGCGTGTGGCTTTTTCTGGTACGAAGTATGTGTACCGAAGTGGCATTAGACACAAAATAAATCTAATGATTACATAGTACTGCAAACTAGTGAATAATAGGCTTTTTTAACAACTGCCGAGCAATTATCTTGGCTCATGAGTACCTTTTCCACCGCTAGATGGTGTCGCACACGCAGCGGCGGCATCTGCTTCCTCGCTCGCTGTGAAGTTCTTTCACACAGAATGGCAAATGTCCTAAGAACGAGGTCTACAACGCCCGTAGTGATGCAGTCCGAATCACGCTAGCTCTATGACCGAAGATTTCCTGCCGCCGTTGCGTGTACGAACAAGCTGCTTGATACGGGCACTGTGCCGGTGTGTTCGCGCCTGCCTATGTAGTGGGGCAGCATCCTTAGCCTACTCTGAGCTCAGAACGGCTCCCTCTCGAAGTGAACCACTTTGTCGAGGTTTCTGCGCCGGCTGGCAAAACTGTTCTTCTCGGAGTGGTGGCCCCGCCCCGTGATATACAGTCGAACCCAGTTATATCGAACCCGGATATATCGAATTTTGGTTATATCGAATTCACGAAATATCCCCTTGAAAATCCCATGTAAAAGTATAGGAAAGCCGCGTTATATATCGAACTCGATTTAACCGGTCGTTCGATATATCGAACTCCGCACGCACGCACTGGAAAGTGTGCCTTCCTCAAAGACGATCGCATCACCCTTGGCCATTTGCCGCGTGACGTTTTCAAGCCACGCGCGGAAGGAATGAGAGGGGACAGTTCGGCGACGGCTGGTCTGGGCAGCGCCGCGCCCATTCCCCAAAGGCGCGCGCATCGCAGTTGTCGTCTCCCGTGCGCCAACACATTACGTTTGCAAGCCATGTGCGTGGGTCTTTTCTTTTGCCGAACTCTCTCCTTCAGCACGCGCAATCCATGCGCCCAGCCAGCTCAGCCCGTTTTCAGACAGACGTCGGACGCTTTCTCCAGCGTGTGTTGCGAACCCTCTGCGTGCGGCGGCACGGCGGCGGACGTGGCTATGGCGCCTGTGGATGTTAAGCAGCGGCAGCTCTTTTTTTTTTTTTGCGAGTCATCCTTTC
>JAJIZL010022892.1:2128-51673 GCA_023969395.1 Amblyomma maculatum | reverse complement strand
TGCCCGGCTCGAGATCAGTAGTCACAACCGTCTTATGTTGGGTTTGCACATCCGGCTTCTTCTTGTACAGTTCTGTGTATTCTGTGCCACCTCTTCTTTATCTCTGAGGCTTCAATGAGGTCTCTGCCTCGTTTGTCCTTTATCATGCCCAGCTTAGCACAGAAGCTTCCTTTGATATCTTTGATTGTCTTATACAGAGCTCTTGTGTTCCTGAATTGGCTGTTGTCCTCAACTGCTTGGCACTGTATGTGGTAGCACATGCAAAATAGAGTAGCCAATCAATTTTTCTCCCTGCAGTAACTTGCACTTATGCCATGCTTCAGACTTTTCGGACTTTGTTTGAGAAACCATCATGCACCTCGTAGAAACGCATAGGGCGCTTATTCAAGTCATAGTTTTGAACTGCACAGAGCACAAAGCATAATTATTAGACTAAAATAGACACTGGAAGCAGTCTTTATGTGATGTAAAAGTGTATTTGTTTACGTAACACTCTGTATTTACCTCCCATGTTTGTTGATGAGAATTTAGAAAGAAAAAGTTAGCTTTTCTTATCACATCCCTCAGTTTCTCGCTGCTGTTGCCGTGATCTACATCACAGATTTTGGCAACCTGGAAGGAGCAGATAACATTATGGCATGTTTAACTTTCTATGAGAGCTCGTGTAGGGATGATGCTCTTGGCGAAGTTGGCCGAGCACTAGGACGCATAGCACTTGTGACCTGGTGTTCGTGTTCGCTTTATCTTGCTACTACAGTCGAACCTCCATACAACAAAGTCCTACTTGCAGCCGAAAATTTCGTTAAATCGCGAACTTTAGTATGTTGAGGTTCCCATTCTAGCTGCCCAAATAAAATAGGTTAATGGAACACTGCTAGTAGATGGGAACTCGTAAATTGACGAATTCAGGAATCAAGCAGTAAATTGTAGCGGTAGTAGCACTAAAAAGGGTACCGGATGTTTCGTATATCAGGGGGATAATGGGTGGAAAGATGGACGGCTTTTGTAAAAAAAAAAAGTCTGCTTCTTCCCACATTTTGAATCCTTCCCTCAAACTGACACCGATATGGCGCAAATGCAAAGTGCGGTGTCTCTAAGCTAAAGCTTTAGTTCTCATTCCATTGTCTCATCTCATCCCAGTTCTCATCTCATTGAAATAGCTGATACATGCATGCGATGCACAAGGACTTTGTTAACTCAAAAGTGCAGCATAAAATTACTTCGGTAAACGCGAAAAAGATACATGGTTTTCAATAGGGCAGGGATTGGGAGATAAAAAAATGCGTTATATCGCAAATTTTATTACATTTAGGTTCGTTATACCGAGGTTACACTGTATTTGGTGCTACCGTCAACTGTCACGAAATCATTGGATTGTACTGTGATGTCAGTAAATATTGTTTGAAGTGAACAGTGCTGCTAAGAACTGGCCTCATGATCATGGCTCTGTGTACTACATGAAACTGGCTTAATGGCGTCTGGCACTGCTTTCTCTTGGAACACTGCACCACTAAGTTGCTGGTGCAGTTTTTGCCACTGCCTTGCCGGAGAGGTGAGCTGCGATATGAGTCTGTTGCATAACAAAAGCTGGGCAGAACTGCATAGTGTTGTCCTGTGTCAGTAACCTAAGTCATAACCAAATTGTGTGAATTACCTGGTCAGCAGTGCATTGGCATCTTGAATTGTCTGGTAAATCTTGCATTTAAAATTCGGAACCACCCGATATTTTAAGGTTAACTGGAAAATAAACTCAAGCAACATGGAATATGCCGAGTTGTCATTGTTTTACTATATTCAGTTTGACTTGTAGACTTGTAGGTGTAACTGGTGCATGAAGGCACTTTTTACCATGTTTTCATTTTACGTGCTTTATATATTACTCTGCTGATTTATTAGTGGACACATTTATCTTTTTGTTTCAGACATCCCAGGATAATGAAAACTTCATGAGGACGTGCGATCCATTTTTCGGTAGAAAAGCTCTTGAATCGTCAATTGCTACACCTCCATCTGGTGTGCATAGTATGCCGCCTGTGGTACCCCTGTCATCTATGCCAACAACTGTCTCAACTGCTTCTGGTATGCTTTCAACTAGGGTGCTTTCATCGTACACAAATTCAGGGCCTGCACGTACGGGTAGCGCACCTGCAGTTGCTTTGGGACCACCTCCAGCTGACATGCCTCCGGCTCATATGCTTCCAGCCCATATGCTTCAAGCCAAGGTGTTTTCATGCGCTGCAGATTCAGCTGGCTTGGTAACAAATCGCATGACAGTCCCCAGAGTCTCATCACCTGCATTATGTCAACTCTGTATGGCTTCAGCTGGTATGGTGGCATCTGGCACTGCTTCACCTGCCGTGGATCAGTCTGTTGTGAATGCATGTGTTGCAACCACTACCAGTGAAGGTGTCCTTGGCACGGCTTCAGCCAGCGTAACTGTTCCGGGCATGGCTCTTTCTGGCTTGACTCCTGGCATGACTGCTGATGATGCATTCATTACTTCTGCTGATATGTCTACCTCTGTCCCAGCTCCAGCCGTCACAACTTCGGCTGGTTGGGCTGGAGCCAGCATGACTGCACCTCTATTCACTCCAGCAGTCATGGCTACATCCTACATGCCTACCCCTGGCGTAACAGTAGCTGGCATGGCTTCATCTGCTGTAGCTTTATCCACCACGGCTCCACTTAGTGTGCCTCTACCTGACATGGCTGCCGCTGGCATGACTTCGTCTACCATGTCTGCAACCAGCGTGTCTCCACATGTGGCACCAGCTGGAATCACTCCATTTGCCATGGCCCCATCTTCTATGGCTTTATCTTCCATGGCTTTGCCTGGCATGACTGCGGGTGGCATGACTCCATCTGCCTCTGCTCCACTTGGCATGGCTGCTGCAGGCATGGTTTCGCCTGTCTTGGCACCAATCAGCATGGCTCCACATGGAATGGTGCCAGCTGCCATGGGCATGGCTTCACATGGGACGGCACCAGCCACGGGCATAGCTTCTCATGGGGTGGCACCAGCCACGGGCATGGCTTTGCATGGGATGGCACCAGCCATAGGCATGGCTTCACGTGGTATAGCACCAGCCATGGGCATGGCTTCACGTGGGATGGCACCAGCCGGCACGGGTCTGCATGGGATGGCATCAGCTGGCATGACGCCTCATGGAACTGCACTAACCACCATATCTTCAACTGGCATAGCAGCTGGCACGGCTCAACCTAGCGTAGCTGCAGCCAGCATGATTCCACCCAGCATGGTTTCACCTCGTGTGGCTCCGCCTGATGTGGGCACACCTGGCATGCCCACAGCCTGCATGGCTGCTTCTGACGTGTCTACTCCTGGCTTTACTGCAGTAGGCATGGCAGCAGCTGGCTGGACTGCAACAACTATGGCTGCACCTGGCTCGACTCCAACCGTTCTGTCAGTACCTGGTTCCACTGCAACCGGCATGTCAATACCTAGCTCCACTCTAGCGTATGTCATGGCACCTGTCTCCACTCCAGTCAGCATGATTGCAAACAGCATGGCAACACCTGCCTCTGCTTCAAGTAATATTGCAGTACCTACTTCTACTCAAACCAGTATGGCAACAGCTGGCTCGACTCCGGCCAGTACTACAGATGCCATGGCTACACCTTGCACGGAGAGCATGAGAGCATATGATCCTGTCGCCAACCTTGTACCCAGCGCGGCTCTGCATGGACTGAATTTATTTGGCTTGGGTACACCGGGCTTGCCTGCTGCTTTAGCTTCACCAAATTTGACACCTGGCGTGGTTCAAGATATATCTGAACAGCAAGTGAATCGACCTTCTCGCCTTCTGTCACCAGCTACCGTGCCTCCAGCGGTCGTTCCTGAGGGCAACAGTTTTCATGTGATGCTCTCAGTGGTATACAGCCCAACGGACTTCTATGTTCAGATTATTGACCATGCGAACACTACAGCCAAGGTAGGAATGTTACCTGCTTTCTTTTACTACCTTATGTGTTGAATTCAAATCTCATTGGGGCATACTTACATACTTGCCCTAAGGAGTAGAAACGCCAAAATATAGTTCTGTGTTCTTTCTTTGAAATGATGTGTAGCACTTAGGAAACTTTGATAGTTGTGTGGGTTATGCTAGCTAAATAATTTATTTTTTTGTTTCGTGCTGTCTGGATTTTAACTGCGGAACAACTTCTGTGATGTAACTGATGATTTTAGATCAGATGAGGAATACAAAAACCAATATGATCGCTTCGTCCTCCATTTTTATTCACACTTACTTTTAGCAAACGTGCCTGAGAGTTCTAATCACAGAAATAAAATGAACGCACAGAAATTATACAGTAAAAGCTCGTTAATTCGAACTTCACGGGACCAGGAAAAAGTTCGAATTATCCGATGTTCAAATTATCAAATGGCCTCGAAAAAACTGACACGAACCATTCGTATTACAGTAAATGTACAGTATTTATTCCTGTAACGAACTCACTCGCATAATGAACCCAGCCAGCCCCGATTTGTGCCAACGAATCCGAAAAAAAAAAAAAAAGGCGTCAGTCGTTAGCGCGTCCCTCTGTTTTGCACCCTCACCATTATGTCTACGACACATTTCTTGGCTGTGAGCCAAGATGCTGCCCAGTGATAACGGCGTGTTTATCTTTTGACTTTAGCTCCAGCAGGGGGAGGGGGGGGGAGCGAACTTGGCAAAGTGCCAGCGCTTGTCCGGTTGTGCAAGCCTCAAAACGTTCGCTTTATCATGCTATGAGCGACTGGGGCAGGTGCCCTCTACTGCCACTCCAATCATAGGAACGCGCGCGATAGCAGGAAGCGGCTTTTGAACTTTTGAAGCGAACGTTGCTAAAAGCCGGCGCCATGATCGCGGCTGACTCGCGTGCTTCCGTTGACAACTGATGGGTGGAAGGATGGATGGCTATTGCAAAAAAAAAAAATAAAAAAGTTTAACCCATAGTGCTCATCCGAGATCATAGCCTTTCATGGGCATTGGCTGGGACCGCGGTGACAGTACTTATCCATATTTTCAAATTAGCAGGGTTTGAATTAACGAGTATTTAGTTGCGAGCTACAGAGGTTGCGCAGGAGAGAGAGCAGGAAGCCGCCGCCGCAGCCACGCACTGATCTTGCCGCTGCCGCCGTCCCCTCCCTCCAACGCCGCCGGTGTCCGCGCTGGTCATGGCGCCATTTAAGTTTTACCCACTCTTCCATGATTTTACCTGGTTCCATCTTCTGTCCCCGTTTTGAATGTGTGCAGCCTCTAATTATGCCTTCCAATTGCAAAGGTGTTTCTTTACGTTTTTTTTTTTTTGCCTCATGATGTGCGCCCAGACGCGGCGGTGCATAATTCGAATTATCCGTAGCGGAACCGACTCGTGTTCGAATTAACGGGCTTTTTTATACACAGATCTTTTGGAGCTTGGCCGGACCAAGTAGTGTAGTTTGAATTATCCAAAAATTCGAATTATCTGGGTTCGAATTAACGAGCTTTCACTGTATCACAGTTCTTGCATCGCTCAAATAAGCTGAAATCGTTCCTTATGTGAGCCTTCGCACTGTAGTTAAAACCAAGGTGGCATGGGAAAAGATTGCTATAAATTATTCAGCTAGTATAGGTCAATTTTGCACTGCAACATGTACTGTTGTCTTGCCAACCATTATAAAAAGAAAAAGCATGCGTGCAAAAATTTGGGGCCTGCTTCCTTAAGCTGCAGTTCCTCTTAGATCTAGGCGCATGAAATCGCATACTCAGCTTCTATTAAACGTCATTTTTTGGCGTCCACTTGCCACATTTTGGCTAATTGTTAACGTCTTGGCTAGTGCATACCTCTCATTGTGAAGATGTTAGAGAAAGCGGCCATGAACTACGATGAGCATCGTGCATTTGCAAGGAAACTGCATGCTTAAGCGGCGGCGACACGTCAAAAGAGGCATGCGGAGCAAGCATGCTTGCAGATGCTGACATGCCCCAGGAAAGAGCAGTAGTACCTTCCATTGCTAGGAACGCCAGCGTGCCTCCGTGATGCCCCACCACCATCCCATTCAAGGGTGCTGGTGCTATACTGGTGACTGTCCAAGCCATGCGAATATGCCTGTCACTTATTGTTATATGACTCAGCCAGGGGTCTGAAACTTCCATAGAAGCCATTGCCCCTCATTTAAGGTACTCGTGCCAATGAAAGCCCATTGAAACGTTGTAAGAAGCTTTTTTGTCATGCGCGATTCGAACCACCACCAGTGAAAAAGTAGTACATCCTGATACCGGCGGCTTGGACTGCTTGGCCACCACCGCATCCTACGGGACTGCATGCATGCTGAGGGATTCATTCCTTTACAATCATCAGCTTCCTTCAGTCGCTAGGTGCGCTGTAGTATTTGAAACAAAAACTAGCAAGAGTTTCCTACCCTTGGTTAAGGTTCTGTGCAGCACAGGAACTTTGCAGCTTGGGCTAGCCATAGCCATTTTTTTGCATGTGCCGCAGCCACTATTGCCGCTTGCACAGGTGGAATTGCTATGCCATTTCCATCATGCTGCACCTTACAAATTTCTTGGGGCCATTTTGTGCCATAGAAAACAAATAAAGCCTTCAACAATAGCTGGTGCAGTTCCACGCACCACAGTAAACTGGGCACTAGAGCTTATAGCTTCGACCTTATATCAACTTTTGGCTTTTGCTTGGCTACAGCTTCACTGAAGCCATTTTCATTGTGGAGGAACTTCTTGGCTGGCAGTGGCTGTTATTGCTTAGACATCTTAAATATTGAAGAAAATGGCGAGAAAGAGGTACATTCTCGCTACTTTAATCAGGGCAGCTTACCATTAAAAACTCGCTGCAGGGGCTTAGTGGTTTAATCCAAGGATGCGAAAGAAAAAAAAAAGCAATGTGCCTGTGTGCTATGCGATGTCAAGTGTGCATTTAGAACCCCACATGGTCGAAATATTCGGACCCCCTCCAATATGTCATCCCTCATGGCCAGAGTCATTTTGGTATGCTAAACACCATAAACCCTGAATAATATCTACCGCACCCTCAATTTTCAAGGAATTATAATGTCGATTCTGTGGAGTGAAATGCAATAATCAGTTTAGCTCCAATGACCCCATTAATAGAGCTCCAGGTATAAAAAACAAAAACAAAAGACGAATAAATTTTTTGCTTGTGAAACTTCTCCGCGTGCAGAAATTGAAGTTACACATCATTTACATGGTTGTTTGCCCCACACTGACCACGTAAATGCCGATTCAGCGGTAAATAGCTTGAAAATAAACTTCCTGTAATATCTTATGGCACATCACACCAGAAGGTAAAACAATATGGCTGCCAGCATTTCAGTGTGCCAGCTGTTAATCAGCCCGGCTACATGCGAGTATGGTGAACATGAGGAAGATGTGTTGTGTAACGTATGATTCGAACTGCCTAATAAAAAAGTTTAACTGCTGAATGGGTAGATAGGCATTTAGAAGTTAGACTTAGAATTAATTTAGTTGCAAGCTTCAGAGGTTGCGAAGAGGCAGCCGCGGCCGCCAACCCCTACCCTCCGACGCCGCCGGCCGCCGCGCAGGTCATGGAGCCATTTCGAATTAACGAGCTTTCACTGTAGGTGTAGTTATCAAATGGTTCATCCCCATCCCCCAAAAGTACCACAAAAGAAGCCGTCGAGTTTCTCTTCATGAAGTCATATTTTCGCGAGAACGGGTGCTTCGTATGTTGGCTCGTTGGCCATCTT
Source organism: Amblyomma maculatum (assembly GCA_023969395.1). Taxonomy (NCBI): domain Eukaryota; kingdom Metazoa; phylum Arthropoda; class Arachnida; order Ixodida; family Ixodidae; genus Amblyomma; species Amblyomma maculatum. The sequence goes on along the minus strand of JAJIZL010022892.1, from coordinate 43,944 downwards.
TGATGTTTTGCCCCGTTGCACCCAGGCACTGATCATATTTTCATGCCGCGAGCGCTCGTTAGTATGCCTGGTTGATCGCAAAATGTATTATGCGACCACAGTTTATCGAAAGTCGAACATAGTAACCTGGAATTCGTGTTATCCGGGAAAATATTAACCGGGAGAAAAATAGTGTAACTCTGTGGAAGATGTTTTATTGCCCGCAATTTCGAACGTATGAAACTGGAAATCATATAAACCGAGACCATGTCAACGAGGTTCTACTGTAGTTGCAGAGAAAAAAAATATAAGATAGCCTCACTTAAGACTTGCGGCACTTTTGAACTTTTTTCTAGGAAATTGCGACTTCTCAGCATTGGAAATATGCCTGACATATGAGGGGCTATCAAAAAGTTTTTCAACCTTGGTGTGACTGACAGTGATTTCTCTATACCCTTTGTTTAGGTCATCTTATGATTCAAGCAGGGTCTATATACCAAGTTTTTCAACTCCCCCTTGGTCTCCATTAGTTAGGGGTGGCATCCTTTCACAATTTTTAATGAGTATCAGAGTTTGATAAAGTATTTGTCAAAAGAAGGAAGTTCAAGCAAAGAAATTTGCAATGTAATGGTGTTGTGCATGACAGTGAATGTCCTTCGCATACTATTGGTGCAAAGGGAATAAACTGTCTTGTGGATGTGCAAGATAACCCATGGTCAGATTGGGCTCAGCACTTGAACCGACTTGAATTTCTGAAGGTGCCACAGAATTGAATGAACATTTTATATTGCTATGATCACAGAATCATCTGTTATAGCATTTTGAGGGATTCGGCGCGATAAGTGTTGCAAAAGGTTTTTAAGAAAGATCGGCACAGCTGTATGTGCGCATCAGTGAAGCATTTGCACCTTAATTCAAGTGACCCATTCATGACTTTTTCTCCCTCTTTGTGACTGTGGATGAGATGTGGTTTTACCAGTGGAAGCATGAAATAGTAGAGAGTAGAGGTGTCCTCTTTGGACACGAGTCATATTCATAAGTCTCATCTTACTGAGGCAGCCATTAAGAGAGAGTGACTTCTACAAACTGAACCACCCACCCACTTTTTTTTTTTTCCTAAAGCCTTCCAGGAAATTGGGAGTAGGGGCTAGGAAGGGTATATTGAAACATTTTTTTCAGAGCTGTTTTTTTTTTTTCTTCTTTTCAAATTGCAAATATTTTGATCACCCCTTATGCTCTTTTACACCAGGGTAAAAAAAGAAACTCACACTGTCTGTGAAAACGTTGCCTCTGCCATTATGGCATTTGTAATTTCTTTTTTTTTTTCTATATATTAGGTTTTTCACAAGACTAATTTAAGTAATCAAGGAAATATAGTAAATACATTAAGTAATCGAGGAAATTAAAAATCGGAAATATTTAGGCAGATTGATCTCTCGTGGAATCGCCCTTGAAATAAGCTTTGTTGGTCCCAGCCCCTGAATTTACAAACTCATAAAAGTTAGCTCCATTGCCGGTTTCCCACCTTGAAACACTACGAGCAAGTTGTCACTGGCATTCCCAAGACGTTAGTGGTGCTGTGACCATTGGTTGTTTGGAGGGGTGTATGTGTGAGGGAAACGGGCAGATTGGTAACTAGTAAGCTTGTTAATTGAATTGTGTGGTAGCTATTACAGGCACCTTGTAATTAGATTTGTATCAAGAGCAGCAATGTGCTTACTATGTGGGCCCTCTTCTGTCCTACCTCAACCCATAGGTCCTGGAAGAGCTGCAGCATCACCTGAACATGCATAGCATCCAGACACTACCTCCATCTGATCCTGCAGTGACCAGAGGTTCTTTCTGGGCCTGCTTTTATGAAGAAGACAGAAACTGGTACAGGGTACAAGTTCTTGACGTCTTGCTGACAGCAAATCACGCCGTAAGTATGACGTGCCATCAATGTGTGGCATTTCGATCTCAGCTTAATGGAAATTTCACTTGTTTTGCAGTATCAGTAGAACCTCAGTAATACAAATCTGTGTCATGAAAACATTTTGTATCATGTGAAATTACGTATCGTAAAAACGAACAAAATCCACATGTGGAAGTATGAAACATGCATTATACAGATTTGTTTCCGGTTGAGATCTATTTACGGCCACGCGCTGCATACAGTGGGACTGGTGATCCCGATTTTGTTGTGAGAGCCATGTGCCGCCACAAACTGCTTCATGTGGGCACAGGATGACTGTGAAGTCGGTGATGTACTCCTTGCACTGCTGTAAACTGCTTGGGGTGCGAACAGCATGACTGCCGATCGCAGATGCAATGATGCATGTGCGGGAAATATCGTTATTTCACATGTTACTAGGACTGGTGCCACTATACAGACAAGCGAAGTTCCTATAATGTGAGTGGCAAGATCAAACGGATAGCATTGATTAAATAATGGGGACATTGCCTCTAAACTTTTTGGGAGCCTTCATATTCAGCATATTGAAAGCAGGGCACTTCGTTTGGATTTCTCAAAGGGATCACTGCACCAGGCCAACTTGGAAGTACACTTTCTTGCTTGCATTACTCTTGTGCAGTCTTAGTATGCGAGTCTGTTATTTGGCACCCTGTAGGGCTCCTGTAGTAAACATGCTTGAATTCGCCCTAAATAATGTTGCTGCACTCACAGCTTGCAGTTACTGCCTTCTTATTTTTGTAGTCACCCCGCCTTGGCGGCTTTGTGATTATGGCATTTGATAGTTGTTCATTTGTTATCAAGGTTTGATTGTACTTCGCTATGTTCAGATTTCTGTCCGTAGGCCGCGACCTCAAAATTGTGTCCGTAGCAGTTGTGAGTAATTGAGAAGCGATAGAGGTTAATGAGTGGTGTCAGTGGATAGAGGGTGACGTTATGTTGTTGCCAAAAGATAATTAGGCCAATGAGCTAATTAGGTAATTGCGTAGAGGCAAAACACACAAAATCATGTCCGCAGCCGTTGTAATTGAGAAGTGGTAGAGGCTAATGAGGGGTGTCAGTCGATAAAGGGTGACGTAATGTTGTGTCCGAAGTAGAGCTGGAAAAGGGCATAGGAAGGGATTGGCACGCAATTTAAAAGTACCGAAGACTAATACCGGTTTCCACTGGGCGAACAAGAGCAACGAGCAGCCAGAGCAGCACACGAGAACACTGGGGACAAGCATTCTCGTCTCTCCAACGGAACATTCAAGCTGCTCGGAGAGCAGCGTAGCGAGGTAAGCGCGTGACGTCAGGCGTCATGTGATCAAATTTTTCCCGCGCTTGCGTTCACGCTGCTCGGAGAGCAGCGTAGCGACGGGGAGCACGTGATGTCAGGCGTCATGTGATCAAACTTTTCCCGCGCTGCGTTGCCCGTAACCAGTCCCGATGTCAGAAAGCTCACAGGACTTCCTCCGTTCTCCCTTTAATCCGCCGCTGGCGACGGAGCACCGAGAACTGTTCTCGGCTGCTCTTGGGACCCCAAAAGCGCGCCTCCTCTGCCAATAGAACACAACGCTACTGCTCCTGTTCGACCACTGGTAGGCGCCGAAACTCGCAAGAGCACTTTTAGTACAGCTAAAAGTGCTCCTGTTCGCCCAATGGAAACCAGTATTAAATGGGTAAACAAGAAGTGCATATATGTGGTGTCAAGGATGTGACGTCATGCAACCAGAAGTAGAGCCGAAAAAGGGCATGGGAAGGGATTGGCACGCATTTTGAAAGTACCAAAGACTAAAATGGATAAACAAGAAGTGAATTAAGCAACTAGAAGCAACCAGAAGCAACCAATAGCAGCATCCGTGTTTTTGCATTACTCCAATGCAGACTCAGCAGTGCTCTTCAATTTTTTTATAAGGATTTTCAGGGCAAATAAACGAAATGAACATGAATTAGTATATCCGGATCTGTATCCTGAGCTGCTAAACTATGGTCATAAAAACTGTGATTTGTGCAGAGGCATATAGATTATTGGCTCGATTATTTATTTAGGCATCAAGCTTTTATGACAGCATATCAACTGAAGAGAAGCTGTCAACTTGTTTTTATGGTATTACTTTGTCAAGAATACTATCCACAGGACATTGGTTATCTCCCCTAGACATGTGTGCTTTATCGCATATAATCATTTTCACATAGATGGCAAACATGTTTTGGGCAATGAAGGCAGTTACTTTTTTTTTTTTTCTCTGAGGTTTGGATATGGCATTGCACAGAACTGTGTGAGGCAGTATTATGTGGTACAGTTAAACCTCGATATAACAAAGCCGGTAAAATTGGCCACTTGTTAAACTGAAATTTCACAATATCGAAATTTGCTACGTTGCATGCAGAGAACCCTCCAGAACTTTTCACACACCATTCAGATGGAAAGCCTTGAATTGTGGTGGAATTGGCCGTTATGTGCGTGATGCGGACGATAGATGTGTATACCATTATCGCCGCCCACAGATCATTTTGCCGATTCGATGCAGCGTTTGGTCACTGGCAGCACGCAGTGGTTCCGTTGAACTTGGCGTACTCGAATAATGATAGAAGCACATGGATGTACGAACGAAAAATATGAGTAGGCTTTAGAACGGCATGACGCCGTCCCAGAATAAAGCTAAATGGCCAGTGATGCACACTGCAGTGTCTCAAATGGCGTGACACACCAGTTACAGAAATTAAGTTGTTCCCAAGTGCAGAAACTTGAAGGCTGAGAGTGGGCAGTGGTTGGCGGATAGTTGGAAAGGGGGGCCTGAGAGATGGGCAGAAAAACTAGTGTTGCCCACCATGGGGGAAAACCCTGCTTGGTGAACTGAAACCAATTTCAGGATGATTGTCGCAAGCGCGAGCATGCGCGTCTTTGTTCGCGTGCGCTCACAGCGTCTGAGTGGTAAGTTAGGTCAGGTAGACGGGTGTACCTACCCTTTCAGTTTATTATTGATCTTTATGAGTAAGCGCGGTAATTGGCTGCATCACAGGCGTAAGACTTGGTTGGCTGCGTCGCAGGTGCAGGATTGTTTTTCTTAAGTGTTTGTGTGTTTATTTTTTTTCATTGTGAATGCGTTTTCTTGCAGCTATTTGTACAAACACATGGGCATGCAGCACAACACTGAATGTCGCTTGGCAGGCCAACTAGCTGTCCAAGGTCTAGTTTTGAGCGGGTTGCAGTGTTGCGTGTGGAGTGCCCTTAGAGCATCTTTTGGGGTAGTACAGTCGACGACCGATTTTTCGGACACCCAATTTTTCGGACATGCTTGATTATTCGAACTTTTTCCCGACCCCAGGACATACCTTATAAAGTCAATGTATTACGCTACTCAAAATTTCGGACACTCTAAGGAGGGCTATTTGATTTTTCGGACATTCCAAGCGTCAGCCGGCCAACTGCCACACATTTTGAGCGGTGTCGCCGCCATCTTGTTTGTTTACTTTTTCATTCGATAGCCTCGAAACCGGTGCAGGCCTTGCCTGCCGCTCCTCCGCTAAACATGCTGGATCGGGGCTATATTGTTTGCCTAGCAGCTTCCGTTTCTGGGACGCCGCTGCTCACTGCCGGACTGCTTTTTTTTTTTTTTTTTTTTTCTTTTAGCGTGATCGTTTCGACTACCTGTTCCTATGTGTGTTTGCCGTGCGTTTCACATGCGTTGCTGAGCGTAGCGAGTAGGCCTAGTCATGGTCGATGCAAGAACTACGTTCTGTCGCAACTGTGACTCGCATTTAATTGAATCGATTTCAGTTCTTCATGAAGCTGTTTCCAGATATTATAAGGAATTTTTTTTTTTTTTTTTTTTCGTGCAACGCGGCAGTGAGAAGGCACTCAACGGAGTCTGTGTTGTGATTCAGTGGTTGGTGGTTGTAGTGTGCCTCGGCAGTGGGAAAACCTACTCTGTCGATCTGCTTGGAGCACTTAGTATCTGCGCAGATGCGTGGAAGTCTGTAGCACCCACAACGCTGCGCAATTGCTTCCGCCACACGGGATGTTTGCTGAATGACGAGTCGGCTGCCTTGGACGAGGAGAGCGTCGAGCAGCTGTCAGGCAGCGAGCTGTTTATTCACGACCTTCGCACTGCTGGTGTCAAAATTCCATCGGCCGTCTCGTTTTCAGAGTTCACAGACATGGACCACGAGTTGGAACTGTGCGCTGGGCTCGTAGATGCAGGAATTACCGTATACACGCGTGTAATGGCCGCACTTTTTTATCCCGAGTTTGGGGTGAAAATCGGGGGGTGCGGCGATTACATGAGAAAAAAGATGACGAAAAAAATTATTTGCTGTGGTACCTGCCTTTATTATTGTCAAAAAACTTCTCGTCCTCCTCCACTAAACTCGTCGGGATCGTCGGGATTTCAGGCTCGTCCCGTGTCCAAAACATTACTCCTCGTCGTCGTCCTCCTTCTCCTCCGAACTCATCCGAAAGCGCGCCTCTGAACATTTGTTTTTCTGAGGGCATCTTCTTGGGAGCACCATCGCCGTACACATTTTTGTCAACGCTGAACTTTCGTCCAGCCGCTCTTTTTCCTTCTTCTTTCGTGTAGTGAATCACTTTCAGCTTAAAGTGAGCGGTATAACTAACGTATTTTTCCATCGAGGAAAAAGAAAATCTTCAGCTCACGAGCGCAGAACAAATCAGGGCAGCGATGCGTTCCGATTGCGAGATCGCATGTGATATGCTTCGGGCGATCGAGGAAATGGCTGTAAAATGGAGGAGCGAACAGACTTGGATTGGACTGGATTGGATTTGCTGGCCTTACCCTTTGTAACGGAGGTGGTGGCCGCTGCCCCCATGCTCGACTTTTTTTTTCCTGAAATATTTTGTTCTTAATTCTTATTGGCAATTCTACTTCTAGCCTTACGCTTCATTTTGGCTTTCACTTGATTTTTGGGCCCCGCCTGGCGGCAGTAACCACAAAACGTTCCATATTTCTTGCACTGCACAGTAGACGGCACTGCCCAACTTCCTGAAACTCATGGTGCGGCTTTTACTTTGGAAATTTTTTAAAAGTTTTTTTTCCCAATTTTCATTCTAAAGTTCCGGGTGCGGCCATTACACGCGTGTATATGGTATTCGCCAAGTGCTTGTGGAGTCTGAAAGCGACGACGACAGCTCACCTGCAGCAGCGCAGCCGACGCAAGGTGAGCTGATGCAAGCGAAATTCAGGTGGACCTGTTAGCACGGAAGCGGAGTGTGGTGCAGAAAAACATTCATGACTTTTTCCAGCCTCAAAGTGAATAATAGGCAATACATTTAGCTTTTTTGGTGCACTTCTGTTTTTTCGGACATTTTCGTGGTCCGTTGAAAGTCCGAAAAATCAGTCATCGACTGTACTTGGTTGGGATGGGATGTGTTCATGTGACGGCAGTCGTAGCATTGCAGATGACTCGGGGATTTTTTTGCCGCTAAAATGAGGCGGTCATGCCTTGTGGTTCAGTCATGCCGTTATCCAGTGTTCAAAAAGTTTTACAGCCAATAATGTATAGTTGCAGCTTGTCATTAAAATTTGAAACATTTAGTGCATACATTCCTTATGGAGTGCTTCTCTCGCGTTTGCTAAAATTTTGTTTTGCTTTGCAAAATTGCAAATATAAGGTGCATCAATAATTAACCAAAAGGATTTTATGTATGCTGTTTTTTTTATGTTGATGGTGTGACATTATTATTATGTGCATTAATTATTATCTGTTGCTGATTATACTAGCTCTCTATGGATGTAACCATGCTGTAATTTTCACCGAGAAATAGTGAAAAGACCCGACAGGAGCTGTCTATTTTTCTGTGGTAGGAAAAGAGCTCAATATTTCAGGAATGCAGTTGAATCATGGCAAGGAACTATCTTGTGTAACTTAAACAAAGCAACCAGAAATGGACAAAGTGAAATGTTAAGTCCGAGGTTGTGTCCCAATGTTTGAAAACGACAAAAGGCCCACTGAAACGGTCACCAAGAAGCCACTGATAAACGTGTTCAGTGTGTAGAACGAATCCTGTGTAGAACGAAATTTGCGGGCAGAGAGATTGTCGCTTGGCGGCGTCGCATGGAACTATTTCTTTAAGCGTGACGTCATGGGTGAGTTGTCTGGCAACGCTTGCTAGAAGCTGCCATTCGCTGCGGCCACTGCAGCCATGACGTCACGGACACACTTCCAGTAGCCGCGAAAGTTTTCTGCTGGTGCGCTGCTCGAACTCTGTGTGGGCTGTTGTTACATAGCTCGCCGCCCTTATCGGTTAGGCCACTATTGCCCATCAAGTACAACAACCGAAGTGACGCAGTGATCGGCGGAATGAAGCTGCATTTACAAATATCTTATTTACATAACGTGATTTCAGGAGTACCGGAGTGTCATCCAACGAGTTGTCAACAGCACGGTCGAGCACTGCACGATGGCAGCACCTCCTCGACCGCCGTAAACACCGCCGCTGTGGCCCCTCCTCCCGCATACCGTATGCGAACGACACGGCAGATCACTAGCACCGATGTCCGAAATAAAGCGTGCTAAAATTTGTTCGCGTCTGGAATACTGAGCCAAATATCGAGTATGAAGCCCTCGTGAGGATCGCTGACCAGCAGCAAATTGCTGGTAAGAGCGATAGCCGTGATACAAACAGGTTTCTGCTCAAGCCAGCTGCCGCTGGTGCATTTCGGCTCATCCGATCTGCTCGTACTAACTCTGCGATTAATGCGTCGCCATAGTTAATCCTATGATTATTTTACTATGGCAGGATAGGATTCACAATAAGGCAGTTTCACAAGTAGACGATTTACGACAGCGTTGATCAATTCCTAAGCACCGACTGCCGCGGCTTCGAAGCAAAACAATTTAGGCCTAGCGACAACTAGGGATGGTCACGCACGGCGTTGTTGTTCGCCGCGCTCACGCGCCCCACCCCCGCAGTAATTGTATAACGTACACCAGCCTGCTCGCGGCATCCGGTGCTGCAAGCGTTGCGAACTCGTGCTTTCGTAGCTAAGGCCTCTCGTTTTTTGACATTCTGCTCAGCAACACGCCGTTCAAACGATACTGCAGGTAAAACAAGGCTTCAGTACGCAGTCGCTGCGCTGTCGGCCGTAATCGAAGACATCGGGCGGCACCATATTCTATATATCGATCTTTAAACATGATACAGTGGGCAAATGAATAACTTTGTGAAGCAGACCCGCTCGCACGTTTCGCGCACTTGGACGCCGACGAGCAGCCTCCATCAACAGACGCTGCCATGACCTCGGTTAGCGACGCAAACCGAGGTCGCCAAGCTAGGTTTGCGATAACCGCGGTTAGTTGTGCAATCATGGTTTTGTCCGTCGTGTAACATGGGCTAACCACGGGTTCGGGTAACCGCGGTTACAGTAACCATCGCTGAGCGAACTGGTGAACTCCTCAGGCGCCTCAAGCGTGTGCGAGCGAGGACGGGTTGACGCGAGTATGCCTGCGAGCGAGCGCGGGGCAGCCGGAAGTTCGTCGAAGTGACGTATTTCTGGGTGGAGCTTTGAACTTGCTTGTATTCTTTATTTTTTTATGACTCCCTTCGGCGTACGAGTTGAAAGGGAAAATTGGAAGGGTCATTTTTAGTTGCCGATATCTCTGGTGTTGCAGAAGCTAGATCGAAAATTTTTGCTGGAGAATGATGGGTGATTCAATATCTAGCAGTGTTATGGCGTTGTTTACCCTTCTTGGTGACCCATTTCTGTGGACCTCTAAGCTTGTGGTGTAGGAGTCACGATAATAGATACGCCCTCTGATACTCACAGAGCTCCTAAGGCATTTTAGGCCCATATAACTCAATGTGAAGCTGAGTACAGTAGAATTTCATTGATGAGAATTCTTTTATAAATTTTCTCTAGAAAATGAGCCTGAATGCCACAAGCATATATTATGTGGGGGTAGTTATAGAGGCATCATGGATGTAGGAGAATTTGAATTTGGTTGTGCTCCTTGCAGTTATTGTATGGCAAGAATTGTTAGCATTATCATCTTTCCTATTTTGCACTGTCAGTTGCCACTGTGATTTAGGCTTTGAAACTTTTGGAGGTACGTTCAAGCATTTTGCTCTCTGTTGTCCTCACATATGTTGTGCAATTTTGTGCAGAAACGTTTCCGGGTCCTCTGTGTGGACTATGGCAATCGAATCACAGTCAGCTCCACGTACCTACGATCACTGCCATACAGCCTTTCAGGCCTTCCTGCCTGTGCCCATCGCCTGGCACTTGCTCACGTGGCTCCGAGGGATGGCCTCATGTGGGATGCGGTTGCTACTGGGACTTTTGTCCGCGCGACTGGCTTCAAGGATGTGTATTTTGCTGAGAAAAAAGGCGAAAGAACAATCAGGTAGGAAAATTTATACCTGTCTGCATGTTTATTTACACACTTACCTTGCGCAAAACTGCCTGGGACTTATTTTGCATCTTTGCTGTCTAGACTCTAAGGGATAGGAACACCAGTATTTTTTTCAGTGATGCATAGATACAACATTAGATAACATGAGTAGCTATGGGAACTTGCTAGGGGTGTGCGAACATTCGGGTACAAATCAAATATGTTCGTTAATCAAAAAACTGGTATTCAGAATAGTCAAAATTTACTGAATACACTGAAAGTTTCTGAATTCACCGCACTTTATTCGGAGTTTTTCACTGCACTATGTGCTTGACTGCAACGCTTGACCGCGTGGGCTGTACAGTGAAGCATCCTCAAAATGCAATGGTGCCGTTTTATGAAGAAGGCCTTCCCGACAGCGTGCATAAAGTGAAGCACTTGATAAAACAGGGAAAAAAATATAATTCTCTCATGGGTTTCATCTCAATTGCTGATAAACATTGTGCAGGTGTTCATCAGGCAAAATTATTGTGATGCAGAGTTTTCAGAAGCTTTTTAGGCTATTCAGTAATTCGAGCTTTCAGTTCATTCGAGCATGTTTTCTTGTCCCTTGAAGACCGAATTAACGAAAGTTTACTGTATTCAGCAACGATACGATAGCTTCACCTGGTTTCATGCAGGTCCTTCCCGTACAGTAAACAGGCATATGGAATCCTTTATGAAGTTGATACTTGTAGTTTTTTTTTTTTTTTTTTTTTTTTTGCAAACACCCATGGTAAATCTGAAATAAACAAAAAGGAATAATGTCTGCTGTTTAAATTTTTTTTTTTTCACTGATCAGGCAGTCGATATTAAAATGCATTTTTTTTTCCCATATTCGTATCCGAATCGTATTGAAAACATTTATTACAGTGAAAGCTCGTTAATTTGAACCTAATTTGAATTTTCGGATAATTCAAACTACATTACTCGGTCCGGCCAAGCTCCATAGAAATCTGTGGATGCAAAAAGTCCGGTAATTCGAATGCAAGTCTGTTCCGCTACGGTCAATTCTAACTATGCTGTGCAGCATCGCACCTGGGCGGCCTGGCACGTAGCACGAGGCCAAGAAAACGCCCCTGCGATAGGGCTTTATAGTTACAAGGATGTGCGCGTCCTAAATGGGGACAAAGATAATACAAGGTGGCGGCGGAAGAGTGGGTATAACCTAACAGTTACAGTGGGTTTTTTATGCGCTTCCATCGTGGTTTTTCCACTGCTGCCAAAATATATGCTCATCAAGTGCGCCATTCAGTGCCTCGTGCTGTGAAGCCTCACACGCGATCCAAGCTGCATGTGAAGACTACTGCCGCTACCGCGTCGCAACGGGAACGGTGAATTATGGCGAGGAGTCAAGGCCGCTGGCACTCTAGCCAAGTTCGCCCCCCCCCCCCCCCCCCACGGCTAGAGATGACGTCAAAAGGTATTCATACGGTGATATCGCTGTGCAGCATTTTGACGCTCTGCCAAGAAATGCGCTGTGGACAGCACGAAGCGGAGAGACTGCTAGCGACTAACGCTTTTTAATGTTTGAACGTTGGATAATTCGAACTTTTTTCCGCTCCCGTAAAATTCAAATTACTGAGCTTTTACTGTATTTGCGCATCCCTTAGAATTACCAACACCAGTGTATACCATGCTTACTTAAATGTAATGCCAGTTTTTTGTTACTGACAGTAGAAGTGAAAAGTTGCCTCTCGTGTTAGAAGACTGGAAAAGGACTTGAATTTGAATGTTTCGCAGACATAACAATAGAAGCTTGAAGCCACCGCCCTTTTGGCTATAGGCCTTGTGTATCAGCTTCATGCATGCATATGGTGCCAACTGGTACTTGCCAAGGAGAAAGAGTTGTTTGGATGAGATACCACTAACATAGTGTCCTGATCTCAACATTTTTTTCTGCTGCAATAAAAAAATAATTCACAGTAAAACATGCTACTCTAGTTACTGTTGCATATCTGGTTGTCACACACAGCTGACGTTGGGGACTAGCAGGTTGTCCAAGGTTTCCTTTTTTTTTTTTTTTTTTTTTTATGCCTGTGGTGGAGCATATTGAAGTTTACATTTTCCCCTAAAGGCATCTGAAATACACGAGCGTCATATGTTCTACTGCTCGTGCTGTCACAGCTGCTTGGTCTACTGATGGAAGACTGATGCATGGGTGGTCTGTGGCAGCAATGTGAGGCAAACTAGACTTGGAAATTAAACAAAGCTTGCCATATTGTGGATTCAACCCTTTGCTCAGCAGAGGGATATGCTCATCACACTTTTCTGCCCTATCTAATGGCGCTTAGCAGTTGAGCAGAGCAAGTCCCATTGCATCAAGTATCTGTTTACATTGTGCACTTCCTGGGAGCATTTTTTGTTAAACTCATGTTGTACTAACCTAATATAGCATGTCTTATTAACATATTCCTTTCCTCCTCATTCAGCATCACACCTTTATCGCTTCTTTCACCTTTTCCCAGCATAAACAACACTGATGAAAGAAATGTGTCGTGAGTAGAATTTTTCTTTCTTGCTCTGGAGTAAGCACACAGTAGACTCCTGTTAAGACAAACTATTTTATGGCGATTTCTGAAATGTAACGAACTGTGTGGGAATATATAGTTAGTACTCCATAGACTCATAATAAAATACAGTTGACGACCGATTTTTCGATTTCTCAATGGACTACGAAAATGTCCGAAAAATCGTGCAGTCCGAAAAAACAAATGTGCACCAAAAAAGCTAAATGTATTGCCTATTATTCACTTTGAGGCCAGAAAAAATCATGCTGTTCTGCACCACGCTCCGCTTCCGTGCTAACAGGTCTACCTGAATTTCACTTGCATCAGCTCAGCTTGCGTCGGCTGCACTGCTGCAGGTGAGTCGTCGTCGTCGCTCTCAGACTCCACTAGCACTTGGCTAATAATTCCTGCATCTACGAGTCCAGCGCACAGTTCCAACCCGTGGTCCACGTCTGTGAACTCCGAAAACGAGACGGCTGATGGAATTTCGACACGAGCAGTGCAGAGGTCGTGAGTGAGCTGCTCACTGCCTGACAGCAGCTCGACGACGCCCTCCTCGTCCAAGGCAGCCGACTCGTCAATCAGCACAAATCCCATATGGCGTAAGCAGTTTCGCAGCGTTGTGGGTGCTACAGACTTCCACGCATCGGCGAGCGTACTAAGTGCTCCAAGCAAATTGAAAGAGTAGATTTTCTCACTGTTGAGGCACACCATAACCACCAACCATTGGATCGCAACACCGACTCTGTTGAGTGCCTTCTAGCTGCCGCATTGCATCCAAAAAGATAAATAAAAAATTCTTATAAAATTCAGAAACAGTTGTTTGAAGAACTGAAGCCGATTCAATTAAATGAGAGTCACAGTAACGACAGAACATAGTTCTCGCATCAGCACGACCGTGGCTGGGCCTACTCGCTATGCTCGGCAACGCATGTGAAACTCGCGGCAAACACGCAGAGGAACGAGCAGTCGACGCGATCACGCTAAAAGAAAAAAAAAAGTACTCCGGCGGCGCGCAGCGACGGCAGCGGCGTTGTCCCGGGAACGAAAGCTGCTAAGCAAATAATATAGCCTCGTTCCAGCGTCAGCTGAGGAGCGGCACGCAAGGCCGGCACCGGTTTCGAGGCTATCGAAGGAAAAAGTAAACAAACAAGATGGTGGTGACACAGCTAAAAAAGTGTGGCAGTTGACTCGGCTGACGCTTGGGATGTCAAAAAAAATCGAATAGCCCTCCTTAGAATGTCCGAAGTTTTGAGCAGCGTACTATATTGACTTTATAAGGTATGTCTTGGGGCCGGGAAAAAGTCCGAATAATCAAGCATGTCCGAAAAATCGGTCGTCGACTTAAACTATTTTTTGGGAACTTTTGCAGTTACTGCAAGCCACGGTGGCTCTGCAGAGTCTCAAAGGCTAACCGCTTGAGGCGACAGTTTGCGGCGTCACGCGGTGGGATCAGGGCTGCCAAAGCTTTGCGGTTCATCGCTGTTGCTCAGGTTCCAGGTTTTCGGAAAACTTCTGTTGCCTGAAGCAGTTCTCGAGGCAGCCAGTCGCAGAAGAGTTTGGGGGTGTGCTACATCCGGTCTGGCTTTTTTGAAAGTGCAGTTTGTTTTCCTATTTGAGCAAAGCATCTGCAAATGCTTGCTTCGTCTGATCTGGACAGAACGCGTCGAGCCATTGCATTGGTCGTGTGCGGCGGGGAAGCTTGCATGCCACAGAGACACAGGGGAGGGAAGGCGTAAGGCTCTGCTAGGCACGGCCGTTCTGAGGGAGAGTTTTGAGCACTTCCCCTCAAGACCGTCCGTGGCCTATGCCTCTGCGCGGTGGAGCAGTCCGTTCTGAGGGTGCGCTGACCGTGGTGTTGCATTGTGCTCCTCTATTTGCTTTGTCCAGGCCCCTGCTTCGCAGTTGCACATGTTTTGTGGCAGGTGTGCAGCAGCGTTTGTGCACGTGTCTTTCTAGCATGGTTTTCACAGTGTGCCGTCATCATTGCCACGATCTTGGTGGTCCTGGATTTTCCATCAACAGCAATGGAGGATCCTCCTTCAGGAAGCGCAACACAAACAGTGCAGAAGAGGAAGCGAACGGCAATACCGCTAGAAGTTAAGCGGAACTTTGCACGTAAGCACGAGGACGGCGTAAAAGTGTGCAGCTTGGTGCGCAAGTACAGCCTGACCCAACGGACAGAATTAAGTCATCCACAACACGCTCAAGATTGAGAACAAAAGCGATGCCAGTGCTGCCCACGCAATGGACGACGGCTGGAAAAGGGTTTGACACGGGGCCTGCAAGCATGTAGAGCAGGCGCTCTACCAGTGATTCCTAAACGCCCGTGCAGCGAACCTGCTGATTAGTGGCCCGATTTTAGCAGAGAAGGCTAAACACTTATATTTCCTGTGCAACCCCAATTTCCAGCCTGGTGGTGGTGGGATTCAACGGTTCAAGGCGAGACATGGAATCGTCTACAAGGCAGTCGCGGACAAGGCAGGATCGCTCGATGTCGACTCTAGGCAGAAGTGACTTAAAGAAACGCTGCCCTGCATCCGAGAAGCATATGCGGACCGGGATATGTACAATGGGGACAAGTCTAGGCTGTTTTTTTAGATTCTGCCGTCAAAGACGTACACTGTCAAAGGCAATCCCTGTAAGGGCAGCAAGCAAAGCAAATTGCGCGTGACCGTTTTCTTGTGTGCCAACATGGACTGCAACAAGTGCCCCGCCTTCGTCATAACAGAAAAGCATGGATGACGAAAGGGAAGGAAAGCGTAGCAGGGAGCGGCAGAAAGTTAGGTGGGCGGATGAGGTTAAGAAGTTCGCAGGGATCAATTGGATGCAGCTAGCACAGAACCGGGGCAATTAGAGGAATATTGGAGGAGGACCTTCGCCCTGCAGTGGGTATAATCAGGCTGATGATGATGATGGATGACGTGCGAACTTTTCCGCGCGTGGCTGGTCGAGTTTGATTAGCGGAAGCAGCGCGAAGGCAGGAAGGTGGCATTGCTGCTCGACAATTGTACTGTGCACCAAACATCTCAGAGCTCTCGCATGTGGAAGTTTTCTTTCTCCCATCTAACACCACGGCAGGCTTGCAGAAGCAGTGGCGGGTGTAGTAACGGTCTACAACAGATAAAATCGGTGGCTGGCTAGCCCCCGCCGCAAGCGGCGTTGACCTACCGTCTCAGCCCCATAGGGCCAGTAACTGCAACCCTTCACCACCTCCTCCTCGAAAGAGAGGAACACGCCTACAACAGATAAAACCACCACTGACGTAACCACGGGGTGCACTGTCTAAACATCGCTCTCACTGCACTCGTCGCCTGAACCCAAACAGTGCGGCCCGTTGTCACGAAATCGGCACAGGCGTGATTGCTTGCTTCAAAGCACTGTATCGCCGAAGTGTTTTGAGCAGGCTTGTGCTGAACCTCGAAATTTCTGTCCGAGAACGCCGACTGGCGCCAGACTTGAAGATCTCGCTTTTGATGGCAGTGCAAGTAATTTTTGGAGCATGGGCAGAGGAAGCTCCTCCACGATCATGAACTGCTTCAGGAAGACTGGCTTTGCCGGGGATGCCGGCAACACGGAAGGTTGCGTAGCTCCTCCTGTGAACACAGCGGTGGCCAAACTTTGATCCACTGTGTGATGTAGTGACGGCGACGCGTCAGACTTAGGATTTTTACATGCCGACGATACAGTCGCGACAGATAAAGAGCTGACAGACAAGGCTATCGTTGCAGCGGTCTGTGGCGCTGGGGACGGTGACAGTAGCGACGGCGACGAACTGGAACCTGTGCAGGTTACATGTCACCAGGAGGTTTTAAGAACGATAGACTCCCTGCAGGGACTTTGCTTTTGCTAAGAACCTTGCACTGCATTATATTCAGCAGTTACGGATTACGGGTTTCTTCCCGCTACGAACTAAAAAGTGTAGACTACTTTATCCTCATTAAATGTGTAGTTTATAATGTTTTCTTTGTTTTTTCGGCCTAACCCGGTTATAACAATATTTCCATAACACTGCAATATTGTATAAGTGGGTTTGACTACATCAAGGTCTACCGTTGTTACGTTTTTGCACTTTAATGGGGACAGCGTTGGGAAATTGAAAAGCTTCGTAATATCGAAGAATTTACAACATGAAGGTTCGTCACATAGAGGTTTAACTTAACATACCATTTTTTATTATTAGAACAGGCCTGTCATGCCCTAGCTTTTCAGCTCGCTTCAACTAGAATAAATGCTGTTTTTGCAGCTATCTCCTCATTGCAAAGTGATTTTTATTATGATGTAACTGATATTTGGATGTACCTTGCCAGCTCACACATCCCTTTTTTTGAGCACTTCTAATGGGATGTACAAATCCTCATGGTTCATGCAAGTTTTTCTTAAAAGGAGTCTGCTGTGTTCGAAAACCTTGAAACTGTATTTTAGGTTTACTTATGGCAATGTGTACTTGTGACTAACATGCTTTGCTGCATGCCTTATGAAGCCCAGTTAGTGGAATGATGGCATGCATGCATAATATCCTTGCTACTTCTATAGCATTTTGCTTTCTTCACATCTGAAACGGGCTGCAGAAAAGCATCTGAAGGGTGCTGCTCCATTTTCTTCATTCTGCTGCAAACTGCTTTCCTTGCTCCATGCTGCTCTAATACACAATACAGTAAAAGCTTGTTAATTCACAACTTGTTCATTCAAAATTTTGGATAATTTGAACTAGTCGTCGTGGTCCGGTCCACACTGCATAGAAGTCTATGTGTATAGCAGCTTGTTAATTCATTCAAAAATTGGTGCCGCCACCGATAATTCGAACTGCACGTCGTCAAGCGTCGTTGTTGAAAACAATCGTTCGAAGCTTTCATGGCTGAATGATGGGTGGCAGAACCGTCGACACACTGGCGTTGTTGAGAGACTGGGCAGGCTAGGCCTTTTACCTTTGTGCAGCGAGAGACGATTGATGTTGTGAGCGCTAGTTTTGCACGCCGCTTGCCTTGAGCTTGTTGTGTTCGTGAGATGTGTTCACGCGGAAAGTACTGCGCCAAAACAGTGCGGGAGAAGGGATATTTTGCGTAAAGTGGACCAAGGGAAGATCAGCAAAGTGGAAATCGCAAAAAAGCTTAGTATTTCGCCAGGCACGTTATTGATAAACATACGCAATAGAAAGGCCATCGAGGATGCATACGAATCAGATTTATCCAACAGCAGAAAAAGGCTACGATCAGCTAAGCACCCCGAGGTAGAGACCACAGTCATCACATGGGTGAAGGAAATGAGAAGCAATAATATACCCCTGAGTGGCCCAATCATCATAGAGAAGGCGGCCGATTTCGCCCTGCGCATGAATGTGCAAGATTTTGTTGCCTTCGAGGTTTGGTTCCACCGCTTTAGAGACTGGCATAATCTTGTCTTCCGGGTGCTGTCCAGTGAAGCAAAAGAAGTGGACGCGGCGACTGCCGTGAAGCAGTGCTTTGCGGCAGTATTTGGACAGTTTCTCGGCAGAGGACATATTTAATGCCGATGAAAGCTTTGCTCTACAAGCTTCAATTGGAACATTCAAAGGGGACAGCTGTGCTGGCGGTAAGCGCAGCAAAGAGTGGATTACAGTTTTGGTCGCCTTGAATATGACCGGAACGGAGAAGGTTCTACTTTTTGTGATTGGGAAGTCGTATAAGCCCCACTGTTTCAAAAACATCCGAACACTGCCAACCAAATACGCCGCTAACAGCAAGGCGTGGATGACGGGCGAGTTGTTAAAAAAATGGCTGCTGAAGTTTGACCGGAAGATGGAGCTAAGCAACCAAAGTTTTGCTCATCGTCGATAATTGCTCGGCACACAAGGTCGACGCAGAGCTGAAAGCTACCAGATTGGTGTTTCTGCACGCCAACACTACTACTACCCTGCAGCCATATGCTCAAGCGCATGATTTCGTGTACGGGCAACCAACACAGCCACAGCATCACATTGCTATCAGCAATGTGATGCTGTGGCTGCGTTGGTGCGTGCATGGGAGCAAGTAATGCAGTCTATGATTGCGAACTGCTTCCACCACTGTGGCTTTGTTGCTGGAATGGAAGAAAGTGGCGACAACGAGAGTCGGGAACCTCTGCCTGCGGCGATGCGTGCTGCGCTTCAGGACATGTTTTGATGACTACGTTGAAGTGGACTGCAATGCAACAGTGTGCGGTGCCCTATCTGATGAGGACATTATTGCTGCAGTTGTTGAACGGTCTGTCCCAGAAGAAGACGAGGATGAGGAAGAGGCGCCCATGCGGCCATCCGTGGCGGAAGCAGTGTGCGCCTTTTCTTTACCTTTGAAGAGGGGGAAGAAGACTCCTTCGTCGCATTCGCGTCCTGGAAGATAGAGTGGTGACTGTTGCCCTCATAGAAAAGAGGCAGAAAGTGATGTGCTGTCCCAAGCCGATTTTTGTATATCGAATTATCGATATATCGAACTATTTCGCGATCCCCTTCGAGTTCGATATATCCGGGTTCGACTTTACTACTAATGCCCGGTATCCCTAAAGCAAAAGCATGAGGAGCAAGGGGCAGGAGGCAGTGAAATGAAGCTGAAGAATGAGAAGGTTACCCTTCAGGGCCATCCATCCTCCTGAAGGCACTGTACTGACCAGTGCACAGGAATTAGCCAGCATAGGCGTAGAATCAAATAGGATATCCACAAGATAAAGCAGAAATGTGACCATTGACGTGAACTACAAACTGGTACCTTTGCTTGAGCGCATTGAAGTGGTCGACTCCATGTTTAAATCTCTCAGACAGGCAAAAACAATAGATTAATAAATTTTGTTTAAATGGGGGGTGGGCAGTGATTCAGGATATTGCGGTAGTGACATGCGTCACATCTAAAGAACAGTACCATATTTACACGATTGTAAGTTGACTCAAATGTACGTAGACTTCCCCCCCCCCATATCGCAGGCCCTGAAAAAAGACACCGTGGATGCTCTCGACAACGAAAATATATTGCTCCAATTCACATATTCGGCGATACACGCAGCAAGCTTGCCCTCCAGCTCTGGATAGCATACCATTTGTATCCCTTGGAAACCTCTTTGCTTGGCATCACAGTTGAAAACTTTGTCTCGCTGCCACCACCATTCCCGCATAAACCGTTTAGAAGCTTCGAACTTGCAGCCCACAGCGCAGTTGTTTCTTGGGCATAAGAGATAGCCACCTTCTTAACGCTGCACGGAGCAAGCGCAGAATGCTTTTTGGACTGGAGAGCTAGTGACGAAGCATGCAGCTGGTTGTAAAGTCAAAAGTGCAAACGCGCAATGAGCGCGAACTCAATGAATGATCGGTGTCGGCTCTTCCATCAACCTCGACACTCCCTTGAAGTGCTGCCGTGGCATGTGACCCGATGCAACTGACGTGCAAAAAGGGAGCGTCGAACGGCGGCTCTTGCGTAAGCTATCGACACTCCCACAGCTGCAGGTTGTGCTGCGTAGTAAAAGTTAAAAACGAAAAGTTCTTCCCGAGAAGCATGCATAGTAATCGAATGCTACACTTAAAGCCGTAGAGCTAACAAATTTGCTGTAGCCTCCCCGATATGGTTTTTGTCTTGCTCTTCACTGTCATGCTTTGGTTTCGATTGTAAGTCGACCCCCAACTTCGGATTTTCAAATTTATAAAAGGATTCAACTTACAATCGTGTAAGTACTGTAGCTACCACTTAGACGAATAAGTGCACAACACAACTCTCCACCATCTAGTTATTTTATTGAGACCTTGCAGAAGTATTTCATTGGCTGTGTGAAGGCACACCTCGTTTCTTTGAAAATGCATTGATAAGAGTGAAAGTCTTGCTGTACATGTACGACGGTGGTCTTTTTCAAAATTTTGTGCTTTTCTCAATATATATGACCACTGGCAGGTGCTGCCGCTTCTTAGGGCTTGCAAGAATTGCTACAGAAGTCATAGTGCTACAATGCTGTGGAGAAAGAAAACTTTTTGATCTTAGTGGTTTTGTATGGTCTATGATGAGGCACTTGTACACTTTCGATTTCTCGACCTACATGATCTGGTCTTAGGGAGGGGGGGCATGTGTTTTCATTATTTCTACCGTATTTACTTGCATAATGCTTGCATTTTTTTTTTCTGAAAATCTGTGCAATAATTATGCGAGGAAAATTTTTGAGCAAACGTATAGGTTTGCTAAAAGGAAATATAAATGGGTGTAAATCGAGATTGTTAGGCCAGCTATTGCGAATATAACCGAAGCATTACTTTCAAACAGAATTTACCTTTGTTAAATACAGGTTCACCAAAAGCACGAACTGCTAAAGCACTTTATTTACCACATTCTTTTTCCGATTCCTCATCATCGTCCCATACCAGGTGGTGTTCAGTGGGGCCCAGGGCATTCGAAATGTTTTTTTTTTTTTTTTTTTTTTTTTTTTTTTTTTTTTTTTTTTTTTTGTGAGATTCTGATGGACTACGTCTGTGGCAATTATGCCCCATGCCTCTGATATCCAACTGCAAAGCAGCTCCACGGATGGTCTTCTGATTTTTCCACCCAGCGTTGTAGCATGTTTGTCTTCAGCCATCCTGCGATCAGCCTCTAAACATTATCTTTAACCGGCTTGTCAAGAGGCTGCAGCACTGACGTAAGGCCACCTGGAATAATAGCCAGGTATGTGTGCAGTTCTTTCAGCTTGACCTGAACAGTCTCCTGGAGGTGACCACGAAAACTGCCCACAGGGAGTGATGAAAAAAATTGGCAGTGGCTTAGCTTGACTATGCCAGGATATATGGAGCGAGAGGTTTCCCTGGCTGAGCTTGTTGTGGTCACTGTATGTTTAGCCACAGTCTCTGGCACACATATATGTGCCCAAATGGATTATTCACAAAGTCTGCTTCAAATGTCCAGGTGACAGGGGCACTTTCGGAACTCAAATGGTGTGATCACATGACAGGCCTTCACATTCTCTTCTGTTGGTTCCCGTTGACTGACGTCTTTTATAGGCTCCATCTCGGCGGCTATGCGCCGTGTATTACGCTTGGTAGTCTGGCATCTCTGTTTGGCAAGCTGTTCCTCTCTCTTTTCGGGCGTCTGTGTTGTTCTTTGCCTTCTTACGCTCATTTTCTCTTTGTTGAGGAGCCAAGTGCCAGGCGACAGCCTCGGGATCGGAAGAGTTAATCTTCTCTTTTCTATACCGCTGTAAAACAGGTATTGGGCTCTGATCTGTTCAGCGCCTGTTGCTGAAGAGAACAACGACAAGCATGTTCAATGCGCGTGACGGGCAGGAAAGAAAACGACAACGAAGCTTGCTTCGACGCTCGTACGTGTGCCGACACGTCTCACGACTGATCGCAGAACGTTCCATTGACTGTTGACGACGTATCGCCCTGTTCAAGGTCTTCTACAACAAGTGGTGGAGGTGCCAGCAATCCCCTCAACCTGGAGCTTCGCAGCTGACCTTTGCCTACCACTTCCGCGATGCCTGAGACCGCCAGCCAACCGCCAACCCCATCGCCTGTCGTCTGTCCCGGTGCAGCGCGTCAGCGCGACCCAGCCATCTTCAGCGGCACCGATGACACGGATGTAGAAGACTGGTTGGCGTCGTATCAACGCGTAAGTGCGTACAACAAGTGGGACGACACCGTGAAGCTTACAAACGTCATTGTCTATTTGAGTGACGTTGCCAATCTATGGTTTCGCAACCATGAGAGTAGACATTTCTACCTGGACGGCTCTCAAGACCAGCCTGACCGAAGTTTTTGGCCGTCCCGCTATACGTAAGCTTCGCGCCGAGCAACGCTTGCAAAGTCGGGCACAACAAACCGGCGAAAACTTCACCAGTTTCATAGAAGGTGTCGTAGACCTCTGCAAGCGCGTAAACCCTACCATGAGCGACGCCGAGAAGATCAGACACATTATGCAAGGCATTGACGATGACTCCTTCCAGATGCTCGTCGCCAAAAACCCCCAAACTGTGTCCGACGTTATAAGCTTCTGCCAAAGCTTTGATGAGCTGCGCAAGAGGCGGCTTTCCACACGACGTGCTGGCCTTCAGCAGGCCATTCTTTCCTGCTTGGCTCTCTCCGGGGACAGTGCCCAGGACCAGCAGTCGCTAGTTCAGCACATTCAACAGTTTGTTCATGAGAAAGTCGCACGCCAGCTTTCCTTGTCCACCTTCACTTGCCCGCCAGCACCTGTGCCTGCGCCGCCGCTCACTCCCACTCTTCAGCTGTTGAGGTTCTGCCTTCACCTCCTCAGCAGCCGTTGGTGGCGGCTCCTCTCACATACGCTGACGTTTTGGTGCGGCCACCACCCCCTGTCGCCCCTGTGTACAGCCGGCCTCCCCTCCTATACGAGCCTCAGGGACGTCAGCAAACTGAGCAACCTACAATCCCCCCTTATGGTCCGGTTCTCCGCCGTCGACCACAGCCACACCCTTCCAACCCCTGTCGCATACAAGACAACCAACCTATTTGCTACGCCTGTGGAGTCGCCGGCCATGTGGCTCGTTTGTGCCGCAATCGTGGCCCTCGTCCCTACGACTATACACGTGAGCCGATGTACAATCTTCCTCCGTCCCCCTCACCTGTGTTCCCTGAGCCTCCTCCGCAGTCCTCTTCAAGTTACGATCGCCGCTCCCATCGCTCGCCTTCTCCTGGCTGTCGTTCCCGTTCTCCAATGCTCCGCCGCCAATCAGCCGTTAACACGGAAAACTAACGGCCGCAGTTCCGGAGGCAAGAACTGTGCCATCAGGGACCAACTCAAGACCTGTTCACGTACCAGCCAACATTATTACCATATTCATCGAGGGAGTTCCTGTCGAAGCACTTGTAGACACTGGCGCAGCCGTTTCTGTTCTTAATTACGCCCTCTGTCGCGAACTCAAAAAGGTGATGACGCCACTTCCTGCAATTTCTCTTCGCACAGCCAGCGCTCAGGACATTCAACCATTAGCCACCTGCACCGCCTGCCTTGTCATCGACGACGTCCAATACACAATAGAATTCCTCGTCCTCGCCGACTCATCACACGACGTTATCCTTGGTAGAGACTTCCTCTCCAATCATAACGCCATAATATACTGCGCCCGTGCTCAACTTGAGTTATCACCCCTCAGTGACACTTTTTTCGACACAGCCGCTGCTGCTGCCGCTACCGTGCACGTCGCAGAGGACACCGACGTTCCGCCTTTCTCCTCAGTGCTTGTGCCTCTTTATTGTGCTGCTCTTTCCGACGCCACTGTTATCTACACACCTTCGTTACGATGCGCTGACCAAAAATCCATGTTGCTGCCCCATGCTGTGCTGACAATTTTTCGCAACTCAAGTGCTATTTTTGTTTGTAACCCGTGCCCCTGCCCTACCACTTTACTTCGTGGCCAGTCACTGGGCAGTGTTGCTTTGCTTGATTCCGCGCCCACCTATCCCTTCGACGACACCATCGCCGGCCTTCACATCAGCGCCATAACACCTATTCCTGTCGCCACTCCATCATCCCTCGAAGTTTTCCACCGGTCCATCGACGCTGGCCTGACGCCCTTACACGCCCTGGCATACTTGTCGCCATCCTACAACATTTCGCGGCTTCGTTCGACTCCCAGCAACATTCTTTGGGGTGCACAACTACCGTTACTCACCATATTGATACCGGCACCCATTCCCCTTTGCGCCAGCATCCGTACCGTGTTCCAGCCGCCGAGCGCTGCATTATTGACGAACAGGTGACCGACATGCTCCAGCGCAACGTGATCCAACCGTCGCACAGCCCTTGGGCATCTCCGGTGGTCCTGGTCAAGAAAAAAGACGGTTCCATCAGATTCTGTATAGATTACCGCCGACTGAACAAGATCACGCGCAAGGACGTTTATCCTCTCCCTCGTATCGACGACGCCCTTGACTGCCTGCAGCGAGCAGAGTTCTTTTCTTCAATAGACCTGCGTTCTGGCTACTGGCAGGTGCCGATGGCAGAGGCCGGTCGCCCAAAAACCGCTTTCGTCACACCCGATGGGCTCCGAGTTTAATGTCATGCCATTCGGACTGTGCAATGCCCCTGCCACATTCAGAGGGCTCAAATGGCACACTTGCCTTTGTTACCTTGACGACGTTGTCATCTTTTCCCCAGATTTTCCATCTCACCTCCAGCACCTTGAGACAGTTCTGCGATGCCTGACCGACGCTGGCCTCCAATTAAATTTAAGGAAGTGCTGTTTCGGAGCACAGCAGCTAACCATACTCGGACATGTCGTCTCCAAGGATGGCGTTCTTCCAGATCCGGCAAAATTACGTGCTGTGGCAGAATTTCCCAAGCCAACTAATGTGAAAAAACTCCGCAGCTTCGTCGGCCTCTGCTCGTACTTCCGCCGCTTCGTTGCAATTTCGCCACAATCAACCCTCTCATCAAGCTTCTGTCCAGCCACGATCTTTCAGCCTGATCTCCGCACTGTGATGATGCCTTCGCGGCACTCCGCCACCTTCTAACGACTCCGCCAATCCTGCGTCATTTCGACCCTTCTTCTCCCACGGAAATCCACACTGAAGCCAGCGGCGTCGGCCTCGGCGCAGTACTCGCTCAGCGGAAGTCTGGCTTTGATGAGTACGTTGTCGCTTACGCAAGTCGGACCCTAACAAAAGCTGAAGCAAACTATTCCGTCACCGAGAAAGAGTGTCTCGCTATTCTCTGGGCAATAGCAAAATTTCGCTCCTACTTGTATGGCCGTTCTTTTTATGTCGTCACCGATCATCACTCCCTCTGCTGGCTGTCTTCTTTGAAAGATCCTTCTGGTCGACTGGCCCGTTGGGCTCTGAGGCTCCAAGAATACGACATTAACGTCATCTATCGCTCTGGCCGTAAACATGCCGATGCTGATGCTCTCTCATGTTCTCCCTTGCCGTCTGAAGCCACTCCTGCTATATCCGTTCTACATACCACCGACATGCCCACCGATATGACTTCCGAGCAACGCAAAGACGCATGGATCGCTTCACTCCTGGATTTTTTATCTGGCCGCGCTTCACGACCTCCTTGCCGCGCTCTCCGTCGCCAGTCTCACCATTTCGCCATCAGAGACGAGCTCCTCTACCGTAGGAATTGCCTTCCAGATGATAGAAAGTGGCTGCTTGTAATTCCGACCCATCTACACTCCGTGATTTGTTCCCATTACCACGACGATTCCCAGTGTGCCCACGCCGGCTTATTGAAAACCTTCACTTGCCTGCGACAGCGGTACTACTGGCGTGGGATGTACCGTTATGTTCGTCGGTTCGTCCAGTCCTGCCAAGAGTGTCAGTGCCGAAAACACCCACCTCGCTAACCCGCCGCTCCTCTGCAGCCGCTGACCTGCCCAGCTCAGCCCTTTGAGCGTGTTGGAATAGACCTATACGGCCGCTTCCTAGCACATCAACAGGCAATCGCTGGATCATCGTTGTAATCGATCCTCACACACTACGCCGAAACGGCGCCTTTGACATCTGCTACAGCCCAAGACATTGCCTCCTTCATCCTCCATCACATAATTCTTCGCCACGGGGCTCCCAAAGAATTGCTGAGTGACAGAGGTCCCGCTTTCTTTTCTGAAGTTGTCGAAGCTGTTCTTAGAGAATGCAAAATCGTTCACCGCGCCACCTCCGTGTACCATCTGCAAACAAATGGAATGATTGAGCGTTTTAACCGCACCATGGGTGACATGCTAGCAATGTATGTCGCTTCCGACCACTCCAACTGGGACCACGTTCTTCCATTCGTCACATTCGCTTATAACTCTGCCACACAAGCAACCACCGGTTTCTCGCCATACTTCCTCCTGTACAGTCGTGAGCCCTCTTGTACCATGGACACCATTCTCCCTTACCGACCGGATTCTTCCGAATTCACGACTGTTTCACAAGCTGCAACTTATGCCGAAGAATGCTGCCAGCTTGCCCGGTCCTTCACTTCTTACGCCCAGCAACAGCAGAGAACCACCCGAGATCAGTCTGCACTTCTTCCTACTTACCGTACAGACTTTTTGGTCTGGCTATGGGTGCCTTCCTCCAGTCCCGGCCTTTCATCCAAACTTCTGAGCAAGTATCGGGGCCCCTACCGTATTGTCAAGCAAACATCCCCCGTCACCTACCTCATCGAACCCCTTATGCCATCCACTGACCACCGTCGCCGAAATCGTGAAATAGTGCACAGTAACCACCTGAAACCTTACTACGATCCGGCCATCGTCACATCGCCATGAGCCGCCAGGATGGCGTCTTTTCGCCCGGGGGAAGTTGTAAAACAGGTATTGGGCTCTGATCTGTTCAGCGCCTGTTGCTGAAGAGAACGATGACAAGCATGTTCAGCGCGCGTGACGGGCAGGAAAGAAAATGACAACGAAGCTCGCTTCGACGCTCGTACGTGTGCTGACACGTCTCATGACTAATCGCAGAACGTTCCATTGACTGCTGACGACGTATCGCCCTGTTCAAGGTCTTCTACAACACCGCTGTTTAGCAGTGGCTGGACTCTCCATCTCTGCATCCATGCCAAACGTTGTGATACAGCTGCCTATTTCATATCCATCTTTTATACGCAATGATGCGAATGCGATGAGTCGTGTGGGTGACAAAGCGGCGTGTGGTGAGGTGGCGACGAAGCGCGTGATGCACCTGTGGGGTCTCTCTGATTACTATGGTA
This sequence comes from Amblyomma maculatum, assembly GCA_023969395.1. NCBI lineage: Eukaryota > Metazoa > Arthropoda > Arachnida > Ixodida > Ixodidae > Amblyomma > Amblyomma maculatum. The sequence continues at coordinate 16,495 of JAJIZL010022892.1, read as the reverse complement.
TTGGCGCACGTACACAACTGCTCATCCATGTGACGTCACGCGTGGCTCTGACAGCGGAGTGAGTGCGTGGCGACGACGAAGCTCACGCCACACCTGCTACTTCTCTCCAGTTACCATGGTAACAGCGCATGCGCACAGCTAATCTTTTCCGACCACTGCGAAATGCTAGACTGGCAGCCCAATGTAGCTCTTGCTACAAAAGAAAGGCTCCCAGTCGCTGCCCCCACGCAGTCTGGAACCCCGCACGTGCACACTAGGGGGGATCTTGCACTTAAAAATGACATGAGGACAGCTTCCCCCGTCCGCAGTTACGCCTAGCATAACTGTGCACTTCTGCTTTTCGGTGCCTGTCATCCTGATGTGTGCAGTCCATATGCGTGTCTGCTCGACTGTTCTGCTGCTCTCTGTGTCAAAATTGAGCTGAGTTTCGTCCGTGTTGCAGCACGCAGTTTTTCTCCTCTCAGATCCTTATAATAATGAATCGATGAAAGTGATGACATTTGCCCTTGTAGGCTGCAGGTCGCCGCTGACAACCTCCTGAGAGAAAGTTCATTGCTGCACATGAATTGCGTAGCCCACCCGTTACTAGCCCAGAAATCTTATGCCAGGATGCCCTCCTTGCGATTATGCACGCTTCGTTCCTTATCAGTTTTGTCGACACGGCGAATCCATCCGCCCATAGAAAGTTGGTGTACTCAAGGAGTGACGTTTCTAGGCCAGGAAACTTTCCACTCTTTGGACCACACAAGGCACGGCGCGTCTTGTTTGTAGTCTTCAGTTACTCATACTGCCGCCAGTAACATACGCAGAACTCGTTGACGCTGAAGTGCCTGTTGGCAGTACGGTTGCCATGCTCTGCATGTACTTAACAGTTATGAGCTTAAATGCAGCAGTATAGCTTGCGCACAGCCCCATCGCGATGCGGCACCATGAACACAGTAGGCGGTGGAACAAAGCAAGTAACATAGACTCAACGAAGGAACAATGACAGTGAGACATGGAGACACCTCACAAAATTGCAGAAAGAAGACTAGGTAACTTGAGGGAAATGCCTTCCTTCATGCTAGACAATGAGCATAACCTATTAGTACCTATGATGATAATAATACACCCAAGCACGCTATCGCTGCTTGCTACTACTAGCAGACGACTCTCGTGGCAGTAATTTTGGTAGTGCGATGATTAGGTATGCAAGGAAAAAAAGTTCCAATTTCTGATAATCATTGGGGGGTGCGAACGTTATGCAAGTAAATACGGTATTATTTGCACGTCCCTTTATTCAGTAATTACTGGTATGTGAATATTTATTATTTTTAGCTTTGTTTACTTAGTTCTGTTCAGAATGTTGAGATGTCTGTTTAAAATTGTCTTATAGCCGCATGCACCGTCTTTTTCTTCTAGCAGTGACAGGGAGGCCTTGTCGTCCGTCCCTGATGACTTTGAACGACGTGCTTGCGACCTGCATACCACATGGTATAGAATTACTGAATTTTTTTTTTTTTTTCACTGACTGAAATACCAGCCCCAAAATTTCTTTTTGTCCACTAGTACCAAGACTCCCCTCGTGCAATTTGCTGATGTTTACTGGTCTGTCTGGTCAACTTCCCATGACCTTGAAGAACAGAAGGGAAAGGGCTACACCATGCACTGCAGCCACGAAGTGCATGGCAGGACACACCTTATACAGTGTTCTGCAACTTTATCGAACCCCTGTTTGAAAAATTCTCTCACCACAACCGGAGGATCATTTGGGCTGAAACTGCGCACAAAGCTTGCGAGTTGTCGTCCCCTTCTTTACGAGGGAAGTTTGACCATAGTGCTTACTTGGTTTGGCCGCGCATGATCAGAAATCGGAACCGTCCGCGACGAGACTGAGGAACAAAAAATGCCAGCGCAGTTTCTCTAGCAAAAGGCAGCTGTGGCGCCATCTGGCGTCACTGGAGGAAAGTGCTGTTTCAAAAGCGCCGAAGCAAGCAATAAACGTTCCTGCAATGGTGCTAGATGGCACCACTGCTGCCCTTCGGCGGAAAATTTACGTTTGAGTCTTTTGCTCCTCAGTCCCGTCATGGACGATTCTGTTTTCTCATCATGCACGCCCAAAGCAAGTAAGCACCATGGTCAAACTTGCCTCGTAAAGAAGGAGACAGCAGTGCGCAAGCTTTCTGTGCAGTTTCAGTGCAAATGAGCCTCCAGTTGAGGCAGGAGAATTTTTTAAACGGGGGTTCGATAAAGTTACAGAGCACTTCACATGACATAAAAGGGGCGACAGAGGCTGTCTAGCCATATGCTCATCCATAGCCTCCTTTATACTCTGTGCCTGTCAACGCGCCGTGCAAACAATAGAGTGGCGCCGTCGGGTAAAGTTGCGCGGCTCTGCCGCTCCCCTCACTGAGGGCGCCACTGACGTAGGGGTCGAGGCGCACGGGTCGCACGGGTACGAACGTCGGTGCGGGGCGGGAGCGCTGTTATTCGCTAGCGGGATAACTGTTGCTGAGCATGAATTGTGCATATTCAGCATATTTACTTGTAAGGCCGACATCCACTAAGCATAACAAGTGATCATCATACTTGTTAGGCAATAACACCAATGCTATATGGCATATTATGTCAGGCAGTTTTAAGAAATTGCGTATGGCTCGAAAAACTGCATGACTGCTCCGCTAACACCTATGGTAATAAAGAAATTGCAATGCTAGTCTACGCTGCAATAAAACAAAATTTAAGAAGAAAGGCATCAGCATTTATTTAGACATTTCACAACAGCAATTGTGCTACAAGAGTACCATGTAGAAGTGGTGTGATGAATAGTTGCCGCAAATAGGAAAAAATGTTCACGGTGACTGCTGTCACTGATAGCACTTCAGAAGCCAGCTTGATTTACAGATGACTGGAATAACTGCATCACAGTATGCCATTGAGATCTGTAAGGAGAACAATTTTGGTATCAGCTGTTAATAATAATTGGTTCACAGGAAGGGAAAGGCGCAGTATCTGTCACACTTGCTCTGTGGACACCTGAACCGCGCCGTAAGGAAAGGGATGAAGGTGGGAGTGAATGTGGAAAGAGAGAAAGGGGAGCCGTAGTCGAGGGCTACGGAGTAATTTTGACTACCTGGGGATCTTTAACGTGCGCTGACATCGCACAGCACACGGACGCCACTTCGTTTCGCCTCCATTGAAACGCAGCCGCCGTGGTCGGGTTCGAACCCGGGAACTCCGGACAGTAGTCTGGCGTCTTACCACTGCACCACCAGCGCGTCATACAAACATTGTTTTTTTTTTAACTTCAAAAACAAGGAAAGACAAATATACGCGTTGCATCTTTCTGTTTCGATCGCTCCAAAATTATCGTCACATAAGGCAAAGTTAGTGTTTTTATTTTTTCACAGAATTGCCCAGTTAGCGAAACAAAAAATACTGAGCTGGAGCACATGTAACATACCACACAGACGAGCTAACCAGGGCGGAAGTTAATTGGCATCGCAATCCAGAAAATACACATGCACATTCATTATTATTATTACCTTACTGACGCGTAATAAACACACTTCTGGTGCTGTCATTATTTTTCACAGGTCTTAATGCGGTTGAGTACGAGTTTTGCAGTTTCCGATGCTAGAGAGGGACAGCGATTTAGTTATTAGATAGGTTTTGCACGATTTGGTTTAACTCACTTTAAATAAGTCTTCACAATAGGTAAATATTGTGTTTCTATTTTATCACAAAATTTCGTAATTAGCGTATACTGCAAAAAAAAAAAAAGCTTCGCAGGAGCACATCTAACACACTATGCAGACGAGCTCGGCAGGGAAGCAATTAGCATTGCAGTCCAGAAAGCACAGGTGCACATCTAACATTACTATTGCAGTATTGACACTTAATAAACAGTGCTTGGTGCTTTCACTATTTTTTACAAGCCTCAAAGCAGCTGAACACTACGCAGCGATCGCCGGAAGGACAAAGCAAAGCTGGCACTTACCATTTGCTGCAATGCTGTGTTTTTGCAGCACTCGAAGGCAGAGAAAGTAGAAACATGACCTTGCACACAGCAAAACAGTCCACGAAACAGCGAGAAAGCGGCAGCGCGTGGCTATCCGCACCGCTTTGCAACACTGCACACCCCCACTCACCTGGCGAGGGTGACCCTATGTCGCTGTCGCCATCTCTCGGCAGCCAGTGGCGTAACTTGTCAACAGAGGAGGAGCGGCGGCGACGGCTGCGGAGCACGGAGTTGCCAGGCACAGAGTGTATAAAGGAGGCTATGGCTCATCAGAGCATCTCCAAGCTAAACCATCCGGTTTAACTCAAACTGGTGAAGCAGTGCACCTGCTTCGCATTTGTTTAACCATGCGAATTTGCTGTAAATTGTTTTGTTCTTTCGTTTGTTTTATCGATTTTGTTTCTTTGAAATCGGAGGAAATATTTGACGCCAAAGGAAGTTTGAAAAATATTGACCCTCAAAAGGTCGACTACTACCGTATATATTACTCATTACCATATTATTGTATTACCATATATATACTCATGTAAGGGCGATACCACCACTTGGCAGCCGGCATTTCGAGTGCACCCCTGCTAGCAGCATGCTTCTCTGCGGGCACACGTTGGCTGAATACAGACCGTAATAGCATGCTGTTTGTCCAGTGCCTCTAGGCCTAGCGTGCTTCGTATCAAAGTTGTAGTGAAACTGTCCTGAATGTTGTCAGTTTATCATAAAAGCTCTGTTCTTGTTAACAGCTTAACCTCATTTTTAAATTAGCACTTACATACAGTAGAATCTTAGTGATGCGAATTTGACGAGGTAGCAAAAAAGCTTGCATCGTACAAATTTTGGCGTTCCTATGCACACAGTGAGACTAGAAAATGTTAAATCAATGATGTGTGGGCAGTGCATAGTGCTCGAGGTTTTGGTCACGACTTGAGCATTCGTATCATCCATAATGGCGCAAAAGACTTCAATACATCTGAAATTTTGCACTTTGTATGCAATACACCTAGGCAGGAAATTTTATGAACTGGTATCCGCAGGGTTTGTGTCGCCAAGATTCTACTGTAATTGATTTCCGTAAGGCTGTCTACAATGAGACGTGGAAGAGCAGGGCATATGAGGGCCACCTCATGCTTATGGTGCGACTCATTATTGGCAGTCAAGTGCTGTATCTTCAGAAGACCTTAAAAGAGAAACCCAGAGAGCCCAGTTGACGTCAATAGGAAAGGGGCACCTACAGACATGAGGGGAGGTGTCGCCCTAATTGGTTGCGTGCGCTCGCCAGGAGCGCCTTTTTTTAGAAGACGTTTATAAATTATTGGGTTCACACAGAGCTTTTGACTCTGAATACTCACAAGACCATCTTTATGGTTTTGTTGAATTAAAGTATTAGCTTAAATATTGTTTCAGGGTCATTTAATAGTGTATACATCACATGTGCGGGTAAACTAATCTAGCAGCTTGTTTTACTCTGGGCGGTTAATTCATGGTGGTCGTTAAGTCTTATTTTATATCTGAAAGATTGACTGGGGCAGAGTTTATATAAAAATTGTCGCAGCATAAATGGGGGATGTGTAATAGAAAAAAAAAAAAAATGTGGCTCTTGTGCAGTGGTGGCTCAGTGTTTTGAGCATCTGTCTTGCTTGCGGGAGGTATGGGCTCAATCCAAACAGTGGCTAGACCCCTCCCCTGCCTGTTGCTCAGCTTATCTGGAGCGAAATTCTTTGAAAATGGGTCTTTGACCCCCGCCTTGTGTAAATAATTGCAGAGTGGTGCTCTTTGGCCACAGCTGATCTTGCACCATAAGAATATGTCACTAAATGTGCAGCCCTTACATGAGTGGATACGGTGTAAACCATAATTTTTAAAATGCAGTTAGTGTTCTGTGTGCCTGTATAATGCCAAAGCTTCTCATAATATCACTTTATGTTGCCTTATGTAAATTTTAATGTTGAATTGAAATGGTAAGCTTGCAGTTTATCAATATTATTACACTTTATTTTCCACAATTTGCTGGGACCTTTTCTTTCCACCATAATTTCAAGATGCATTTTAATCAGTTGTTGTTTTAAAAAGGTTTTTTTTTTTCTGCTCAAAGGAACATCTAGGGGTATACTTGCCGGAAAACTGTTAAAAATTGTGCTGACATAAGAATACAATACTAGCGCCTATCGGCATCGCTTGTTCATTTATGCTAATAAGGTTGACTTTAGCAGGAAGTGGTATCTGTATCCTACTCTGTGATACTGTATCCCACTCACCTGGCGAGGGTGACCCTATGTCGCTGTCGCCATCTCTCGGCAGCCAGTGGCGTAACTTGTCAACAGAGGAGGAGCGGCGGCGACGGCTGCGGAGCACGGAGTTGCCAGGCACAGAGTGTATAAAGGAGGCTATGGCTCATCAGAGCATGTGCAGTTGTGCTTGTTGGCTGCAGTGGCTTTTTTAACAAGAACACGTGAATGATACATATTAGCATTAGCAGCCTCATTGGGAAGGAATTAGCCCAATGTCTCTCAAAGGGCGGCATCCCAAAACCACCTGCCACAGTTGTGCAGTCTTGTACTTATAGTACTCTACAAAGATTTAAAAATGTGTGATAGGTATTCCTGTGTGAAGTCTTGTACTTATAGTACTCTACAAGGATTTAAAAATGTATGATAGATCTACATGATTCATGCCAAGTTTGTTTTCGCTATTTTTATTGATGACCTTTTTTTTAAATTTATTCCTTGAGGATGATCATATACTAGTGATCCAGGCACACACTTCATGCAGTTGTGCTTGTTGGCTGCAGTGGCTTTTTTAACAAGAACACGTGAATGATACATATTAGCATTAGCAGCCTCATTGGGAAGGAATTAGCCCAATGTCTCTCAAAGGGCGGCATCCCAAAACCACCTGCCACAGTTGTCAGTTAAATGAGGTGGATTAATTTGAGTATAAGCCAGCTCCATAAATCTCTTGGTGGCAGGTGGTCTGGCAGTTACATGTCCAGCTGTGATTGGTGAGTGGGTTGGGTGAAGTCGAATATATGGTGACCTGACTGTGTGCTGATAGGTTGTCGGGGTGTGCAGCATAGTGAAACAGTGTGACATGGCCAAGTTTACAGGCGCCAAGAACACTGGGAGTAGGTTTGATCTGCAGCCTGAAATAAGTGCTAAAAAGAAAAGTTGATAGTGACTACATCTGGCTGCTATGAAGAACCCCGCAGCATTGTTGCTTCTAGTTAAAGTAGCATCTTGGTCATAGAAACGCTGTAATTTATTGATGCAAGCAAAATTTTATTTATCTTCAGTATCTATATAGTCCATAATAAATTGTCCATAATAATGAATCATGGAACAAAATATTCAGAACTTTATGATCATGGTCGATTTTTGAGGATAGTGTAGCTGGTGAAATTAGAATCAAACACAGTTCTGGGATGTCCAGATTATCCTGGCCACAATTATGCTTGAAAGAGTGTGGGGCAGCTTGATGCATCTACTTGTCTAGAGACTCTTGATGGCGTGTCATGTCAGACGGATATTTGAACTGTTCACATGCCACAAACCATTACTGTATAATAGTAGTGACATGCACCCGGCCGAAAGCTGCTGAATACGGCTTTTTACATGGCACGAGCAGCAAGCAGAGCTTTCTTCACACCTATTCATGCAGTAGCGAAAAAGAGAGGTGCATTGACTGAGCAACTTCACTCCGTAAAGCATGAAAGAAAAGAGGCTTTTCTCAGTCATTTGCAGTTTTTAGTGGATCCTCGCTAGTGTCCTACCCTCAAAATGCTTGAAATTAATCATCTTGTTGGGGCTGTACAGATTTTCTTGCTATCATTACCCATAATGACAAAAATAGATGGACCCTAAAGGGCTGTACGCATTTTCCCTTTGTCCATTGTCGAGGCAGCAAATTGGCATTAATGAGACTATTTAGTTATATGGGGTTTAATGGCGCATAAGCGACTGTGGCTCTTGCACCAAACACAATGAGGTCAGGCATAAATACAATGAAAAAATTTAGGCCTCTGAAAAACTGTCCCTACTCTGAGCCCATAATAATTAGGTCTTAATGATCCACGACTGTATATTTTTTCACATTTTTTTGCTGTGAATTGAGGGGAGTTGTACCTTTAATCTGAGAAGCTTTAGATGCGTCAATAATGGTGTCCAACAGTGAGGCTCTGTTCTTGTCACCACTACCTTTGCACATGTCACAGCTTGCTACACAGTTCAGGCTTTCAGACGGATATTTGAACTGTCGCTTGTTGTGCCAATGATACCACTTGGCCCTCTTTTGGGACCATGTTAAGGGGGGACAGCTAACCTGTTGTATTGACCTCAGTGCTGCTTTTTTGTTCTCCTGCAACATTGTTGCAAGACGGCCAGCCAACCAGAGTTTTGATATTTGTTTGAATTCACCAAAAGTGTGAATTATATTTTAATTATCAGAAGTCTACTGTATTGCATGACAAAAAAATATGGTCTGTAGCATGTTTTCTGGGCTATGCCACTGATGTCATTGGTTTGGGAGCGTGCTTCTTTGCATGAAGTGAAAAACCTCCTGCTCTCTAGGTTGATAGAAGCAGAGCAAGTCTTTTTAAGATTAAGGTCTAGTGGAAGTTAACTTAGTGCATTTGAATTTGGCTACTTTTTCCAACCATCTGGTTACACGATTCATCACAGCTTCTGCTTGTTTGCCCTACTTCATTCTGAAGTATTGTGTTTGCATTTTTTGCGTTCTATTTATTTTTATTATTATTGTTACATTTTTTTTGTGAGCCTTTCTCGGGCTCTGACAAAAGTGGACAAAAAAGTAAAAACATGCATGGTGTTCCAAGACAGTAGGAAAATGATATTTGATATACAGTAATCATCGCATCAAGAGTGCGGATCAGTAAAAGCAAGCAATCGTTGATACTATTGATTTATGAAAGTTCGGTTTGGTAAAAATAGTTATTGGTTTTCTATAGTATGACTGCTGACAGACATACGACTTTTAATGCAGGAATATTTAGTGTTACAGCTTACAAAGGTCAGTAATATTTTATGACATTGAGGTTCTTCCGGGTAGTGCAAGCTTGTGTTTTGAAACTTTGTTATCAAATGCTATTCATGACTGTACCTCACACAGTGATCTAATCCATGTCATTGTTTTCTTGTCATTTTTTTTTTTCTGCAGCCTTGAGAATGTCATAGACGTCGTGCTGTGGAAAAAGACTGAGATGGTGACAGTGAACATCAATGCCCTCCTGCTTGAGAAAGCTGTAGCCGTCATGAAGCCTTGAGCGACTTGTGAGCAAGGAAACTGCTCTTGTCCCTTTTTTTTTTTTCACAAGAGATTTCTGAGCATCGAGGAAGATGGCATTTCCTTTTTTTTTTTTTTGGTTGTGTTGTGTTTAATATGGCATTTGACACAGAAGCAAGGCATCCATCACTTTCCTGCTTGTGTGTGGGATTTTTTCTTGCTCCCTTTTTTTTTTTTTTTTCACAGGAGAGTTTAAAATGTGCATTTGGCACAGAAGCAAGGGCACCCATCATTTTCTTCCTTGTGTGTGGGACTTTTCTTTTTTTTTTTTTTACAAGAGAAGATCCTGAGCATCAAGGATGGCGTGCTCAAGCTCACCAATGACATTTCCTTTTTTTAGTTGTGTTTAAAATGTGCATTTGGCACAGAAGCAAGGGCACCCATCATTTTCTTCCTTGAGTGTGGGACTTTTTTTTTTTTTTTTCACAAGAGAAGATCCTGAGCATCAAGGATGGCGTGCTCAAGCTCACCAATGACATTTCCTTTTTTTAGTTGTGTTGTGTTTAAAATGTGCATTTGGCACAGAAGCAAGGGCATGCTCATCATTTTCTTCCTTGTGTGTGGTACTTTTTTTTTTTCACAAGAGAAGATCCTGAGCATCAAGGATGGCCTGCTCAAGCTCACATTTCCTTTTTTTTAGTTGTGTTGTGTTTAAAATGTGCATTTGGCGCAGAAGCAAGGGCACCCATCATTTTCTTCGTGTGCATTTCAAAGCAATAAGCAATTTTTATTTGTATGTATGCATGGGCTTGAAATATTTGCTGAAGCACTAACAGCTCTACTTGTGTGTAGGACTTTTTTGTTCTCAAGATGTGTCCTCACTTCAGCAACCATAACACCCTTTTGTATGCAAAGTTTTTTATTATTCATCTTGTGTGCCTTGTTTTCAATTGACAAATGTTTTTGTTTATCTGAGTGCTGATGCAGAGAGCAATAGCATATTTCTTAATATTTTTTTTTGTGCAATATTGAAAATGAAAAAGGGAGTATTGTGGAAAAGGTTCATTTCTGCTTCAATTTGAGACATGGTAAACAAGCGAAATTCCAAAATGTTTAGAAGTTTGAATTAAATCATATCTTCCGGCGGCAGCAGGCTGAAAACCTCGGAATGCTACTAGTTATGGAATATCCACTCCTTAATTTGGTTGTATTTTTGGAGCAACATGTTGGCACATGCTCTGTTTGACCTGGAATCAAATACAGGAATGCACATTACTTTCTCAGTTATGCATGCAAGTCATGCAGCCAACAGTCATGTGAAGTAGTGAGTCGTTTAGAATGCTAAATGCTCAGTAAGGTGCCTAAGATATGTGCATGCGACCAGCCCTCTGGTGTCATCAGCGTTTTCACACACCAAAAATGCCTGTGATATTTTGTACCTGACTGTGTTCTTGAGGATGTTAGGCAAGTTAATGCTCTTGTTGTTTGTGCATTTGGGTGTGCATTTCAAAGCAATAAGCAATTTTTATTTGTATGTATGCATGGGCTTGAAATATTTGCTGAAGCACTTAACAGTTCTACTTACCCCCTACTTCGATTAGCTTCACCCTGAAGAGGCATTCTTTTGACCAATCCTAGAGGTGTGCTAAATGTAGCATCTTCATGCTTCAAAATGCTGGTGGGAAAAAGCAACAAATTAGGTCTGATTGGTCACGCTAAATTATGCTTTGTGAAGTGCTAGTGCTCACCTGCCTCTTTCCTGCTGTAAGGCCTGTAGCGCAGCACATATCTCTTGCCATGCATAGTGTACATCTTCGCTTTCAGTCATGCGACTGCAGACTGCAAATCTAAGAACAAACACACCCCTGAGCTTTGTTGGGGTCAGATGAATGGTCCTGCGTTTGTGTAGTGTCTGAAGCAAGTCTTCATTGTCTGCATTGGAGCCCTGTGAAAGAAGCATTGACTGTGGTCACCAAATACCTCTTTTGTTAAGGAAACACCAAAGTGCACTTGTCATTTTAAACTGTTTGTTGTGTGTTGCATCTTTTTTCTGTTCCATGCAAATAAAGCATGTGCAGTTTCGTGTGAAAAATGGTCTGAAAGTATCTATGCCTAATTTCATGACTAAGCAATGCAGCTAGGATGAAATATCTAGACGGACTAGTGTCGTGCTTATGAAACCTATCTGAGCACCTAGTAATGTTTGGCAAGAAATATAAAAAGGTCAGCAGAAACATCTTCATTCCTGTTGAGCATTTTTGTATGCCTTATTCACACATTGAATATTTCTGTTCTAAGCATGTTATGTGCATTTGTCAAAACTGGTGGCATTCTATGGGCATTAAGTAAAGTGTGCAGTGGCTCCCGGACACAAAATGCCCAAGCATAACATCACTAAAAGTACACATTTTGTTGGTGCCATTAGGTAAGCTTCATGGCACTGGACAGCATGAAATACCACAATGAGAAATAGAAAATTGGTAAATGTTGCTGGGTATACATTGTAAAAGCTTTTTCTTGCCTGTGTCATCTATGGCGTACATTTTCTGCCAAAAAGCCCCAGCACAGCTCAATTTATTATCAGGGCCAGTTTCGGTTTCGATCTCTCGGGGCACGAGCGCGCGATGACGTCAAAGATACGAGAACTAATGACTAACGAGAACATGGCCGGTCTCGAGGGAGAGCGCGCTTCTCTTTAAGGCCCGTCAATAAACTAAAAGTAGCGCCAACATGTGAAGTTTGCCTCCCACCTCCTCTCATTGGCCGAGCGCCGTCACGTGTGCGCGCTTTTTTTTTTTTTTTTTTTGCTGAGCGTGCAGCTTCCTCCTTTCACGCGGCACATATCGCCGTGTGTTCTGCTGCCACGCGGACTGCTGCTAAATTGTTCCCGCCGGCTAGTTAATTTTTTCAAGCATGTTGCGCACTTGGGCCGGCGGCTGATAGAAGCACGGTGGTGAAGGCGAGTTCAACCAAAGCAGACATCGCGTACGAATGGTGTCACACACTGACAGTTGAAAACGGAACCGTTTCAGCTCAAAATATTAAAAAAAAAAAACTACCACGCTCCTCATGTTTAACGGTAGCTTACAATTCAGTCCAACCTGCAAAGAAACCACACAGACTGCAGCTTCCGCAGCCTAGTTAAATTTTTTTCAAGCATGTTGCGCACTATTATCAACGGCTGACGGCCTCGAAGAGGTGAAGGCGAGTTAAACCGACGCCAAAATCACGGCCGCTCGATGGAAGCGCACTGGGTGCGGCCTGCTGCGTCGCGCCGCCGTCAATGGGCAAGCGCGTCCTTGGGGAGTTTACAGTTGCGCCCGCTATTTCTGCTGAGGGCGCCACTGTTCAGGGACACGTCGCCGCCGAGGTCGCCGGCTCTGAGCGCGCGGTTTGCTTCCTTTCTGAGCGCGTTCGCCTCGCGTCTCCGTGGTAAACGAAAACTTTTTTGTGCGCGCATGTGCAAGCACGTTAACGTTGAGACTGGATGCGTTTGTTTTTTAAGGCGAAAGCCGTTCTAGGCCCATGAAACGAAAATCTATGCGCAGAAACTGTGCCTGTTATCTGTGCGCCGCATCCACAAAAGCGGACGTGCAAGGAGGGAGATCAAGAATGAAAATGATTGATGGTGATAGGTAATCAATAAAAGTTATAGACATTGATAGAGATAATGACTAATGCTAATAACTAATAATGGTTAATAATGAATAAAATGATTTGTAATGACCAGTATATCAAACTACGACATGTAATGACCGCAATTGATTAGAAATGAGTAAAGTGCTTAGCAATGTGTGGTAATGACTATAATAGCTAGTCATGACTCATCATTACGGTTAATCACAACGAAATGACCAATATGTGAAACGACATGTAATGACCACTGCTGATTCTAAATGGGTGATAAGGGCTACAATGACTACGCAGGCAGACTCATCATGACTGAGAAACGACCAATATATCAAACGACGACTTGAAATGGCGAACTGTGACAAACGATGAGAGGCAAATGATAGGAGAAGGGTAGGCTTTCGCCGTCTTGCGCTTAAAGGCCCACTGTCCAACCTCCGGTCGAAAATATTTTCTTCCCCGGTGACTGTGAGACTTCGCCCCTGGAACGCAAGGCCGCAAAATGTTTTTGAAAAGAGTAACTAATAACGCAGTTACAGCCACCTCAATCACCCGATTCTATCCTGCCTCTCTCCTTCCGTTCCCTCGCAAAGGTTTTTCACTCTCCTGCCCGAGGTCGTCTAGCCTCCGCAATACAAATTCCCCTTCCTCCTCCGCGTTTGGCGGGAGGTGGGGCGTGGCTCTCCGCGAGCGCGAAAAAAAAAAACGGTCGAGGGAGCGCGCGCCGCTGGATTCAGTCTGGCCGTGGCGAGGGAAAAGCGCGCTGCGAGCGGTAGACACCCATCCTTCTCCCGTCAGTCAGCTAGACGGACCAATGGACGTCGTTCCCGATACGTACGTCGTTATCGGGGCCCGTCGGGCCAGCGCAGAGAGCGGTGAAGCTGGCTTCTCAAAGGAGAGCATGAGGGAGCTTTGAATTGTATTTTCGATGCTTTGCGGCGCCGCGTGTGTCGCTGTAGAAATTTGCACAGACTATCTCCGGTACCTGATCGAAACACTGGGCTCCTTTTCTTAAAAGGGCCTTCCCTGGACAGTGGCCCTTTAAGAGACATCTAAAAGACCCTCTAATTTTATCTGCTGAGCTCGCTTCAGGCAAAGACAGCAGCGAGGAGTGGAAATGCACTTGCTTCCTCTGAAATGAAAGCGGCGCTGCGGTTAAAAAGTCCAGATGCGGAAGCATAATGCCCTATCAGCTGCCATTGAATTTGCTACAAGGGACAGCAGATTGGACTTGTTGGTGATTAATTGTAGGTTAACCATGCAAACAACGCGACGGGAACACAGGAGAAGAAGACGGCATAACCGCGCTAGTTGTGTCGTCTCTTTTCCTGTGTTCCCGTCACGTTGTTTAACCTATTTATTTACCAGGGAGCTGGCCAGTGAACTAGGATTTTTAACTATGTGTTGTGAAGCAGATGAACACGATGAGGTAGCACCAGAAGCTTTTCTCGCAGGTTATGTTGCGAGGACATATCAGAAATATCTACGAAGGTTTTTTTTTTTTTTTT
>JAJIZL010022891.1:433463-461736 GCA_023969395.1 Amblyomma maculatum | reverse complement strand
GTGTGTGTGTGTGTGTGTGTGTGTGTGTGTGTGTGTGTTAACAATGAAGATGTACGTGCTAAGGTGAATAAGGTTCCGTGCGCTGTTTTCGGTGACATCGGTGTGTACGCTGGGACCTGCTTCTTCCAGCCGTACTTCTCGATACTCGATCGAAGTGCCTCTAATAAACCCCATCCTAGATTTGGTAGTGTCGCAACTTATAAACGGCGGTTCTGAAGCTCCGTAGCGGCAGTCTTCCTACACAACCAACGTCAGATGATGACCAACATCCCGGCATGCAAGTGGGTCCAACTGCTATCTGCGCCGCTTCCCTTCGCCAGCGCGACCCGGCTATCTTCCGCGGGACCGATAAGCCCAACATCGGAGTTTCCATTACTTCTTACGAGCGGGTTAGCCTCTGAAATAAATGGGAAGACAAAACAAAATTGAACTATATATTATTTTACATCAATGGCGTGTCAAACTCGTGGTACCACAACCATGAAAGCCACATTAGTGCGTGGGTTGCATTTAAAAAAGAACGCTCGCAGACGTTTTTGTCGTCCCGCTGTTAGGAAATTGCGCACCAAGAAGCCCTTGCGTGAACGGCCGCAGCAGGTCGACAAAAACTTTACAAGCTATATCGAAGAAGTCGTAGACTTGTGTGAATGGGTGAACACTAACAGATCAAACAGAACAGATCAGACACATTTTGAAGGGTACAGATGATGTTGTCAGCGCGTGATTTGCGTAGCCTCAACGAAGTCTGCATGCTCTTCCAGAGCTTCTAGCAGCTGCGTAACCAGTGGCTGTTTATGCGCCAGCTCCAAGCAAAGGTTGAATCGCTGGGCGGACTGACGCCTTCAGCCGGCAATCCATTGTTGCTGCAGAAAATAAAACATTTAATAATGAAGAGGGTTGCGTCAGCTGTTCCTGCTTTCTAGTCCCCATGAGCAGCCACATTATTTCGTCCCTGCATTCCGACTGGTTCTCCAGGAGCAGGTTGCTGAGGCGCTTCCATCTGTCCGTCCGCCATCAGTTGTCACTGCTGCTCCTCTGCCATACGCCCACCTGGTTCCAAGATCTGCCGTCTAAGACAGAAAAAGATGTCATACCAGGGCCTCTTGCCGGTCACTTGACTTACGCCGACATCGCTGCCGGACATCGGTAGCCAACTTACACTCTACCGTCAGTACTTGTTCTAGCGCCAGCATCCTATTTTAGACTAGTTCTAAGACTCGGCACCTCCTGACGCTGTACAGGTAACCGGCCAATTTGCTACTCCTGTGGGCCAGCAGATTATATTGCCCGCAATTGCCGAAACAGTCTCCTACTTTCAGCACCACCTACCCAAGATTCTGCGTACTGGTCTTCGACTCCTCAGGATTCCGCGCCTACTGGGCCATTATTTTTCTCCAGACTACTCAACCCTCCTACCGCCGTTAACCGTCGCTGAGACGTAGTTCTACCTCTCTGATGCGACGTCGACCGAACACTTCACGTGAGGAAAACCAGAAGTCGCTGTTCCTGAAGCGAGAAATGCGACCCAGTGAACTTTCCAAATCTTCATTTATCACCAGCCAACCTTAATAAAGCTTTGGGTGAGGGTCTTTTTGTCGCGAACCCAATTGCACTGGTGCTGCTATTTTGGTATTGGACGCAAAACCTTTAAGCTTTTTAAAAAAAGTGAAGACACCAGTTGATAGAAATTTTGTTCCAAACGGCCAGCGCTCAGCAAATCAAGCGTTTAAAATTGTGAACCACTCAAGTAGTGATCGATAATTTCATTTACAAAATTGTGTTTGTCGTGCGGTCAAGTTTCTCACGCGCTATTTCTGCGCCGAAAGTGCCTTCCGTTCACCTATGCTACACTCCCTATTTCTCGCTTGCTCCTCCGCGGTCTGAGTCTATAACTCGTATACGCACCGTAGGTCTTCACGCCAAGGTGAATGTCTGTGGAACCTAGAGCAAATCGCGACTCTTCACCGTCAAGAAACAGACGATGCGCCGCACCTCGCCATGACTCCGCTCAGCCATCTAATTTCTGTTGTAGCTTCCTTTTCTACAGACCTGTTCCGCAACTCCATCGACGCAAGTCTTCTGCTCTTCATCGAGAGCAACTTCTTGCCCTACTCTAAATGTTGAGCTCCTCCTTTGATTCCCATTAAAATTTCTTGGAGAAACGTTCAACTGTCATGCGTAAACACTGGAACCCACGCACCGCAGCGACCTTGGCCCTACAATACCGCCGCAACTGAGCGCCTGGTTATTGAAGAGCAAGTAGGCCAGACGCTTCAGAAAAGCGCCATTTAGCCTCCAAAAAGTTCTTTGGCTTCGCCTGCTGTGCTCGTTAAAAAGGACGGTTCCAGCCACTTCTGTGTAATTACTACTGAAGATTACGAAGGAAGACATCTGTCATCGTACGCGCATATACGACGCACTGGACTGCTAGCACCGGGCTAAATTCCAATTCCTCTGCCGTCGTTCCTTCTCGCCGCTGCACAGTCGCTCTCCTCCTCACCGGGAGGAAACGAACAGGCACAGTTCAGGGGGCAAGAACTGTGTTTTTTCTGTGTTGTGCAAGCCGTACGTCTTCTCCGTTGAACGGTCTCGAAGTGTTAGTCGATGGCGTCGCCGTACTCACACTTGTGGACACTGGAGCTGCTGCATCGGTTATAAAATGCCGACCTGAGCCGTCCACTTTGTAATGTTACGACCGCTTATTTCGGAAATTTATTACGAGCTGCAAGCTCACATTGCAGTTAACTACTTGTGAAGCGCACAGCTGGAATTGTAGTCCATGATTTCTCATCGCCGAGTTTCTTTTTTGTCTCACAGCTCTCTCCATCTCATTCAAGGTTGCGACTTTCTTACCAGTCATCAATGGTTTAATGATATTGCGAGTGTCAGCTTCGAACTTTCTCCGCTCCCCCGACATCCTTATCTATACTGATAAAATGATCGTCGCTGAAGATACTGACATCCCAGACTGCTCGACAGCCCTCGTGTCCATTTCCTACAAATGCTTTATTGATTCGACTGTCTTTTCACTCCAAGTTATGCCATTGCTTCTCTTTCATTTCGCCTTTCTGACCTCCTGCGCTGGCTACGGTGCTGTGTAAGTCTCTCACCCGTTTCCGTATTCGTCAACAGTTCCTCCCGGTGAGTGTATTGGACATGTAGAGTGCCTTGATCACACTATCACATACGGAGTCTGATATGGCCAGCCCCACTTCAGCTCGATTTTGTCGATTTGCCTGTTTCTGCACGCAGCAAAAACTCCAATTAATGTTTTCTCCGCTGTCTTGATCACAGCCTTTCACCAGATCAACGCACAAGCTCGTCAACTTGTATCGGCGCTCTGTTCCTTATTCGAATTTCCCCAGATATCTTTGGGGCGCACATCCGTTGTCACTAACTGCATCGACGCCGGTACGCGCGCCCCACAGCGCCCTTAACGCGTATCGGCTGCTGAGCAAGCTAGGTGCTCACATATAGAGTGGCCTTGTGGTAGAACTTCCGCCTCACATTCGGGAGATACCGGGTTCGATCCCTCATGCCGCCGGGTACCCACCGGTTTTTCAATGGGTGCAAGCTATCCGCCGGCTTGGTGCTCGGCTCTTATAGGGTGAAATGCGTGGGAAAAGGGTCAAGGCCCAAATAGTTGCGCCGATGGGCCACTGATTCGTTCCGCCATCGGACAACCACAAGTCCGCCTCGCGCGGCAGAAGCCCTTATTTGGCCCTTTTTTTCTAACTGCAGCAGCTGGAGCTGCGGTTCAAATGAGGTACTGCAGCTGAGGCTCAAAGGCGGTATCTTTGTAAGACGAACATGAACCACCTTTGCAGTTTTCTGAGGTTCGAAACTGCACCCCTCTCCCACCGGGGAGAGGGGGCGCTGCGGGGCTTACAGAGCTTCTCCCAACCGCGACTTCAACCAGCCTTTGCACAGCCTTTGGGCCTCTTTACTTCTCCTTCTGGGGAAAATGGATGACTCTATTCGGTATTGTTTTGATTCAGTTCAGTTCAGTCGTTCGGTCATGTCCGACTCTTCGTGACCCTATGGACCTTGTCACGCCACGCTTTTCGGTCTCTCACTATCTTCCTAACATCACATACTTCATCTGCAGCGCCTCAAGGATGCCATCTAACCATCGCGTTCGCTGCCTACCCTTTCTCCGGCGACCCTCAACCTTTCCTAACATCAAATCTTTCTCCAGCGACTCCTCCTTTCTCATCAGATGACCAAAGTAGCTGACCTTTAACTTTACCGGCGACTAAATATTACGCGCAAAGACCTGTATTCCTTTCGAGTGTATGATGACTCCCTCGATTGCCTGCAAGCTGCCGAATACTTCTGGTCTCTCGGGCTGTGATCTGGCTACTGGCAGGTGCCTAGGTAGCTGACCACAGACCGCAAATGATTTTGCGACCCCTGACGGCCTCTATGAATTTAACGACATACCTCTATTACTATACAAAGCGCTGGCTGCCTTTGAGTGCGTGATGGACACAATTCTGTGCGAAATCAAGTGGGACGAGTGTCTATGTCACCTATAAGGCGTGTTT
Organism: Amblyomma maculatum; assembly: GCA_023969395.1. Lineage (NCBI taxonomy): Eukaryota > Metazoa > Arthropoda > Arachnida > Ixodida > Ixodidae > Amblyomma > Amblyomma maculatum. The sequence goes on along the minus strand of JAJIZL010022891.1, from coordinate 457,189 downwards.
TCAAAAGATTTTGCATTCCATCTAGGTGGCCTCGAGCGTGTCCTAGAAGGTTTGACTTACGAGAGCCTGCAACTAAATATCAAAATGGTGGTTCGCGGCTCAGATATTGGGACACGTTGTTTCTAAAGATAATGTTCTTCCAGATCCTGCGAAACACCATGCAGTCGCCTAGTTTTCACACCCAACTTCACTCACTTAACTGCGTACCTTTATCGAGCTGCGTTCTTATTCTTGTTGCTTCGTCCGCAATTTATCTTGCCTGTGATGATAATATATTTCGTTGGACGTCCCACTGTGATTAAGCCTTTTCGAAGCTTCGTCGAATCCTAGTGTTGCCTTCGAGTTTCAGCCATTTAGACCCTTGGGTGCCTACCTAAGTCCACACTGATGCCAGCGGTGGGGTTCTCGGTGCGATTTTTGCACAATGTAAGCCCAGGTTACACGGGTACATATTTATTTATGGCAGCTGTACTTTACCGAAGGGACAAAATATTCTTTATCAACAAACGAGTACGTGGTGATAATTGCGGTCATCCAAAAGATCTAACCTTACTTATATGGTCGTCCTTTCCTGTTGTCATGAATTATCATGCACTCTGCTGGTTGACCACCCTTAAAAGCCCATTCGGCCCCCTTGCTCGTTGGGCGCTACGCTTACAAGGGTACGCCATTCAGATTACTTACCGGTGTGGCCGTAAGCATTCCAATACCGACGTTCTGTCTAGGTCACTTTTCCAGTGTGACTCTGACTTGACAGCCCTCACTATCGGCTACTCACCTTCTCTGGAGACTCCTATCTTCTACGGTTCCATCTACACCTTCTCTATGCCCCGCCCCTCAGACTCGTCGTTTTCAAGCTCGTCATTTTGTCACCCACGACAGCAATCTTTACCACCGAAATTACTTTTCCGACGGGTTCAAGTGGGTCCTTCATATTCCTTGACACCTTCCTTCGTACATATGGGCCACATTTTACGCCGACCCTCAGTGTGTCCACGCTGGAGTGTTAAAGTCACTCGTTTTTTCCTCTGATACTACTAGTTTTGTATGTAGCACTTCGTGCGTCATTATGTCGGCGCATACCAGAAATACCAACGTCGCAAACCCCTCCACGCCGATCCCTTGCCCTGTCCCAGCCGGCCATTCGACCCTGTTGGCATGTATACGGCCCATTGCCATCAATCCAGTTGGTAACCACTCGGTGATCGTGGCAGACGAGCACCTTACCCGCTACTCAGAATCTTTCTTATCATCTGCGTCGGCATAAGACGCTGCGTCTTTCGTATTTCTTGATCTGGTTCTGCGCCACGGTTCGCCTAAAGAACTGCTCAGTGACCGTGGCCGTGGATTTCTCTTCGAGGCCGTAGAAGCGCTCCTTCAGCATTGTCGAATTGTTCACAGTAACACCTCGGCCAACCACCTGCAGACGAAATGCATGCCGCAGTCTTTTAACCGCATCTTTAGTGATTTGCTGACCATGTATGTTGCGTCCATTGACTCAAAATGGGACCGGCTTCCCCCTTTTCCAGGTAAGCCTACAATACGCCATACAAACCACGATCGGCTTCTCTCCCTTGTTCCTTCTCTACGGCACTAATGCTACCTCTGCTAAGGAAACGTTACTCCCTATCGCCCTCATACCTCCAAATCTACTACAATATCTCAAGAAGGAGCATATGCCGAAGAATGTATCCAGCTTTAGCGATCATTTACAACTCACCACCAGAAGTCTAGAAGTAACCAGAAGTCGATTCGCGCACCGATTTGTCCTGCTCCTTCATATACCAGATACTCCCTTGTGGGATTTTGGGCTCTTGCTACCGCCTCCAGCTTTTATACTAAATTCGCTCTCAACTACCATGGTGCGTATCGTGTTATTTGTTATTTACGACACGCTCCAGTTCACTACGTTACTGAACCGCTTACAACGACGCTGGATACGCATCGCCGAGGGCATGAAACAATGCAGGTTGACCGCCGCAAGATCTGTTACTGCCCGCCTCTTGTGTCTACGCCATGAGTGGGCAGATAGCCGTCTTTTCTCAGGAGTAATTTTAGTGTAGTACCATCGCCCGGCGACAGCCGTATGGGAGCCGAGCGGTGGTCAAAGTGTGCATGCGGACGAAGAGGCCCTACTGAAAAATCCTGTATAAAATTCATACAGGAAATCGTATACAGGTTTACTGTACAGGATCTGGGATACAGGATTGGCGGCTATTTCAGCAAATTCCTGTACTGTCCTGGAAAGTCCGGAATGAAACCGCGTGGAGCTCTGATACGGGAATGACCTGTATGGTTGATGGCCCTCGTTTCCGGAAAGAAACGCATCGCCAGGGTGGAAAAAGCATGCAACAATATAAAATAAAACGACTACATTTAAAATAATATATAAAAATAAAAAAAAATAAAAAAAATTTCCAGTGCCGAATGTGGAATCGAACCTCGGTCCTTATAGTCTTCAGACGTGCACCTTAACCACTACTCTATTTTTTTTTCTTTATTTCCTGGCTTTGGTTCATACCATTTCACAAGAACACAACACGAATAACACAAAACAAAGTACATATTGGAAGGTCATCATCAGCCAATGTCAGGCTGGCTTCGTCTCAGTACATTAAAACTCCCGCAACGACAGCAAAGGCTCTACCCTTGAGAGCCATTCGGGAGGTTCAGCAGCCACTTTCTGTATGGCAATAAACCAATTCACACTTTCTCGAAAGTATATTCTAGCGGGTCGAGCATCCCTGTCGCAGTGATAGCCCGCCATTCTGGAGCGCCATATAGAGTGGAGGCCCATGAGCATGATTAAATCATACGGAACGCCATCTTCATTATCAATGCTTAAATACCGGATGCCGTGGGAGTCTAGTGGAAATTCTTTCTTTATCGTACGTTGCAAAACATCCCAGAAATAAACCCCTTCCCAACAATGCAAAAAAATATGGTCTATTGTCTCCGGCTGCTTGCAGATTAAACAGTGCGCCCCCCACGGTAAAAAAAAATCCCTTTCCTCCAAAAACTTCTTTACTGATAATGTTCCGGTGTGTAATTTAAAGAAAAATGTCTTAGCTCCTGGCGACACCTGCATTTTCTTTACTCTCTTCAAGACATCTCTGCCCGGACCTCCACTGTATAAGGTTCTGTACAAGAGTTGTAGCAAAACAATGTCACATAAATCGCGATACAGCTTTTTTCGTTTTACAGTGGACAAATATTCATTAGAAAAACGCACTGAAAGAAATCTTACACTAGCGACGACCTACCTGTAATAACCAAAAATCCCACCCGTAGCTTGTTCGGTGGAGACAACAAACTCCGGCAGTAGGCGCCGTAGCCTAACTTGGCAGACGGTGCGTAAGAAAGGGTCCGAAGCATCCCGAAAAAACAAAAACCGGTTGACCACCTGCCGTAAAAACAGATGGCCGAGTCCCAAACCGCCGTCTTTTACCCGACTCAGCAGGACGAATTTGTTCCTTAACCACTACTCTACGGCGGCTTATGGTTACAGTGGTTATTATTCAGCATATGTAGCTACTTTTGCTCTTTCGTACTTTGATATTTTCCTTGGCAGTAGAATTTGTGGCCGTAATTCACCGATCGCCCTTTAAACACGCTGCATATCTTTGCAGGCTATCACGAGGGTTCACAAATGTGGCGTATCATTATAATGCGTCGCTTTATTGAAGGCAAACCTCGAGATATCATAATTTACTAGTGCTGATGTGTTTTTCATCGTCTACGAACGCTTGTAAGTTTTCCTACATAGAGATATCCGCTGCACTAATACTTGTAATACTGCGCGTTTTAGCTTCACGTGCTACCAGCGGAGCATCGATGCCAGTGAATACACTTCCGACTGAGCGGTTTCAATATGTAAACATTCGAGAACGCGTCGCGCGGTGTGCGGCTATCTGCGCATCTTTCGATGGTCAGCGATGTTTGTTTATTTTTTCTCGAACAGTTTTTTGTGATCGCTAGCGAAACGATGCGTTCGTGCTTCTACTTTCGTGTTGTAGGCGGCAGATCTTCAGTCCCAGATATGAAGACGCACCGCAAGATCGTACGAGCTGCAGCGACTGTTGTACGCGCAAAAGCGACGCGACGCGCGTATATGCTTGCTAGCGCACACTTCGACGGCTTTGCATTTTCGAGGTGTTTGGGAAACGAAGCGCGCCCTTTATATACAGAACAGTTGTATAACATGTTTGGTATCATGCTTATTTAGTGCGCTGCCTTGTCCGGCATGGTCATTTTGGTTGAGCTTCGTCGACCGGCCCGGCTTCTGTTCAGAAGCGGAATACTCTGCCCGGTATCAGTTCCAGAAATGACGCGTTCGTCCGGTTTCTGGTTAATTGATACAGGCTGAATAATACATAACACTACTTCATTTGAAAAAGAAAAAAAAAAAAGGAAAGAAAAAAGAAAGAAACAAAAAGAAAATAGAAAAGGAAAAAAATTACATGTGATTCGATCTTCGGTCTTTAGGCCGGCAAGCACGCACTTTAACCACCACACCACGGCAGCACACGGTGATGGTGGTTATATATCTACTTATGTAGTCAAGATTGCTCTTTTGTAGTTTGTGTATCTTTGTAGGACGTTGAATTTGTGGTCGTAATTGGACGATCGCCCTTTAAACACGCTGCATCTTTTTCCTGGCTATCACGAAGGGTTCTCCGTGTCTCGCATCTCTACAATGTATCGCTTTCTTGCAGACAAACCTCTGAATGTCACAATTTACTAGTACTTATGTGTTTTGTCATCGTCTTCGAACGCATGCAATTTTTGCTACATATAGATATATGCGGTGCACCAACACTTGTAATAATGCTGTTTTAGCTTCACCTGCTGCCAGCGGAGCCGCGACGTCAATGAATTTACTTCTTGCATGCGTAAACACTCGAGCAAGCGACTCCCGATGTCCGGCTCACCTGTGCATATTTCGATGGTCAGCGATGTTTCATTTATTCTTGAGCGTATTTTATCCGCGCTAACGAAACGCTACCTTCTTGCTTGCACTTTTGCGTTGAAGGTGGCAGATCTTCAGTCGCAGATTATGAAGATGCACCGCAAGACCGTACAAGCTGCAGCGACTGTTGCACACGCAAAAACAAAACGCGATGCATGTATGTACTTGCTAGCGCACACATCCACGGCTTCATATCTTCTAGGTATGTACGAAACAACGCGTACTCCACATATACAGAAAAGTTTTAACGTATATTATGTATGGTTTCATGCTTATTTAGCGTGAAGGCATATTCCGACGTGGTCATCCTGGCTGAGCTTCACGATCCGCCCGAGTTGTACTGAGAAGCGGAAATACTCTGTCCCGTATCAGTTTCATTCAATTCGGATTTGTCCGGTTTCTGTTAAACCGGACATGACCTGTCCTGTATATGAGCTCAATACAGGACTGGTCCGCCCTGTTTCATATCCATACCGGACTGGGATGTCGTGTATAAGATGCATACGAGAAATGGTCTGCCCTGTATTAACTCGATACCGGACTGGATCGTCCGGATTGAGATTCATACCGGACATGACCAGTCCGATATAAACCCGTTTAAGCTTCATACAGGACTGGTCCACCCTGTTTCACATCAATACCGGATTGGGATGTCATGTATAAGATGCATACCGGAAATGGTCTGCCCTGTATTAACTCTATACCGGACTGGACCGTCCGGATTGAGATTCATACCGGACATGACCTGTCCGATATAAACCCGTTTAAGCTTCATACAGGACTGGTCACACCGGTATCAAATTTATACGGGATAATACGGGACCGGTTCAAACCCGTTGGTCGCGATACGGGATTTTTCACTAGGGGGGCGACGAATAAAGAAGACGACGCAAGAGACGCGGTCTTCCACTTGGTACCATGATGCCATCTGCCTACACCCAACCAATCGCTTCTTTACCGCCATCCACAACCTGCACCGGTGCGCTTCAAAAACGGGATACTGCCATTTTTAGTGGCGCGGACGACGATAACGTGGAGGACTGGGTGTCCTCCTACGACAGGGTTAGTTCTCAGAAGCGTTGGAACGACAGCATGAAGCTGACAAATGTCGTTTTCTACTTGACGGATGTTGCAAAACTGGTTCCTAAACCACAAATCGGACTTCGGCACCTCGTTAGGTTTCAAGGCCGCCTTTATTGATATCTTCAGGCGTCCAGCCGCGCGCAAACTTCGCGCTGAGCAGCGTCTTTGCTCTCGCTCGCCGCATGTCGGTGAACGCTTCACCAGTTATATCGAGGACGTCCTCGACCTATGCAAGCGCATCAGTGCATGAATGACAGAGACTGAACTCAACAAGCATGAGCCTAAGAGAATAGAGCAAAACTCATTTCACATGCTTGCAGCCAAAAGCCCCACCTTTCTCAGCGAGATCATCAATATCTGCCAGAGGTATGACGAACTGCGCCGAGGGCGAGTATTCACTTTGTTGCCCTCAACATAGGCCGCAACTCCTAACAACATCGACGTATAGAGAACTAAACATGCAGTTCTCTAATGCTCCAGATTCAGAAGTTTGTGCGTGAGGAGATCACCAGGCAGCTGTCGCTGCTATCGTCTATTCCAAACCCACCATGAAGTCTGGCACCGGTACTTCAACATCTAATCCGGAAGCAAGTGTTCGAGGTCATGCCGTCAGTTTGTCAATCGCCTCCTGTTGCAGTGCCTCCCGTTGCAGCGCCTCACGTTGCTACGCATCCTGTTGCAGGGTCGCTTACGTACGCCGAAATAGCCCGACAGCCACCGCCACTGTTTCCTCCTTTTCGATCTCCCCCTCGAGTCACTCCCGCTCCTGTTCGGCCGCGCCCCTAACGTTTCCAACCATGGCAAACACCAGACAACTTCCTGATCTCCTATGGCTCCGGCATCGCTAGACACGTTATGTGTCACTGCCGCCCCGCTCTATGGCCACTTTTGACGAAGCCGACCACCGAGCATACGCGTATAACCCTCCTCGGCATTTTACCAGAACCCCGACTTCTGAGCCAATCGACCGAGAACACCATCCATCTGTTTGTTACCGCTCTGCAGCTCAGCGTCGCTGCGCGGCGTCTCCTATATACTGTTTTTCAACACAACACCATCCCAGAAAAACTAGTGATAGCAGTTCCGGAGGCACGACCTATGTTTTCAACGGAGAATCTATGCCCTCGTTTTTCGCTGCCGAATTCGATAAATGTTTCCGTGGAAGGCATCGATTTTTTTGCTATTCTTGACACCGGTACTGCTGTGTCCGTGCTAAGCAAAAAATTGCGCTGCTAGATGTGTAATGTGGTGACGCCGTTATATGGTTTTCTCTTCGTGCTGCCCATTCCCAGCGCGTACCTGTGGCCAAATGTACAGCGATTCTTCGTACTTCATCGTCCTTTCATCATGCTCCAACAGCGCCAACTTGGGCGGCGACTTTCTATCCCAACATCAGGCCGATATTGACTGCAGCCGTGCTGAAGCAGCGCTGTTTCCCCCTGTGATGCCACGTCACAGACACCACTAAAACGTGCGCCAAACTCAGTGTGGCTGACGATGTTTCAATCCCTCCATATTCTGACATTTTTTTCTGTGTGTTGAATCGGACTCTCTTTGGACGGGTCTATTCCCAGCTCATAAAGCGGTTTTTTCGCGAAAAAAGAGCGTTCATGCCCAGGTAGCACAGAATGTGGGGCCCCAGTAGGTCCGATGTAGTCAAGTGGGGCTGGGGCAATCATCATAAAACATGCATCGGTCCCCGATGGGGCAAAAGTGGGCAAGCCCCATTTGGGCTTGCCCCTGCTCCTCCTGCATGGGTCCCATAGCGGCGTTTCTTGGGCTAATGCAGAGCACATTCCTGCATCCAGACCACAAGGGTCCCTTGCCGGATATTTGAGGGCAATCCAACCTAAATGTGGGCTTTTTCTGGGAAAGGCCTCATAGATCCAAATGAGGCCGCCCACACAAAATCTTTGTGGGACCAACATCGGCCGTAGTGGGGCAAGAAACCGGACATACCGACATGATGCCCCAATCGGCCCCTTGTAGGTTACTTGAGGGCCGGTGAAATATGAATAAAGGCTCAATTTGGGCAAGCCCTCGTGAAACCCAAATGAGGCAGCCTTAGCTAAACCGCTTTAGGTCCCACATAGGCTGTAATGGGGCTGGAAGGCGGGCGTGCCCGCATGGTGCCAAAATCGGTCCTTTGTGGGGAATTTGAAGTCACGCGCAAGAGCAGGTGGGCTCTAGGTTCAAAAACAACGTCCAACCCAATTGGGGCTGCCCACATAAACCTGCTTTATATCCCACATGGGCCGCAATGAGGCTGGAAGGCGGGAGGGCCCGCATGATACCAAAATTGGTCCCTTGTGGGGAATTTGAAGGCACGTGCAACAGCAAGTGGGCTTTAGGTTCAAAGCCAACACCCAGCCCAATTGGGGCTGCCCACACAAAACCGCTATAGGTCCCACATCGGCCGTAATGGGGCTAGAAGGCGCGCGTGAAATTGCGTAATCATTGTTTCCAACCTTTATTTGCATTAGATGTTGCCCTAAATTACTATTATAGATGATTTGTATAACAGTTGTTGCCATGTTTAGTCGATTAGAAATTTACATGGCTTTAGTTCTCGCGCTCATCCAAATTGCGCTACAAATACTAAAACAAACTCATTGCTAACTGTTGCCTCTTGTGTGGTCGCTTTGGACAGCCTGCAACTCCCAGCACAATATTACTGTTCAGAACACACATCTCCATAGCCTGAAAAAGATGTACATGAAGTCATTTCGGCTAGATGAATGTTATGAATTGTAAAATTTGATATTGTGGCTGTTTAGAAAGTGCAGACATGTATAAAATAATTACTTAATTGTGTGCATAAATATTTATTGGGAAAACTTGGAAGGGCTTTTCATGAATTTCCTGCGTAGGACCCCTATGAGAATAATGTGGGCAAGCCCAAGTGCTGCTAGCGCTATAGAACCCGCATTGGTCTTATGTCATTATCTGAGGGGCTAACTGAAATAAAAAAATAAAATTTGGAGGATGCTTAAGGTTCGCCTTCAAGAGTGGAACGCGATAGCGTTATTGCACTTCATTCGCACCGCCGAGCGCTACCATCACACGCTTCTCAAGAGCGAGCGCGCAAGGCCCTGCAATACAACACCCGCCGACCTGCCAAGGAGTGTAAGACAATGCGCTACGGCGCAGCAATCACTGATGAGGCGCCCCGCGTCGGACTTTGCACTCACGAATCACGCGGTGAGCGCCGAGCAACGCAGCGTTCGGCGCGGCAACAAAACGTGCGCCTGAGCAAGCGGAACGAACCAAAGAACTCGGTGTCTCGGAGGGAGAAAGCCGGGCAGACGCGATCATGGGGCTGACGCCTTGATGGGATAGTCCTCTATCTCGCTTGGGAGCACCACGCAGAAGCATGATTCCTCGGAAGCAGCTCGGCACACATCGCAGGGGACGCTTTCCCAGCAGAAGCGCTTCGGCGCAGGATCACGTCAGAGGCGTCCGGCATCAGACGATGCACCTAGCAATCGCGCTGTGAGCGGAAAGAGGAGCCGCGTCGCCTAAACACCACTGTTCGAGTGACGCACGCTGGATGTTGGAAGGGGAGAGAGCGAGAAAACTTATTAAACGCAAGAGTATTGGGGCATCCTAGCAGCGGTACCCGCGCGGCCCGAAGGGGAGAAGCGGGTGAGCAAAGAGGATGATCTAAAGAAAGGAACGACGCTTGATTCTACAACCCGTGAGGGTGCACGGTGAAACGTCAGGGGCGAGTGGCGCGCCACGTGTCGAGGCAGCGCCGCACATTGCGAGGAGAGGTTCTTCTGTGTTTGCCGCAAGATGGCTCTGCATGTGCGCAGAGCGCAGCAGAAATGTAGCGGAAACGTACTTCGCTACACGTGTAACTGCGACTTCTGTAAGAAACATGCTCATAATTACCGATATACACCGCAGTATAACGCTCTACGGCACATTTCTAAGGCAACACCGCATTCACTAGAGAAGCGCTTTTGTACCGCTCTCAAGCATCGAACTCGTGGCGGAGTGGTAGTCTCCGTCTCACACTCCGGAGACCCTGGTTCGATTCCCACCAAACCCATCTTGGAAGTTGCTTTTTATTTATGAAGTGCATGCCGGGATTTATCGCTCACGGCCAACACCGCCGATGCCGACGACACCGGCTTTTCTGCGACACGAGCTCCTTAACGCTGTCGCGTTAAAAAATGTTCCTCCAAAGCGGCTGCCCAAATCGGTCGAAAATAGGACCATCGCGGGGATTTGGCGGGATGTGCCCTTTTAACAATGCCGGAAAAAAGTGGGCAGCCCTGAAAGGGCTGCCTGCATCGGCCCCTAGTCGGGCCCATTGGGGCTTTGTCGACAGCCCCCTTCGGGCCTACGTCGGCCCCTCTTGCAGCACCCACATTGAGCCCACCGGGGCTGTCCTGCATTACCTGCATCGGGCCCACCGGGGCCCACCCTTTATAGCCCACTTTGTGCTATCTGGGTGGTACACAGGCATTTCAAAAAACCGCTGTTAACTGACTCAAGGGATTATAGAAGCCGAGACGAAAAATTGGCTAGGTAAATCTTGCGTGGCGGAGCCTTCTATCGCTCTTACTCGTAAGGAGCTGGTATGTATACGTCGATATGAATGTTTCGCCAATTGCGCATATGTGCTGCTGGCTTATTAAGCTATATTTATGGCTCCGAGGCTGAAAATAAACAATTGCAAGTCGGCGCTCTTGCGTCTCATGTTTCTTCATTTTGCGCTTGTCTTTCTTTGCGCTGTACATTTCCATATAGAATAACCAACACACGTAAAATACTACGATATTGAGTTCATTTTTCCGTTTCGACAGTGCAACAATTTTCGATATAAATGTTATCCGCGTAGCACTAACATGTTGTTTGTTATATGCCAGGCGAGCCGCTAACAATATAGCCTGTACGTCTCTGCTACGCTCTGCTACGTCTTCTCGTTTTTGAACAAACAGGGCTTAACATCGCTCGGGTAGACGGTAGCGACAGGGTTCGCGTCGCACTCTTGTGCTTCGTCGAATCCCCTGGACGGCCTATGTGCAAGCATCTTCTTGAACGGCGTGACTGCTTTCAGGTTTCGGTCCTATCAGTCGCAGATATTCTCGTGTGCGTCGAATTTCCTTGTCAGCTTCAGTGTGGATAATAGATTAGCGAGGTTCGTTAGCTGGCTTAAGGGAGACAGCTGGATACCAGGTCCAATCGTGTGGTACATGGTGACCAGCTGGCATGGTGTCGCAGGCGGCGGATACTTGCTGCTGTAGTTGTAGTGCGTACTTTGGCGTTGGCGTGACTCATGAAGCAGGCTGTGGACCACTTTTCTAGGTTTTTCTCCTGGTTCCAGTGGCTTGTAGGCACTGGGAGAGGCGTGCGAGCTTTTCGTCCCACAGCGTCTGCACACAGGACTGTAGCCCATCACAGCGCGGAGTATTGCGCCACTCAAGCAAATCCATTTTAAATGCAGGCATTTTAAAGGAGCACCATTTTACAAACTTCTTCAGTTCTTGCAGCGGTTTGCTCGCTAGACCGTGGGTGGTAAGGACTTCGCTTGAGGTGAGAGATGCCTAGGATGCTCACGAAATCCTGAAACTCGCGGTTGCTAAAAGGCAGTCTATTATCACTGCCGCCCCATACAGGCAAGCCACGAACAGAACGGGGCTAAAACACGAAACCGCTTCAACTCCTTATCCTGCGGCGAAATAAAATCTTGTTAATTTTTTTCTTTTCACAGTCGAGAACGCTATCGCCAAATATCGTGAATATATCATCAGCTAGCATTTCTACTAGTGCAGAACATCTGGAGGCTAATGACATCACATAATGTTCGCCCTTTCATGTTTTAGCATTCACTCAACCCTCCTTCCTATTGTTGGAGTCACATATATATTTCCAGTCTGCAGCGCCTCTGATAATTTTTGTTTTTTCTTTGTGATTACTTTTTGCAATGACATTTTTGCTTGCCATTGTGTTCATATCTACATTCCTCGAAATGCCTTTGACGTTTGCTGCTGGAATTTCACTGTTTGAATTTTCATCTAATGTATTCACAATTCATAAATGTCATCTGGCTGTGGTTGGAATCTCTGGTTCCCCTGTGACTCTGGAAGCACTTGTTGAAATAGGAACACTTGAGCTTCTTCTGACGCTCACCGTACAGGAGCTTGAGCTTTGAGCTTGTTTGGTAGCAACCTACGGGCGCGAATTAGCGACATTGCCGCGTCCACCACATTATTTCTGAATAAGCGTTCAATCGCTCTGCATTGCAAACTAAGATGTTAATATAGATATATTTATATCTAATATTCTGACATTGGTCTTATGTTTCTATATGGCGAATCCAGCGAATGTGTCTCTCACTCTAACAGGCTTTCGAGTTCTCCAGCTACGAGAGAGAGTATTTGATTTATAAGTGACCAATGACTTCCTGGAGCCTCTTCTAGTGCTTTCAAACGCAAAAAAAAAAAAACAACCGTAGGTGATTTGCTACAATCGGCTTGAAACTCGGGTTATCTGCTTCAGCAGCGAATCATCTTAACAACTGAGCTACTGTGGCAGTTGCTTTCGGTTTATAGCCAGGTCTAACCAGCGTATTTTAAAGCGACACCATCTGCGCAGTGGCTCCCAGGTGCCGCAACAATTAGGCGTGACACCACGTCTTCCGATATCAAGAGCCCGTTGAACCCATAGCTGGTCACGGAGTTCACGTTTAAACCTTCGCTACTTGAAGCGGTAGCTCCCAGATGGTGCCATACGTACGGCTTGAACTGCAGTTCTTCGGTACCATGGACACAGAAACGTTTTGATCAGCTAAGCATTACGTAAAGAGGAATTAAAAATTTTTGTTAAAAGAGATAAAAAAACGGCCTTAATTTGGCACCATAAACCTCCAGCAAGATGACACAAGCCATTTTCTTTAGTGCGAAGGGTCCTTTCCAGCTGTCCGATTCGTAACAAGAAAATTGACAAGAATCATGAGCCTAACCTCACTTCCGTTCCAAGTGTGTTTATCAAAAGGGTTCCAAACTGGAATAGTTGCTGATTAACATGTTCAGACATCGCTGCGCTTTAGAAAACATTTAGACACAGTAAACGACACGAGACGCTGGAGCGCTCTAGTGTCTAATGTAATTTTCTTTGTTGAAAGCGCAACGATGTTTTAAAGAGTGTTCACCTCGAGTAGCCGGCTGGCTCCCAGAAAAAACAACTGGTGTTGTATGCGAAACCTAACGGAGGAGTTCCTCGTAGGAAGCAAGTCAGAAACGTTGTAGCTATCAACCCACTCGATCGGCCCTCCTGCAGTCTGCAACGCAACCTTTGCGCCTTGAATTAGCTTTAAGAGCCCAGTGCTGCACAGAAACCTAGAGTGGGAGTTGGTGGTGTAAGCGGGGAATCATGATATGCATCTGGCCAGACATGGGCATCCTCACGAGGGTGAACCCTCATGAGGGCGTCCTCACCCTCACCTCGTAAGGATTTGATTCAGTGAGGTGAGGGCGAGGGAGGATCGGCGCTGAAAAATTCGTGAGGACGCGGGTGAGGGAGGGCAGAGGCGGTGAGGTGCAGGTGCAGGTGAGGGAGGGAAAGGTACAGAGTTTGAGGGGAGAGGGCAAACCTTCCACTAAAGGCGTAGTTTCTGTATAGTAAGAAAAAGCACGCGGCAACACGAAAGGCACTAGTGACCACGCACTTTCTCCGCCACTAGGGTTGTTTTGTAAAGAAAACAGATGGAAAGGGGCACAGGCGCTGCAGCAAAAAGAAGCAGGAACGAAAGCCACAATGTTGCCCCGGTGCTCGTGGTGAAGAAAAGTGAAGAAACGACACTGAGAGCTACAGGGAGAACCCGAAAGCGATGTCGCTGTTTCCAGCCTCAGGGAACACAACGGGACCGGCGAAATACACAGGACAGCCGTTTCTAACTGCTAATGTTTCTTTGCCATTCAGGCAAAAGCAGGTCCGGAAAAAAACAGCGCGTCCAAAACAGCTGGGACGCGAAGTAGAAACGTTGAACACAAAAGTCCGAGTGGTGTGATCTTATCTGCTGCGACCCTGCCATACGTTTTTTCTTGTTTTTGTCCCTCCTTCAGAGTGGCTTGCAAGAGTAGTCGACGTATGAGAAGTATTTCTTGACAGTGTTTCGTGACTGTCAAGTCAGGAGGATTTTACATAAAACTTTCATAAAACGTGCAAATTACAATTCGCAACAAAACCAATGGAAAATAAACAAAAGTGAATTTGTGCTCATAAGAGCTCCAATAAAATAAACCGCAGTGTAACATCCGATGCAATCTTTGTCATGTGTTTGCAGAAACAAGCAGGATTTTCTTATTTCTTTTACCATTTTTTGCTTTGTTGTGAATTAGCAAAATCACATTGTCCATTAATATGCGCGGGACGTAATTACAATACATTGTTTTTCTGTAACTTCTCTAACAATAGGTTTTAGTTTATCTATGCTCTTAAGATAGTTTTCTTCACATGGGTTTTAATATCGTTAGTGAAGTAATAGCCTGTGAGCATTGAGCACAATTTCACGAAAGAGTTGTTTCATTTCCAGTATCCAAAAGAGTGTGTTCGCTTTCGTGTTAACCTGTTTAAGTCCTGTACCGGAGTAGGGTCCTTCTATTCTTCATTTGATTTTAACATCCGTTCTGTAGTCAGAATAAGCTTAATGCATCGTAACAGCCGACGATATTAAGGCATTATGTTATTACAGATTTACGCATTACAGTGGTATGGAAATGCCGAACCGGGTTGTATGAATTTTTGCCGAATGCGCTTCCAGGCTGGCTTCAGCTATGAGGTGCCAGCGCAAGGGTGCTTGCAGTTCTTAGATACATTTGTTGCTCTTCGCAAAATCAAAGCGTGCTGGTGGTATGAGCCTCGCTAAAAATGAAGGTATTTTAAACGACCAGTCAGCTCATTTTAAGTTTCCAAGGGCATTGCTAAAAAACTGCCTGCATGCCGCTCTTGACAAATCATGTCTCATGAAATGACACATAGCATAGATGTTTGGAAGCACTGGAAGAAGTAGGCGAAAATGTCTAATTAGGGCAGGTAGTAACCTCAGATCCAGACCATGAAAAGGAAATAACAAGAAGAATAGGATTGGGATGGAGCGCATTGGGCAAGCACTCGCAGATTATGACTAGCAGCTTACCGGTATCGCTCAAGAAGAAAGTATACAACAGTTGCATCTTACCTGTACACACCTATGGGGCTGAAACGTGGAGGCTAAACAAGAGGGTTCTACTTAAGTTGAGCACAACTCAAAGGGCTATGGAACGAAAAATGGTAGGGGTAACATTAAGAGATAGGAAGCCTGCAGAGTGGGTCAGAGAAATAACTCAAGTTACTGACATTCTAGTGGACATTAAGAGAAGAAATGGGCATGGGCAAGACATGTAGTGCGAAGAGAGGATAACCGATGGTCGCTTAGGGTAACAAACTGGATTCCAAGGGAAGGAAAGCGTAACAGGGGCAGCAGAAAGTTAGGTGGGCGGATGAGGTTAAGAAGTTCGCAGTGGATGCAGCTAGCACAGAACCGGGTTAATTGGAGAAATATGGGAGAGGCCTTCATCCTGCTGTGGGTATACTCAGGTTGATTATGATGATAGATGTTTGGCTGCAAACACTGATCAGTGCAGGATTTCCCCGTGAGGTGGTTACCCTGTTTTAAAGGGCCTTCTAGTTATGCTAGGGATGTAGAGGAGCACCGCTGAGCTGCAGAAGCGCAAAGTACAAGATCCGTTGCCATTCCATATTATTATCAAATCTCCCACCGCTTAAAAAACGTGGCTCAGAAATGTTACGTCCTTGTAGTCATCACTGCACCAAAAATATTGGCTGGTTCGTTGCGAGGAAGAGTGCGTTCGTTTACCGTACACGGCTGCCATATGCCAAAAACTACATAGACCAAATTGGATGTTGCAAAAATGGCACACTGCAGTAGCTGCACGCACGAGCAGGCGCACTGGCGGGTGGAAAAGAAAAAAATAGGGGAAAGGGGGGGGGGGGGGAACTGAACGTCTGTGGCCGCCACTGCATCAGAACCGAGGCTGCGACTCGATTCCGTGAACCGACAGTCTTGAAGATGTTCGCGTCTAAACTCAGCACAAAAGTATACGAAGCATACTGCATTAAGATGGAATTCGCCACTTGTGTTAGCAATTGAGGCCTCGGTCGCCTTATCCGGTAACTTGAGGAGTTTAAATGTCCCACACATGTCAGCGTGCCAGTCTTCTTATTTTGCCATTACTTTGCAAAGATCAGCTTCACTGTAGAGGTGGACCATGTTTATGTCGGCTTTCAACGGCTTCTTATTCAAAACATGGTTTCCTGTGCTTGGTACATCACGATATAAAGCGAAAAAGTGATGCTGGTTCAATGCTGCATAAATAACGCAACAGCTGAAATGAAATTTTTAACTGACACATAGTATGGTTTATATCGAGGAAAGCTACAAAGCGTCTCTTCGCACTCTGTGATAGAGATCCACACGGGCTGGGCCCGACCCGCCGTGGAGTGTTGCTTACCTATAGAGAAGAGAGGGTGACATCAAAGTCCCGCCCTCCAGTACGCTTGGATCTTACTACAGGCTGGAATTTTAGCTTACGACTTTATCAGATCGTTTTAATAAGTATTTCAACAAGATGGCAAGATAAAATGAAGTACCTTTATGCATGCTGTCAAGGCTAGAGTCGCACCAGAGAGCACCTGTCTCGCATACTGTGAAACGTCTGCTAGGTCGCAACAAAAGGAAGACTTCGGGGAAGAAATCTTCGAGAGTTTGCGTGATACCTGCTCTCGAACGCTACCCTTCAGCGCCTCACACTCACTCTAAGACTGACTCAATAAACGAGACAACTGAGGTTGAATTAAATTCAATTCCGTGTAGTCATGGTATGTCCTTGGATCTCTAGCTGGCAGGTTGAAATTATGACAGCGCTGCTTTTTGTACACCTGATTCTGCTTAGCATTTTCTGTGGAGGGAAAGAGGTCTCCTCTCTTCCGCGGATTCTCCGTGTTGTGCAAGCAGTTGTTCGCTCCTCGTGTGAGTGAGATGCCTGCTTTCAGATAGCGTCCTGTCCCGTTTTCTGCCTTGTGTCAAACACAATCATACACCATGCGTGTGTTGCTAACCAAACTAAAAACGAATCAACTCAAGCAACCAAACTCGTACTAGGCCGGCAAGATGTTCCATTCGGCGGGCTACAGTGTTCTAGAAGGCTGTAGTCAGAACGTTGTTAGCCAGGGCGCACCTCAGCCTGCGTACACGAGAGCTTTGCGTGACGGCGCTTCGTTTGAATACTGACTCGGCGCTGCTGGGAGGCGACAGATAAAGGACAAAGCAAGCAAGTGTGCGTCGGGCTTTGCCCCCTGTGGTAATGCGCCGACGACAGACTATACTCCCTTCACAGCGATGGCAGCTGTCAATAAGAAAGCTGTTTGAAAAAAAAAACAACTCTTCTGCGGGACGGGCAGACTACGCACGCTGGTCCACGGCCGGCTCAAGCAGCGGCTGTGGCTGGTCTTATCAGATCTCCCTGAGGCGGCGGGTGGAGACATGGGTACATGTGGCCGCAGTGCTCTCAGAAGGGTACACACGCGTCCACCACCGTTCGTTCTTTTCCCGCTCTCTCTGTCCAAAGGGTTGAAGGTTGAAGGTTTATTTCCGCAACTGGTGTTGCGAGGACAGCCAGGGAAAAAGCTGTATAAACAGCTTGAGAGGTCCTGGCTTCCTCTTACAGAGCAGCATTGACGGCGGCGGAGTACAATACATCAAACAAGATGTGAGGAAAAAAAAAATCATCGTCGGCACAAAGAAAGAGACGTACTTTTAGTACGCAGTGCATTGTACTTGTACAGTACAATACTACATGAACATTTGGGGCAATTCTTTCAAAGAAATATTGATTAAATCTATATTTTCGGAGCAGTACAACTGGTTCAGAAGGGTCGGTAAGGTATGCTGCAACATTTGTTTGCCATAGTTTGTGCGGCATTTCTTAACATGCCAAGGTTCTGCTGCGCGGGTATCATACACAGTTCTGCTTTGCTCTAACCCAGCAAGTGTAAGTAAGAAGTCATCCTTTTTCATTATGGCGAGTTTATATTTATAGCTCAGCCTATAGTGATACATGGACTTCATTTGTATAACGTTGTGTTGATGGAAAAGGCTTGCAGTGTGGAAGAAATACGGCACTTTACATGCAATGCGTATAATGCGCTTTTGTAAGACAGTGAGTTTGTTAATATGTTCAGCTGTTGTTGTTGCCCAAACCATACATCCGTAGTTGGCTATGGAAGAGAACAAAGAGTGGTAAAGTAACGTGTTAACTGACGTAGGAAAATTAAAGCAATTTCGGCGCATGATACCAATTGTTCTGGAAAGTTTCTGAACTACGTAATTAATATGATCATTCCACGACATATCTGCTGCAAAGTAAACGCCGAGAGTTTTCACAGACTGCACAAATTCTATTCTGGTATTGTTTAATTCAATTAGAGGAGGTTCAAAATGTTTATGACGTGGGTGAAACATGACTGCTGCAGTTTTGCTAACGTTAATCCTTAAGTGATTATCAGCCGCCCAAGTATTTATTTCTTTTAAGGTTTTATTAGCTCGATTTGCGAGATCAGCTGTTGAAGTACCCGAAAAAAACAGGCTAGTGTCATCTGCGTAAATTATGTACTCAGCAGTGCTGTCGATGTTGACAATATCATTAACATAAAGAACAAAAAGAAATGGACCCAAAATGCTCCCTTGCGGAACGCCAGAAGCTACCGCTTTCAACTGGGAGCATTAACCGGCAATACTAACAAACTGAGACCTATGTCGCAAGTATGAGGAAATCAGCATATGAGCTATGCCTCTGATGCCGTAGTGATCCAGTTTCTTAAGCAGAACAGAGTGATTAACAAGGTCAAACGCCTTTGAAAAATCTAAAAATAATCCAAGTACCATGTTTTTTTATTCAAAATTTTTTAGTATGAACTCTTTCTGAGCAAAGAGAGCTAACTCAGTCGATCTGTTTTTACGAAAGCCATATTGAGCGGTAGTGATAATGTTATATCTTTCAGTGAAGCAGGATAGCCGTTTAAGAGTGACTTTTTCGAGGCCTTTTGAAAACACAGGTAAGATTGATATCGGGCGATAGTTTGCCACTTCATTTTTGTTTACTTTTTTATATACTACTGTGACTTTTGCCCTTTGCATAAGACGCAGGAAAACGCCGGACACCAAAGATAGGTTGAAGATATGGGCAAGGCAAGGTGCAAGAATGTCGATAGTAAATTTTATGGGCTGTATCTGGAAACCTGACGCATCTGTAGCTTTACTATTATTAAGTGATAAAAATTCTGTAATGACTTCATTTACTGTAACCGGTGTTAGAAATATTGTTTCACTATTTCGGGCACTCATATTAGACAGATTTACGTCGCCGTTTGATGTATCAGCAAAGGAAAGAAAGTAGTCATTAAAGGAATCTGCTAGGTCGGCTCCCTTTAATTCAATCCCTTCATGAATAATTTTTGTGGTCGGTTGGGAAGAACTAGCGAAGATAGATTTTAAAACCTTCCAAACCTTATCAGATTGTCCACCGGTTGAATTAAATCTGTTATAAATATACTGCTTTTTAGCGACGCGAAGTTGCTTTGTGACCAAGTTCCTAAATTTTTTGAATGTTTTTAGCGCTTCAGGACACCTACTTTGTAAAATTCAGGCAGCATTTCCGATTGCATAAGATTCGAAATTAACATTGAAACACCACCTCCCCTTCTTATGGATCGATTCATATAGAAACACTTGTACGTCGGTATAACATAAACGTCACCTTCACAACTAAACCACGTTTCCGAAAACATAACATCGAAACGAGTTTCCACTTCGCTGAAAAAACAGTCAAGTTCTTCTTGCTTATTTCGGCCAGATCTGAGATTAAGGTGAATACACGAGCAGCAATGAGGATTATCAAGCTTAATGGAACTACTGAGGTCACAAAGATCAACTAGATCAGTAAAAAAAGACATTGAAAAAAAGATTGCCGCGCATTACCGCCCATTACTGGCCTCACAACTGGTCTAAATCTGCTGCACAACGAATGACAATCGCAGAATCGTATTGTTTCCTTCTAACGAACACTTTTCCATTCCGGTGCCAAGCGTACTGGCACACATTTTCACCTGCCCAAGCATTTGCATAGCGCAACAGCTCACGGCTTTGACGAGTCATGTTTTCAGTGACTGAAACATCCGACTGAGCATCTCTTAAGGCTGTCCGCTTGTGAAACCACATGTCCCGAATTGAGAGCTTTGAAAACCGTACAATGATCCCGGGCACCTTCCCTGCTTTGAAGGAAGTCTGTGCACAACATCGACGTCGTTCAAAGTGAGCACTGGCAAATTCACAGATTTTGCTACATCATTTACCTTTTCCATCAGATTCTCACCATTTGTCACCGGTATGCCATGCACCTCAAGATTCAGCTTTCTATTTCGCCACTCAAGGTAGTTCACAGTCATTTTCAACGACTCAACATCATCAGCGTCGACTCTGGTCTCAAGGGCACTAACACGTTTCTTTAAGGTACAGATTTCTCTATCATGTTTCACTTGTTGCTGAAGTATATCATCATATTTTTTTGACATTAGTTCAATGGACTTCTTCACTTCGTCGACTTTATCAGGCAGGCCAGCAAGAGCATCAAGTTTTTGACATATGCCGGCTAAACAGCTATCAAGGTCTGACTGCGTACTGGGCGTGTCAGAGCTTCCTGCGTTTGTTTTACGACAGTCTGAACATCGCCACGCTTTGCGACCTTTCTCGCCTTTTCCCTTATAAGTTGACAAAGAGACACCAGAGCAATTGCCGGGATGGTAGGTGTACTCACATTCGGCGCACTTGATGGCGAATCCGTCACTTGGCAGACACTCTTTGCAGGAAGGGCATGTCTCCGGCATGTTAGCCTTAGTATAGCTTATGCAACATACAGGTTTAAAATGGGAAAATCCTTCTAACACTACAAATGAGAACACGGTAAAAAAACAAAACAAAAAGGAAGCAGCGAGCAACACGGCAGCAGCAGCGGTGGCGAAAGAAAAATGTCTATTAGAAAAGTAGATTTTTTACCAACCTGTAAGACGAAAATAAAGCAGATAAGGGGGCGTCCGATCACCACCGTCGCTGCTGCTCGTGTGACCCGTTTACAGCTCGGCCGGCAGAAGCGCGGTGGCGCAAAAGTCTGTGACGTCACACTTAGAGCCGTCCTGAGGCCAGCGCAGCAGGGTTCGTCGTTGAAATCTGCAGAAGCAAGTAATTCACGGAAGCTGAGCGTCGGTAGGCACTGGTTCAACCCCCCCTTCCCCTCCCACACACAAAAAAAGAAGCAAAGAAAAGAGCGAACGGCAGGAATGGCTGGGGAAGCCCTTCAGTTTGTGTTGCTGTGTGCTTTCGATCAGACCACTCAAGTTGTTGATGCTTATGTTAAAAACAACACTTTGGTGCGCTGTTGCAAATTATATATGCTCAAGGACGTCTGTGTGCAATGTGCGCGAATAAGGTTCCATTGCGTCAATGCCCTAGGATATTTTCGGCAAATGCGCGGTCGAAGTGAAAAGTTTGTTCATGCAGGTTCGAGGTGAGTTTCATTCTTTTGCGGCTCTTACCTTCTCAGTGTGGGCAATCCGGTTCTCGGCCTTTGCATATGCGTGTACGTATTGTCCGGAATTAAGAAGATCAGCTAGGAGATGTGGGCTTAGGCGAACTGATACAGAGTGCCGATTCCAGCAAGTTCGCGCTAATGTGTTGCTTTTCTGTCCCCGTTCTAAGTGCTGCTTTTTTACATAAGCGAATCTAGATTTAAGCATACAATCCAGGAAGCATAATCAAACCTTACGCACGGAATGCTAGCCTGTTCACTCTGCACGCCGTACTACTCTATTTAGGCGCTGTCTCGTTCTGTTCTCGTAGAACTTTGCGATCGGGGCACATCATCGGTGGCACCTGCAGCGCCGTGTCCAAACAGCATTTTTACGCGCCGTCTCCCAAATGACACCTGTAGCGCACGGCCCCAGATTTGCATGTTTTATGTCGCCCCTTCCCACCTCCTTCGGCGAAGCGAATAATGGTCAGGACCTACTGACCCCCTCAAAATTTATGCATCAGTGTGATAGCGTTTTGCTGTTACTTGAATTGCATGTTTCCGTCTCCATTATGCCGTATATGCCTCATGCTTCTTCCGTCTGCGACCGGCTAGAAGTTCGTATCTCCTCCTGCCTCATGCGGTGTAGAGTATTTAGTCTATCTCCTTCATCGAGTATGAACTGGTGGACAGGTTTGTCCGGTAAACTATGCGAGTTGTTATTTTCCTTCCTCCTCGAAGTTTCGCCTTTGATTGACATGCCTAGGACAGTGTCCGAACTGTTCTTTGCACTTTTAACAGCCCCTGGCTTCCGAACTTGTACTTGTACTTATTCCGACAGCTGCTTTCACAGCTGCTGTCGGAAAAAGTATCATGCACATGGCTCTTGCCAGTGATTCGCTACAGGATGAACGCAGCCACGCACTTTATTTAGGTCCATTATTAGCTCCGAGAAGTTCGGAATGCTGAATGATCACCTCGGCTTGACACCGCAGACACAACACAGACGCAGAGAAGAATAGTCTGCGCCTACTTCGACTCAGTATAACGTTGGCATAGATCGAAAATAACGAAAGAGTTAGAATATTAAAATTGCTAAACCTGAGGTTGAGGATGAGGGAGGGCAAATGAAATGAGGGTGAGGGTGAGTGAAGACCAGCAATATATTTTAGGTGAGGGTGAGGGCGAGGGAGGACCAGAAAAAATTTTAAAGTGAGGATGAGGGTGAGGGAGGACCGCCGATTGGAAAATGAGGGCGAGAGAGGAAAGGCCAAAATAAGGGTATTTGCCCATTTCTGCATCTGGCTGACTGGTGTTATTGGACACGTTATGTAGCCTCCCTCTGACTTGTAGTCTTAGCGTCTAAGGTCACGAGGAAACAATATTAGGACGTATGTGCAACCTCGTTAGATTTTTTGTTATTTCTAATGTGCGATGTAAATTGTAGCGTCTTGCACGAGACGATTTCGATTGAGACACGCACATTTGGATCATGTAAACACTTTCGTATTTGTTTGTTAACATCCTTACACGCGCAAATATATATATATATATATATATATATATTTAACACAGGACGTTCCACGTCCGCCGCTATGGTTGAGGGTTGCGCTGGTGAACACTCTCAAGGTTAGTATACAGGCAACATTAATACCCCAGAAAGTAGCAGGCGAGGCAGCGGCCGATGTAGCTCAGTTGGAAGAGCACCGGACGCGATATTCGGAGGTCGTAGGTTCGGTCCCCACCATCGGCACGTTGTTTTTTCTTCTACTTTGTGTTTAATTACCTTTCCCCTAAGCAGATTACATTACTTATTTCTGCGATTATCTAAGCAAAAAAAAAAGACATAAAACATAATTCCCAATGCTTTCCTTGGCCTCGCCGACTGTTGGCTTCTTTCCTTCATGTATTATAACGAGCACCCTCATTTCCTCTCCATTTATCTGCTTGTAGCTTACGGGGGTCTCGGTTCTAGCAGTCTTGAAGCCATAAGTAGCGTAAGAGGGTTCTAGCACAGCTTTCGCCCTCGCTCTTGATCACGT
>JAJIZL010022891.1:384804-424601 GCA_023969395.1 Amblyomma maculatum | reverse complement strand
GGTGTAAAGTATTGCATGTGACTGAGGCTATTGTTGGAAGCTTGAACTGTTCGCACCGCACACAGAAGGACCCTTAACGCTGACTCGTGCGACGCATATTTGGTAGGTAAAAAGGCGCAGACGGCGTTAGACTGGCTGAAGGCCATGGTCATATATGACACGACGAAATTTATGACGGAGTAAGACAGCATGAAAAGAAACAGACCTCAGTTGCTATGCTGGAAGTGAAGACCGTATTCTGTCACTAAAACGCAAGATCAACAACGTGCATAGCTGAGTTGCTCCCAAACCTCAACTATGACGCTGTTAACACTCTGCATACATTATGTCAGAAGACTTGGACAACCCTGCAGTGACCACAGGATTGGAGGAGGTCAGTTTACATCCCCATTCCAAAGAAAGGCAGTGCTAAAGATTGTTCCAACTACCGCACGATCGCGCTTATTTCGCATGCTAGCAAGGTGATGTTGAAAATCCTCCAAGGAAGGCTGCAGCAGTATGTGGATCGGGAGCTTCCGAACGTGCAACCTGGGTTTCGCAAGGGCAAAGGAACTAGAGGCCAAATTGCCAACCTTCGCTGGATCATGGAAAAAGCAAGAGAGTTCCAGAAACCCATCTACTTCTGCTTTATTGATTATGCGAAAACGTTTGACTGCGTAGATCACAGCAGATTGTGGCAAGCTCTCTAAGAGATGGGAGTTTCAATTCACCTCATCTGTCTCCTCAGGAACCTGTATGAAGGACAAAAGGCCACAGTCAGAACTGGGCATGGTCTTACTGATTGGTTTCCGATTGAGAAAGGAGTGAGGCAAGGCTGCATACTGTCGCCCTGCCTATTTAACCTATATGCAGAGTGCATCATGAGGAAGGCCGGTCTGGACGAGTCTTCAGCTGGAGTGAAGATTGCTGGAAAACGTATCAACAACCTTAGATATGCGGATGATACCACTTTAATGGCAGAAAGTGAAGTGGATCTCCAGAGACTTCTGATGCGCGTACAAGAAGAGAGTGAGACGTTTGGGCTTAAACTGAACATTAAAAAGACAAAGATCATGGCGTCTTGCCCTATCAACTCCTGGAGCATCAATGGACAAGAAGTGGAAGCTGTGACAGATTTTCTCTTCTTGGGCTCCAAGATTAGCTCCGAAGGAGACTGCAGCCATGAAATTAGGAGACGCCTGCTTCTGGGAAAAAGAGCAATGGTTAGTCTTGACCGTCTAGTAAAGAGCAGAGACATTAGTCTGCCGACCAAGATCCGTATAACTCGTGCTATGATCTTTCCAGTTGTGATGTATTGATGCGAGAGTTGGACTGTGAAAAAGGCTGACCACCGAAGAATTGACGCGTTTGAATTGTGGCGCTGGCGAAGACTCTTGAGAGTTCCTTGGACTGCCAGAAGATCAAATCAGTCAATATTGTCAACCATAAACCCTGACTGCTCATTGGAGGGTCAAATTTTTAAGTTAAAGCTCAGCTACTTTGGTCATCTGATGAGAAGAGAGGAGTCGCTGGAGAAAGATTTGATGCTGGAAAAGGTTGAGGGTCGCCGGAGAAGGGGTAGGCAGCGAACGCGATGGTTAGATGGCATCCTCGAGGCACTGCAGATGAAGTTATGTGATGTTAGGATGATATTGAGAGACCGGAAAGCGTTTCGTGACATGGTCTGTGGGTCTCGAAGAGTCGGACACGACTGAACGACTGAACTGAACTGAAAAAGGAGTCTTAGTTTGGACGAGTTTCCCAATTAGCCTCAAACGACTGCCATGACGACATCGTGCATTTCATGTAGAACAAAGAAATAGAGGGAAGTCAGAACGACGAGAGGAAAGCGCGCTCCGCCAATCGATATTTATTTCGGTATTGCAAACTCGCGAACGCATATTTGGCTTGTAGATGTCAGATAAAGGCTTAAATAAAATGATTTACTAAGTGTTCATCTTCGCGTTGTTCTCCCAGGAAGGTGGCAAGATCCCAAAACTAAAAATCCCAGCACCGGTAATAACTAAAGACAAAACACTTCCGTTAAAAGTAAGGTGAAACGGTTTTCAAATTACATAATTTTCGGTGGTTGGAAAGAAGAGGCTTTATTAATCATATGTGTAAAACGTTTTTCTGAATTCTGTCGATAACAAAGACGAAATCGCTTGTTAAAAACGCTGCGTGGGCGCGCCTTCTTCGCTGCCGGGAGTGGCGAGGGCGCCGAAACTGGGGATCAGGCGAATGCGACTTGAATCGCGGAATGCGTTCCGGCCGCTTAGGCCTGCCGCCCGGCTTGCACGCTGTATTTGCCCCATCCCGCGCTTTTGTGATCGACGGATCCGCGCAAACTGCTTCTGGTGCCGTTTGCATATTTCTGTCGTTCTGTAGAGAATGTTCTGATGTTAAATGATTACACGAGTTCAGCCAGCAGAGTCGCAGCTGTTGCGCAGTGGCACGCCGCGCACTTCGACGCCTGCGACTGTGAGCCTCTTTTGCTCAGTTGTAAAATAAACATCAATAAAACTTTCCTCTGGGCGAATTGGTTGTCTTTCGAATGGGATACTTTTAGCGCGAAACAAGTAGGAAACGGGCGAGGACACAACAGAATAGACAAAAGAGCGCTACTCTCAACTGTTTTTATTAGCAGAAGTAACACTCTAACAAAAAAAGGACTAAAAGGGGTAGTGAGGTTAGTCCTTTTGGGGACCAACTTGTTTGTCACAAACATTAACCTTTTGTGGACCAACTGCATGGGGTCAAGCACTTAGTCTCCAAAGCATGAACTGTAGGAGGAGGTATGGTTGCTCCGTGCAGATGCTCCTCAAGAGACTAACATCCTGGTACGCGGCATACCGACACGCTCTGCACTGGTGGCAGTACTCGCCCCCCCAAAAAAAGAAGCCTCAGATAAGAAGTAAAAGCTATAAAGTAACTTGGCAGCTCAAGTACGTTAAAATGAGCTAAAAAAGTGAAAAAAAAAAAATAAACATAGGAGAGAAAAAACATTCGCACTAGCGCGCTTCGAACACGGTACCTTACACTCAACAGCGTGCTACGCTAACCACTCGGCCACGCCGATTTTTTTTTTCTTTATTGCCGAATTTGACATTTGAAAGTGAAATCAGAAATACAGTGCATAAATCGCGTAAGCCAGGCTTCGGCAAACACGGATTAAAATTCTCTCAGCGACACGAAAACATCAAGCAAGGGAATCGATTTCGGTGGATCAGGGAGTGCTCGGTAACACTCTCTTAGTGAAACGACACTTTCAACAAAATGCTCGCGAACAGGACGCACGACAAGATCAGCATGTTCAAATTGCATCCTCGTTTTCTATATTGAGTGCAGGTCTTCGCATATTTTTTGGCCTGGTATATATTACACGTGGTTATATACAGAAAGGGTTATGTACACAGACTCTATATACTAAGCACTCAGTCGTTGCTGAGCTGCACAACAGAAAACACAACTAAACAGCAAGCAAAGATAAACACCCTGTCAGCAGTGGAAACCAATAAGGTTGAAAGTCATTTCCCTCATATATGTTCTTCAGTTGCAACATCATTCTGCTAAAATGGAGTCTAGGTGGAACAACAGGTTCAGCGTTGCGATCGAACATGCGTGTCTTCCACAAGCTATAAAGTCCAATAAGAAAAAACATGTCATATGATTCGTAATCAGATTGTGTAACAGCAAGATACCACACACTGTACGAATTTTGAACAAAGCCTTTCTTTAAAGTTCTTTGCAGCACGTCCCAAAAGAGAATTGCGTCTTTGCAATTAACGAAACAGTGTTCAATTCTTTCAGGCACATCACACAGATGGCAGTTTGCAGAAGGTCCAAAAAGATTTTTTCCTATGGAGCCATGTGTTAACAGGTAGAGCTTCAGTGTGTAATTTAAAGGAAAATGTTTTCGTGCAAGCAGAAATCTGCATTTTAGGCACCCTCTTTAACACCTAATGACCCTTAAGACCAAAGTAAGACGAACGATACAGTGGTGGCGGAAAAAGCATTGCTATCAATTCCTTGTATAGTATCTTGCGCGAAACAGAATATAAGTACTCATTCGAGAATCGTACTGTGAAAAACCCTACCGAAGCATAAACGTCGTGCATAAATATTAGTAAATTTGGGCGGTCAGTAAAATCTGAAGAAACCACTAATCTGGAAGCAGATTCTTGAAATGAACTTGTAGGAATGCTCTAATAATCGGATGTGAACAACCACGAAAAAAGAACAAACGGCAACTAACTGCCTTACATAGAGATGCACTAAGCCGAGCCCGCTGCACAAACAGGTCTGAATAGGTTGTCACGTCGATTCGGTTCAAAACTTGATGACCAAATAAACATCGCGAATATTCGGTGCAAACGCTGGATTTAACAGTGGTGGACCTGAAGCACGTAATAAATTTTTGTCGTCAAAAACATGTCGCAGGCCTGGGCCCTACCGAAAATTGGCAACCGATAGGGCACAAATGTATTAGGATGACGTTGGACGACTGGAACTCGCCTTCCCAGTAATTTGCACTTGACTTAAATGCATGCAGTGGAACGCTCAGGTATTTAGGGGGGACACATGACCATTAAACTCCTGCATATAGGGGCGGTGTGGAGCCGCCCGAACGAAACCAAAGGCCGGAACTCTTGTGATTCATCTGAGCCCCAGAAACAATACGAAATTGTTCTATGCTGGATATAACTTTTTCTATGCTTAGTTTGTCAGTGCAGTAAAACGCAAGATCATTCGCATATGCGAGTACTTTAACCTCATTTACAAGGAGACGGATTCCATGGATACTACTGTTATGTAAACAACTTAGAGAAAGTGCCTCCAAGTAAAGAGCAAAAAGCAGCGGAGACATCGGACAGCCTTGCTTCACAGAAGAGTTGATTGGTCCGCGGCTTGATAGGTGGCCATTTAGAATCAGGCGAGTCGAACAATTCCTAAGCAATGTTGTACCCCCTTCAGTACTACAGAACCAACATTCGCCCGCTCCAGAAGAGAAAACAGGAATGAATGACGAACTCGATCAAATACTTTTGCGAGGTCGACCTAGAGGAAAGCAACTTGATCATGAGAGCAGGAACACGATTCGAGGATTGTGCGCGCATTATGCACATTACTTTGAATGGCACGGCCCCTCAAGCCGTACGTCTGGTGAGAGCAATGAGAATCGACATTGCTTACTGTAGGCGATTTGATAAAATTTCGGCAAAAATCTTGCAATCCACTGAGCGCAATTTTTCTTCATCAGTGCTTTCTGGAATTAGGAATGTGTGGCATTTTGTAAAAGTGTCGGGAAATGCTTCTAGATCAAAACTCGTCTCGAAGACATCTAGCAGGATAGCAGCAAGAACAGTTTTAAAAGCTTTGTAAAATTCAGAGGAAATGCAATCAGGAGCAGGTGTTTTTGACAAAAATAACTGATGAATTGTCATCTATACTTCCTGCTGCGTGAAAGAGCTACTAATTACAGGACAATCACCTTCTGATAAAGAGGTGACCAGGGATGTGAAACGCGAGATAATATCAGAATTCCTCACAGGAGGAGTGGCCCTAAACAACGTCGAGTAATATTCCACGAATGCGGACGTAACCTAATTCGTACTCGTAACCAATGTGCCATTACGCATTTATCCCATAATCAGCTTTGCAGTCGCATGATGACCTTCATCAAGCAAAGCTTGCCGCGTCCGCCGTTCGCAGTGCGAATCACGCTTGACACGAGATCGAATTAAGGCACCCCTGTATCATTTCGCATCATGCCTTTGTAATTCTTTACTGACACAAGTAATTTCCACCGCACATGATCCAGGGGATTCACATTCTAGTTCATACAGGTTACACAAGGTTTTGTTAGGTGCCTGCTCCTGATGTTTTCTGCAGAAAGATTTCATTGAGCCAAGTTCAATTGCTTGAACCTTTTCCAAGCGGCAAACAATGGTAGACTACCGGAAAAAACATTATTGAAGCTGTGAGCGGACACGAATGATAAATTCTTGGTCATTTACCAGCGATGAGTTTAACTTCCAAAGTTCCCACTGCGGCCGAAACTTCGAATGGGCATTGCCACCGATCCGAGCCACTACCTTGCATTGATCAGAAAACGAAACCTGTAGTGTTTCGCACACAAGCCCGCGGGAAACTAATGTACAAGATGCATACATCCGGTCTAGACGAGCGCGAGAATGCCCCTGAATGTCTGTGAATGATCTAGAAGCACGGCAGGACACCTCTGTATCAACCAGTCCTGCATATTCTGTAACACGGAACAAAAGTTCACCACTTTTGTCACTGTGTGCGTCTGGACTAGAACAATCTATGGGGTTGCAAACACATTTGAAGTCGCCCATTAGCACAAAATGTCGGTTACAGTCAAGTAAGATGGCTATGTGTTAAAGAAACATGAGCTGAGTCACAGTAGGGAAAGCATAAACGTTAATTATCCGCCATGGCTTCCTAAAGAGTTGAAGATCGCAACATATCAGGCCCTCAGCGTCGATTATATAAGTTAGGCCAGAACAAGGCAGTGTCTTACGCAGAAACAGAAAACTGCCTGCCGACAAGTCCACAGCGTGCGCAACGATGCAATAAAATCTGCCAAAAAGAGCTGTAACGTCCTCTCGGTCTCCTCCTCGCTCTCTATCTTCATCTCTTGGACTGCCACAATAACTAGACGCCTGCTGTGCATTTGTCTCTAACGAGACCTAAGATCCCGTACATTGAGAGTTGCAAACACTATCTCTTAAGAGACCGCCGGGGTGACAGCACAAAGTTTTGCCGACAATTTCATTTGCCTGCCGAACCACCGCCAGGCCTTCTCTACCGCGAACGCCGGCACTTCCCTTTGTGCTTCGACACTCGACCGCGACGACGATGCTTGTTGCCAGCTTGATCGTCCTCCTCACTAGACTCTGAGGCACATGTCACGGCGTTTCAAGACTGGCTCGTCGGCAGCAGCGAGGCCGTCAGCCAAAGGAACGGGGCATTGGTATGGACGTTGTTGCACAGCAACGGCCACAGGGGTCAAAATATCCACGGAGGCACTCGCTTGGTGTTCTGGAACGAGTGATGGCTTGTCGGCGGTTGGTTCCTAGTCAGAAGCTTGACACATCTCGTCCAAGGCCTGAGACGCTGCGTTGTTCACATTAGCCTCGGACGCATGATCAGTATTTTCTTCCTCAGTAGCCTGTGGAGTGGCACTTGAAAACTCGGCCACAACGCCAGCAGGAAGGTCGCCAGAGGCATAAATTATCTCAGAAGCGTCCTTGATGTGCTCCCGTAATGCATCGCCAGGAGGCCGGACTCGGTGCCGGAGCTTGTTCGCGTATGTAACAACGCACGCCTCCGTTTTTTTGCATGTTGTGTTATGATCGCGTTTATAAGGTTGCAACTTCATATTTCAAAGTGTACAGGACCCCCATAGCTGCCGCTCTAACAATTAGAACTTCTTGACCATTGGAGCGTGCTGCCTGCCCTCACGACTTGAAACTAATGTTCTGGATGGCTATGCGTAATAATTTTTGCGATGAAATCATTTTAACGTGGGGAGTTTCACATCACTGGCAAATGTACCAGCGCCGGCTCTTCGGTCATGCTGTGGTACCGTGGGCGTAATTTTCGCTGAACATGGAGCTGTAACACAAACTTTCATGGAAAGAAGAGCGACCAAACTTTAATACCGGAAAGCGCAGCAGCGACGACACTATTTTGCTGCTAACTAAATCTTATTTGTATGTACACATTTCGCGAAGCGTTGCGATGATCGAGGGCTCGGCTGGTTTAGAGACAGAGCAAGGAGGAGCGCAAAAGCTTGAGAAACACGCAAGATATTATGCGCTACAAGCTCTGCTTTTTTTTTTTTTTTGCTGTTATGGGCCAATCGCTCGGTAAACTACTCTAATCTTCGTTTTATTTTTCTTTCTGCTGTTTATACTGGGCCGCGGCGCAGGCTACGCTCGCTGATGTGTAGGCCTGTGATTGCCTGCGATTGAGCCCGCATTGAACAATTTGCAGTAATATTGTGTTTGAGTGTCCTCAGGATCAGCTGTGAAGTTTGTTAGGCATGGTAGCCCAAATTATTCAATTCCACTTTTAGTTGTAGGTAAATCGTTAGTGGCATGAGATTTTGATGCGCGGCGATCGTGGTCTCTCTCGAAACGCCCGAAATGACCTATCGAAACATAGAACCTCTAGAAAAAAGATGCTGCCTTTGTTTTATTATTAGTGCGCAGCGATTTTGTAGCAAAAAAAGCGCTTAGTTGAACCATATTTTTCATATGCGCAATATTTCTCACTTCCCAGTTTCCGGATCCGACTATTTCCAAAGCGATACTGGGACCAGTGCGGCCCCAGAGCACATACAGCTCTTCTCCCAGTGCATCGCGGATGCCAGTGACACAGCCAGCATCAAAAAGCTAATTCCAGCACGTAGTATGCAATTTCAGCAACATAGTTTGCACGTTTGTCCATCGAGCCAGAAACACGTTCTGTGCACCTGAAACGCGTGACAAGAAAGGTGGGAAGGGAGGACAGGCATCAATTGAACAGTTCGTCTTCCCGTTCCTCCTCTTTTAGTCGTTTTTGAGTCAGGACTAAGTACTCTCCAAATTTGCTCAAGGCACGCTCCTTGCCGCTGTTGCTCCTGTTTTTTAAAACAACGGCCAGATTTAAACAAAGGCCAGACTGGCTCACATAGGCTCTTCTGCAAGAGAGAGGTATTTCATCAATTATTCCTACCTTACATCCAACATATCAAAACTTATGCTTAGTTGGGCACCCTCTCTTTTTGTCCTCACCATTTTCTTAGGGCATAGGCTTTCAGTTTGCAGGGCGCCGAAAAAACGACTGGAATGTGGTATTGGCCAGTTTTTTTTTTTAAGTTGTGGGCCACGCGGTGAGAATATGGTATTAGCTGAGGCCGTTTCCTGGTTCTCCTGTCATTCTCTTCATTACGTGCTGCATCCACTGCTCGTTCTTTATTCTTAATCTTTTGCAATAGTGTTTCTGTTGCTGCAGGGAAAAGGGTTGAAGGAAAGGTCTCTGCAAGCAGCCTAAAAATCTGAGAGTCGAAGCTTTCCTGAACAGCATGATAACACGACTTGTCATTAGCCTCTCGTAAGCACATGCTTGGAACCACCCTTTTTCTTCTGTATTCTGGTTTCTTCTGCTGATAAAATCAGTTGAAATTAGCGCTCTTTCATCTCTTGTGTTCTGCCCTCGTCGTTTCCTACTTATTTCGCGCTAAAAGTATGCCTTTTCAAAAATAAACGTCATTTGACATTTGAAAAATGTTCGTCATGTCATTAAAAAGAAGCATTCTAGTTAGTGCGTGCAGCCACCAGTGGTTATCCGCACGGCTTTCCGTAGTGCTAACATTAGTGGTTCAGGCGAGATGGTGCTTCATAGTTTCCCAGCGAATGGGTCTCTGTCATGAAAAGAAAAATATTCTTGCCTTTGGAATCAGCTGCGTTTTGCCCTGATGATTTTTGTGCTGATGGCGATAATAGAACCTTGGCAGCGATTACGGCTTCTTGGGATCCCAATTAAATAAGCGCAACTGAAGCCCGGTGCCGATATATCAGTGTTCTCGCACCGAATTAGGTGAATACCGTTGTTGCACACCGAACCTAAAATGCGATTCGCGTCACACTGTTGTTACACAGCTCGCCGTCGTTCTGGACTACATCATCAAATGCCAATTTGGCACAGTAAACGGAATGCATGATCGGTAGAACGAAGCTGCATTTGCAATATTAATTTATAACGCAGTGTCTGGAATGCCGCGCTGCTGGCACGGCTACAGCGCGTTCAATGCATTGTCCGAAGGCGACCTTGCTACTTTATACCGCGCCTACCGCGAGCTGTCCGTGGATCCCTTGCGCTAGCGTCAAGAAAGCGCGCTCAGGTTTATCGCTATCTTAAATAATGAGCACAGGGATAACGGAATGTTAAAAATTAACCACTCCTGAAGATCGCTGAACCATACCGAAATGTTGGAAAGAGTGATAACTGTGTTACACACAAGCTTTTCTTCACAGCTGTGCAGCGGCAGTCACCGCAATACGTCGCGATTTATCCCATTTCATTGTATGCATTAGGTCATCTGCTAATGCGGCGCCGCAATTAAGGATATCTTCATTTTTTTGTAAGACGAAGTTATATATAGTAGGCAGTTCTATGAGTGGCCCGTTTACTACAGCGCTGCTCAATCCTGAAGCGTCGGCCGCTGTTGCGTCGATGCGAACTAGTACAGGCCTAGCGAAGACCAAGGAATGCGCTCGGCCAGAGCTCCCATCCGCCGCGCTCGCTGCCGGCACCGTTCCGGTAAGCCCACTCATCTGGCTCTGCAAGTGCTGCGAACCTGACTGATTTCATAATGCGGCTGAAGCCGGGTCAGTGCACTGTCCCGGCTTCAGCCGGGACAGCGCACTGAAATTAGCTTTAGTGTGTAAAGGGCAGTTTGCTAGAGAGGGTCAGTGTGGTGTCCGGTATCTAGAGGGAGGGAACGAGCAGGCGCAGCGGTAGACTCCTCTATTTACTAGATGGAGTATGACCGCGTGGTTTCGAGAGGAGAGGGAAAAGTGGCGAAGATGTTAGCTCCGGCTGTATGGAAAGCGAAATTGAACATTGTCGGGATGCAATATCCCCCCCCCCCCCCCCCACCCACTTAAAAAATGCGAAACAGCCATAAACTCACAATATGCACGATAACCGACAATGTATAGCCCGTATCGAAGTCTGTCATGTAGGTGACGCTCTCTTGAACTTCGACTCAGCGCTTGTCCTGTCATTGCTTTGTGGAGGGGGTGATCTTGTTTCAATCATTGGAGAAGAAGCGGATCAGATGCCTTCGTTTCAGCCCATGTTGGTTCCGCGTGATCTCCAGAAGTAGTTAACTCATTGTCTGGAGGCAGTGCCTAGGGCGGTGTAGCGTCAGAGCTGTTTTCTGCTACGCGAGCTACTCTAGATGCATTCCAGATGCGACCGTCACTTAGGACAAAGAAAACCGACCTCTCTTTCTGACTACTTAAAATGAAGCTATGTGTGAAAGCGATGCCTTGCCTCCGGCTTAGGAATCCTTACCCGAACGAGATCATAGGTCTTCTATCCGTATGCTTTTGGGCGTATGACTGCCTAGCTTGGACGCTAACGCGAACTGGTTTTCAGAACAACTGTGGAGTGTACGTCTCTCCCAGAGGCCATTCAAGAAATACTGAGGCGTGTTATGGTTTGACAACCATGTAGGAGCTACGCAGGTGACAACCTAGCGTCAACAATGAGCGAAATGGGAAGTTGCCCCATCGTACTGTGACACGAATTTCTTCCGGTCTGCAATCCTTATCGTCGATGTTTAAGGTCATATTGGCGGTCGCTGTCTCAGATGTCGGGCACGGCGCTCTTTTTTTAGCAGTTTTCTTTTTCTCTGAATTGAACACGCTTGCAAAATGTCCAATCTTTCCACAGTTGCTGGACATGCAGGAAAATTTGCGAGATGCGAAGCCGAACCACAAAGTTAGCAGGCGACATGCGAGGGGCTGAAGAATTCCGTTTTTGTTTCTCGAACGCGGTTTACAGAAGAGCTGACGTTTAAATGTTTTAATTGCCTTCCTGCCTGCTCAATCTGCTTTCCAATGTCAACTACGCGTTGAACGGTGAGAGATGATTCCTCGTAAAGTAAGCGCTCTGGTATCTTTTGAAGTTATTTTCACAAGTAGTAGTTCACGGATCATGCTGTCAGTTGCAGTTCTGAATTTGCACGTAGCGGACAGTTCTCGAAGTCGGTTTACAATTATTTGAAAATTCATGGTAGTTGCTTGCGTTCACGAAACCCGTTACGTTCCATCAGGTCGTTTGTTCCCGTTGCAAAGTAACCATCCAGCTGGACGATAGTAGCATAGAAGCAGTCCTCGCCAGTAATTGACGTGACACTTGTCCAAGGATCTGTAGCGCTCACTGATGCTCCAGGGCTGTGGTACACACCTTGGCCTTCGACTCCGCGACAGTGCAGAAGTACTGCCTTGCGACGCTTGGGCTGTAGCTCGTCGCCTCCAACCGCTTCCAGGAAGTTCAGGAAGACCAGCTTCCAAGGTTTCTAAGGTACTGCAGGTTCGCCTGGCGTAGGCCGGACGCGGTGGGGGCGGCGGAAACAATCCACCCGACATGACTCCGAAAGTAGAGTTGAAGTTCAGTTCTCGGAACTGAAGATGCTTGAGTTCTCTTCGCCATTTTGTGGTGTCCGGTATCCAGACGGAGGGAACGAATAGGCGCAGATGGCAGCTCAGGATAGACTCCTTTATTTACGACAGAACGTGGTGTGAGAGTGTAGGTTTGAGAGAAGAGACGGAAAAGTGCTGATGCATGGTGATAGCATTTACTGCATCGAAAGCGAAACCGAAACTTGTACGGGATACAACAGGCGGTTTTTGCGGTTCTAGACTCGCGCAAATGAGCTGAATTTGATTTTCCTGTCCACATACTGGACAGTCTTTCGTATTGTGGCCATTGCACTGGGGTGTCCATGCATAAGAAACGCCATGGACATATGCAGTGATGTGGCCACAAGGCTTTCGCCAAGCACACTTTAGAGTTTCCAAAGTGTTCAAATAAATTTTTGAATGCTAGTGGTATCTTAACTTTGTTCGGCCAGTTCGCGCCGGCGGCTTTGTTTCGTATCACCGTTTTCTTTTTTAACTTCTGGTTGCTCAAACGCGGACAGTAGGTGTTCAAGATGTTTTACATTGTTCGAATAATCAAAAACAATTTAAATTTATGTGTCAAGTCACTTAAAGGCAACGCGCGTACAGGAACACCGCCGGCTCCAGCCTGATATATCTCGAATTGACATGTTCGGACCGGCCAATTACCGACAACAGCAGTGTTTGCTTGGAAGGCGGACCCACTGGTGCTTGTTTTCATGTAAAAACTGCTATTTACGTTTATTTCTGCAATATTTAAGCATGATTGCCTTGTTCAGCTTACAAAAACTACAAAATGCAGCACAGAACTCATTTTTTTGCAAATAACGTTTCAGCTTTCCTTTAACAAGCCTTCCCAACTCTGAACAACTTGGAACGCTCACTTACAAGATTGCTAAATAGGACACTCGATATCGGTTCAGTAAATAATTATCAATCAATCATTATTGTCCACTCAAATGAGGACAACCGGCAACCGGAAACATCTGCGCATTTAGCATAAACTTGTAATTGAGGAAAAAGTCCATCGTTCTTCGGGGTTCCCACCATGTACTATCCTCTATTCTGCGCTGTCATTTTGCAAACTGAGCTAGTAAGCAAGGCCTCCAGATCAGATGGTCTCGCCAAAGTTAACTACCCAGAATCGAAAGCCGAAGCTTTTCACACCTTCAAGAGGATCGCCAAAGCTGGATTATATTCCTTTCAGGGTAGCAGCTACAAGGAATTGCAGCAAATGCTTTGGAGATGATATCAATGATCGCATCCGGGCCCAAACATTTTCCTTACATTTTGCTAAAATTCAGAGCTACGAGCAACCAGATCACACACAAAGTATTACATCTTGCCGATAATGCTGGCTCCACGGTGGGCTATCCGAACAAAGAGACAAGCACATAACACTAAGCAGTGTGTATGAACATGTTTGTTCCTTCTCCAGAATTTTGTCTTTCACCTCGGTGCCTCTTCTAGAAAGCCAAGCTCACACGGTAGTAATAAAGATCTCAAATCTGAGGTGTACCATAAAATCAGTGATGTACAATCAGAACGGACCTCAGTTTACAGACTTTATATGCAGGACTTTAAGAGTTTCTTGTCGAGATCTACACCCTCTAGCTTATGCCGCCTATGCTTAGGCAATAGATTGCTTATAGCGCTGCATCGTGAAAAACACCAGCTCCTTCAACCAAATACTTCTAAGGACAGACAAAGACCACATACTCAGTGCTCTAGTTAGGCCATACCCGCCGAGTAAGGCCCGCAAATATTATCCAGGATATTTAAAGGGAACAAACGAGAAATGATGTCTTTTGTATTGTTACCCTAAGTCTAGAGATGAAAATCATTGGAGGGAAATGTTTACAAGATATATTACCGCAATGTCAGTGTTAGTCCTGCGGTGCATAGTCCTAACGGTATAATACGGCTAGCCCTGCAGAGTGGGTCAGCAGGCCATCCCAAGGGACCCTCACTTTCTTGAGCTGAGTGGTGAACTGTCGACTTATAACTTAGTAGTCGGCTCCTGTGCTAACTAATGCAGTACCGTGCTATCGTCGACAGCACCCTATTGCAAAAACCAGTCTTCCAGCGTCTTACAGTGCGAAACCAGTAAGTGTTTTAGCTGGTTTCACACCGGACCTGCTGGAAACGCTGGAGGTCTGCGATCATCATTGGAGCAGTTACGGGAAGATGCTTGTTGCACTGGTACGACAGGAGAATAACGCTGTGATTGTTTTTTTTTTGACGCTGGGTGTGTCGCTGGCATCCGCGATGCACTGAGAGAAGCGCTGAATGTGCGCTGGGGCGGCACTGGTACCGGTTAGAATGCCTCAGGGGCCAATATGGCAACTGTTGTAATCGCAATCGACCATCGGGGAGCATATGAAAAATATGGTTCCAGTAAGCGTTTTTGCTGCGAAGGCCTTTCGCACCTGTAGAAAACAAAGGCAGTATCTTTTATTGCCAATCAATACTACTTTAGCTATCGCCTCAGCCCGTCAAAATGCACGGCGGTGGCAGCCACGCTTGACCATTAGCGCGACCTGGCTGTATGATGTCCATCTGTGTAAGAGTGGGGGCTCAACTCGCGCCGTCGCCTTGCGCGGTGGCAGTTACGGCCTGACTCCGCTCCTCTCGTCAAGCCATGAGATGCCGCCTACAGTCAAAGCGCTTAGGCATGCTGCAAAAAGCCCTTCACGCGGAGTATTCCCTTCAGCTGTGCCAACTGCAACCAGCATCAACAACCCAATGGGGAAGTAGTTTGGACTTAATCATGTGTAGCTCTTCGGAAGAATACGTAATTAGTGATGTACAGACAAAAAGCCATTCCTTTATGGACTACCGGAGTGTATTTATAGGTTTGAATAAAAGATGAAACGAGAAACATGTGTGCATTGTCATTCTGTCTGTGTGTGTTTAGCTATTAAAACCATAGCTAAACATAGTACAGTCAAGCGTCACCATAGCCATAACAGCAAACATAAACGGAGCATCACCATGGTGAATATAGCACAGCCAAGCATCACCACAAGCGGTACATTAGTAGTATACCACGTATTGCTTCGCAATCACCAGGCTTAACCAAGCTAAGCCACAGCCAATGTTTTTTTCTAGAGTTTCCATGCTTCGATAGGTCGTTTCAAGCGTTTCGAAAGGGACCATGATTGCCGCGCCTCTGATACTTCATCGCACAGAAACAGTTTGTACAACTAATACTGCTTTTGAATAATGTGGCCTAACATGCATATTATACTTAACAGCTGATCTTGAGGGTACTCTAACCCAATGATTACTGCCAAAATGTTCAACCTGGGCTCAATCGCAGGCTCCAAACAGGGCCTACGCATTAGCGAGCATAGCCTGCACCGCGACCTCGTATAAAACGCAGAAAGAAAGAAATAAAACAAGGAAGAGAGTAGTTTACCAAGCGATGGGCCCATGAGAGGAAAAAGAACAACATACAGCGTTGTAATGCATAATATTTTGCGTGTTTCTCAAGAGTTTGCGCTCTTTCTTACTCTGAGTATCAAGCAGCCAAGCCCTCGGTCAACGCAATGCTTCCAGAAATGTTTACGTACAAATAAGGTTTAGTTGCGCGCAAAATAGTGTCGTCGCTGCTGTGCTACCGGTATTGAAGCTTGGTCGCACTTTTTTCCTTGAAGATTTGTACTTAAGCTCCGTGTTCAGCGAAAATTACGCCCACCGTAGCAGAGCAGCAAAGAGGAGCCGGCGTTGGTAAATTTGCCAGCGATGTCGAACTACACATGATAAATGATTCCAGTGCGTAATATAGCGCGCATAGCCATCGAGATCATTAGTTGAAAGTCGTGAGAGCAGGCAGCAAGCTCCAATGATCTAGAAGTTTTAATTGTTAGAGCGGCAGCAACATCCTGTAGACTGCGAAACATGAAGTCCTAAACTTATAAATGCGGTCATGACATAAAATTCATTTTTAAAAATGCATTTTATGTGGATGCATTTGGAATTCGATTTTTACCAATTGAAGATGATGATGGGCTAACGCTGGACATGATCATGTAATTGAGCCTGCACAGTATCTGGCGATTCAGAATGGCTTTCAGGCATGCAGACGTTGATGTGAGGAAAATACAGCAGTATTTTCTCGAAGCCGTTGCGAGTGTTATTAAAGTCCTCAAGACAAGTGCCTGAGTGGCTTCCGAGAATGGGAGTGTTGCTGCAAATGACTGATTTGTAATGGATCACGCAGCCCAAATCGCGTGGCTTTAACCCATGTAGTGTATGTGTCGCGTAATATTCACTCTCTGTGTGTGTGTATGTGTGTGATGTTCTATATGTGTAAAATGTGATAATAAATTAGGCAATAAAGAAAAAAAACATAAAATGCAGTGGTTAGTGCGGTGAGCTAGTGATTGAATAGGTTCCTGGATAATGAGTTCGAATCGCGCTCCGTGCCACTTTTTTTTTCTTTTTTTACTTAGGTTTTTTTTAATATACACCCTTTGTCAAAAGGTTTGATCTCAGGGGTTCTATTTCTGAGCCATACTATGTGACTCGTAATGCATTCCCAGGTTTCCAAACTTGCTTTCGTCCTGCCCCCTCCAATGGCTAGGACTTCCACGATTGTTAAAAAAGTCATAATATACTGCTTAAAAAAAAAAGCCTCTGGGCTCTAAACTTTTGACAAAGGCTGTACCTAACTTGCTTCGTTACTTTTTCCCTTTTAATGTTTATCCCAGGCCTTGTTTTCTCCGGGCGAACAGTGCCGCCAGTGCGCAGCGTGCCAGTATACCGCGTCCGAGTGCGCCCAGTTTCCAGCGTCATACTGGGACCATAATCAGGTATGGAGCTGGGACCTAGTGGCACTGGGTTTTGCAATAGGTTAGTGCTGCAGTTTTGTTTCGCCTAGTTTTTATTTGTTATTCTTTCTAGCTTTTTTATTGTAGTTTAGGTGATTCGTTGTTTTTTTGCTTTTACTTTTTATCCGTGGGGTTGTTTTCCTCTGGGCGACCAGGGCCACCAGTGCGGCGCATGCCAGCGTGCCGCGTCTCAGTACTCCCAGTCTCCAGCGCCATACTGGGCCCATAATCAGGTATGGCACAGGGGCGCTGGGACCCAGCGGCACTGGTTTTTGCAATAGGGCAACTTCAGGGTCACCTTTTGGTGCCCTCGCATTAAATGTTGTTTTCTGCGTTCGATCATGGCTTTGTCATATACTGATATCGCGGCTCGGGCACGCCGTTGTGGTTTTCCTGGGTGGCGGCGTCACTTTAAAGTTTGGACGCGTAATCGTCGAGGCCGTTTTAATAAACAGCTTCTGCGTAATGGATGCGGCTTCGTCACTCGCTGTCATCGGTGGAGGATTTGCTTTTTGTAGCGCCCAGTCGAAAAAAACTAGAGCACTCTGTCAAAAATACGACAAAATATCCTGTACTTCTGTCGTAACCATCAAATGTTTCTGTAGTTCTGTAGTACTTTTTTGTAGTTCTGAAGATTTTCTGTAGTATATTTTAGTTGTATGTAGTTCTGTAGCACTTTTCTGTTGTAACTACAGATATTTCTTATGTTACTACAGAATGTTCTGTTGTCAAACAGGTTTCCCGTCAAAAACCGCACAGAAATTCTATCGTAACATCAGAAAATTTTCTGTAGTTTTTTTCGACTGGGCGAGAGCTACATTGGCTGCACTTTTGCCGTTTCGCGCAATTTGACTCAATTTTCATTTCCGCTCAGTTACCTTTTCAGTTACGGAACTTCATTGAGAAATATTACGCGTTAAAGTGAACATTTCAAAGTGCTCTTGAATTTTCCATCGAGTTTTTGAGTTCACGGCCAACGACTACGACGCCGAAATCTGTATGGCAAGGTAACCTTAGCGGCATCGCATTAAAGTCCTTTGAATTCGGCCGATAAGGCGTTACACCTGAACACAGCGATGCTGGCACGATTTAACGGCGTGTCGCCTACAATGCATCAGATATTGCATCGAAACGCGTCCTTATGAGCACATTATATTAGAGCTTCCAAAGCAAAGGCAGGAAAATAAAAAATAAAAAAACAAAACAGTGAATATTTCATGAAAGTAATTGATCAGTCGATGCAACATACCCTGATAAAGTAATCCTCAAAAAATGCAGCTGGTCAGTTAGCGCTTGTTTGTAGAAGGCACTTGGCCTGTGTAGGCATTAGTTTATCCCAGATGGCTGAAACATAATCGTTTTTCCTCTCACACAAAGGCCAACACTAGCTTTATGCTTCAGGCCACAGTAGAAAAAATCACCAAAAGCTCAAAAAGAAATTACCGCGGCGGACGTAGGCAACCCTTGCCGCGATGCATGAACAGCCGCAACTCCTACCCCGGAAAGGCTAGTGAAAACGGCCGCTAGGTGGCTTTCAGAGGCGCCCCCATAGAAGGCGCCTCGATGTAATGTCGCTGACGTCGAGGCACCCTAGCCGTATAGGCTGCGCACGGGGCGTATGCCATGGATATATTCTAGTTCCCTATAACCATGGAGGAGATTCGGACCGCTGCCGGGCGGCGCTGGCGACTGGAGAATCTTAGAATCGCTGAATAATGTTCAGAGTACCGCGATCCCTTTCTCCGCGTTACTGTACTACGGATCAATGAGCATGGGCACATGGTACCCAGGGCCCGCTTTCGCCATCAAGCTTCGAAACAGTCGCAGCGTGGCG
The DNA here is from genome assembly GCA_023969395.1 of Amblyomma maculatum. Lineage (NCBI taxonomy): Eukaryota > Metazoa > Arthropoda > Arachnida > Ixodida > Ixodidae > Amblyomma > Amblyomma maculatum. The sequence goes on along the minus strand of JAJIZL010022891.1, from coordinate 405,750 downwards.
GCTTTCCTCGCAGCGGGTGTGCGGAGGTTGCTGTATTTCGCGTCTTGGTCTTGTTGCTCAAGTTTTTTTTGTATGTACTCAGCAGCAGAAAGCCGGCCTACAGCGCCTTTGACTGTATTAACCTACATGCGTCCGAAAAGATTTTAAGCGACAGCCTTTCTACTCTAGCTCGCTTAGCGAAAATGTTCGCACGTGATCTCTGCGTCGCATCTGTGCACTAAGGAGGGAAAATAAGAATGAAAATGATTGATGGTGATAGGTATTCAATGAAAGTTATTCAATAAAAGACCGATGTAGTTAATGACTAATGCTAATGACTAATAATGATAACTAATAAGTACTAGTAATGACGGCTATGTCAAACTACGACTTGTAATGACCGTAACTGTTTGAAAATGAGGAAAATGCTTTCCGGTGAGTGGTGACGACTACTATGATCAGGCATGTCTCATCATTACTGCTAATGACTGCAAAAGTACCAATATGCCAACGATGACCTGTAATGACCTCAGCTGACTGGAACCGAGAAAAATACTTAGCTTTAAATGTTAATGACTACAATGATTAGGTTTGACTCGTCACGACTACGAAACAATAAAATGTCAAACGACAGCTTGAAATGATTGAAACTGATTGGAAATGAGTAGAAGCCCTAGGGATAACTCATGATGTCTGCTAATGATTACGAAATGACCAATATGACAAACGGTGACTTGTAATGAGCGAAACTTGTAGGAAATGAGAAAAATATTTAACTATGAATGGGAAGAATTAAGAGATAGAAAGCGTGCAGAGAGGGTCAGAGAAATAACTCAAGTTACCGACATTCTAGTGGAAATTAAGAAGAAGAAATGGACATAGGCAGGACATGTAGTGCGAAGAGAGGATAACCGATGGTCGCTTAGGGTAACAAACTGGATTCCAAGGGAAGGAAAGCGTAGCAGGCGCGGCAGAAAGTTAGGTGGGCGGATGAGATTAAGAAGTTCGCAGGGGTCAAGTGGATGCAGATAGCACAGAATGGGGTTAAGTGGAGAAATATGGGAGAGGCCTTCGCCCTGCAGTGGGTATAATCAGGCTGATGATGATGATGATGATGGGAATGAATAAATTGACTAGGAAGGACTCATCTTGACTTCAAAACGACCAATATGTAAAACGACGTTTTGAAATGACCGCAACTAATTGGTAATGAGTAAAAATTCTTAGCTATGAGTGGTAATGGTTGCAATGATTAGGAATGACTCATCATAAGTCTAATGACGACTTGAATGGCTGCAACTGACTGGAAACAGTAAACCTTGGCGATGAGGGATAATGATTACGATGACTAGGCAGGATTCATCATGGCTACGACACGACCAATATGCCCAAGACTTGACCGCAACTGACTGAAACGAGTAAAGATGCTTAGAGATCAGTGATATTGAATAATTTTTAAGGATGTTTATTGCGTCAATAAAGATGTTTAACAACCAAGCACGAGTGAGCTTGCGGCACAGTGTGCGCACGCATGTGCGACGACATACAGTTAGTTGGCATCTTCATTGCCGTAGGGAATCACTCACTATCATTATCGGAGATAATCGAGAAAGGAAAGAAAGTGCTAGTGATTACAATGCCACGAAAATCACAGATGAATAGCAAGGTGTCGGATTAATCGATAGAGCTCTTTGGGAAGCCTGGATTGATAGCCATACAGACCGCCACTCAGACTTCCGCACAAGCTTACCGTTCATAGTTCGCAACTTTGAATGTTTCTAAAGCGGCTGCGGTGCTCTCCAAGGCCATGCACAGGTAAATGTCGTCTCCATTTGACTGTAATATAACTGCACCAGAGGCGCACCAGGAGCCGTTGGAAGCTTCATGGCCGCGCCGGTAATGGGTCCCAGCACGCGATGGCACATTCGCGGTACTCTGAAAAACATGCGTAGCACTTTGGACCACTAAAGTGAAATAAGGAGCAAGCTTTTGTTTGAAATTTTGATTATTCCTGGTTTTACTGCGTCTGCTTCTGTAGGCTGTGTGGCGCGGCATTCGAGGAAGCGCTAAATGAAAGGTGCCGCACGGACGAAAGCCAACACATAGAGCCCCGCTTTAACCTAGCCGCATGAACGTGCCTGTCTAGCCTAGGGATATTATGAATTCAAACCTCTCCCATATGAGGGATAGGCCTGAGTTGGCTTCCTGGCATTACGTTTGGCCTGCCAAACGTAATGCCAGGAAGCCCAGCTTCTAGTTCATGCTAGGCCATGTCAGCTGCCAGCTACCGCCTCCGCATAACGGAAGTGCAGCCTTAATACATCCCGCTTTGGGGGCCGTGGACCCAGGGGGGCCCACCTTGAAATATGGTGGCCGACATCTTGTACGGCATCACATGCCCAAGAGTGGACCCGATGTGCAGCACCTTCTGCGAACGACAGTATGAGCCATTCAAGGCTTTCACCTTAAAATTTCTAGTGACTAGAGAATCTCAACACGCCCACCCCCGAGGTTGCGGCCTGGCGGCTGGCCGTCGAGAACAGAGCAAACAGCGCAAGGCCAAGCGAGAGGCGGAGACGCCGGAGCAGAGAGATGAGTGCCTGGCCAAGGAACGGCGTCGGGATGCGGAGCAGCGTGTCTTGGCCTCACTGGAGGGCGATGCGGTGCCGCAGGACGACGTGAAGGCCTGCCGTGTAATCGATCACGCGATTAAACTGAGTGAAACCTATATTTTTCGCTACGTATTTTCTGGCTAAGCCAGTACCAGTTTTTTCACCGTGAACCAACTCCTCTCCAAAGCTTGCTCCCGTAATTTCCGCAGTGGGGGCTAGGGGACCTTCTTGCATCCAGTTTCAGCCCAGCGTGAAAAAAATGGCTGAGGCTTAGCTTGGTTAAGCCTGGTCAGATGCGAAGCATATTGATTGTTAAACTCGGCTTTCCATGGTTACACTTGGCTAAACATTTCTTTCCTTGGTTACACGTGCTTTTACGCGGTTTAAACTTGGAATGCACAATGTTTCCCATCGCATAAAATTAGGTAATAGCATGACTCGTCCATCTCTAATCTAACTGTGTTATCGACACGCACAACGAACATGTCGTCCCCCAGGCCAACGATACTCGGTTGCCACTATGCGAATATGTACGCAAAGCAAAACCTCTTAGAACACCGACGTGCTAAAGGAATCAACACGTCCTCAGCCAGTCACCATACCACGTGGTCCGCACGGCGTGCAACCGCAGCCGACGGCGCGAGCCGGTCCCCCGTCTCTCCTCTGTCGTGACGTCAGCGTATCACGTGGTGTAACGTCACCATACCACGTGGTCCGCACGGCGTGCAACCGCAGCCGATTGCGCGAGCTGGTCCTCCGTCTCTCCTCTGTCGTGACGTCAGCGTATCACGTGGTGTGTCGTCACCATACCACGTGGTCCGCACGGCGTGCAACCGCAAACGACGGCGCGAGCTGGATCCCCGTCTCTCCTCTGTCGTGACGTCAGCGTATCACGTGGTGTGACGTAGCATTCCACATTCTTTGCACGGCGTGTAACCGTCACGAAGGGCTGTGGTTTACCTCTAGCAATATGCTTCGCATAAAATGTGCCCCGAATAGGGTTGGGGAGCGGAACAGACGGCTTTGCGATGCGTGCTCCTCCTTACTCAGGAAGCCGTATATTTCCTGTAGTTTCTCACCAGAACGGGGTCGTGGGGCGTCGACGGAGAGACCACGGAGGCCTGTACGCCTGTACGGACATTTACGGAGGATGTGTACAGCCTCACTACAATGGAAGCATAGTGCTCACTTGCTAGAAGTCCTCGAGGTGTTGCGTTTCCTTGGCTTGAATGTCATTCGGAGGCTTGCTGGGCGGGCGCCAAGGAGCAGCTTTCTGGAACAGCAAAGTAGAGCTGGAAGATTGGAACGTCGAGATGGGTAGCAGGATGGCATAAAGCGGCGGCATATTTTACGGTCGGTGGTTTTTTAGGAATTCTCATTGGTGCCAGTGTTGAATCAAGTACCTGCTGTACGTTTTTTAGGAAGATGTCCGTAATCGTGGCTAGTTGGGTGATAGTAGTAGCCGGCAAAGGTCTCAGACGACTACGTGCATAAGGTCCCATATGTTGTCTCCGCTCGCAGATGTGCGCGTTGTAGGGGCGCAAGCACACTGGTCGACGTTTTCGATGCTACTGCCGCATGCAGGTGTGCATTGTTTACTCAAAAGTTGCTGCTTCCATTTCAAATGCGACCACTGTTTTTAGCGGATCTCTGACAAGGCCAGCCGAAATGGAAGCTTTATCCCTTAGAAAATTTCTCTTTTTCTGATTTGATCATGTTTGCATCGGCTCCGCGAAGGAAGAGTTTCATGTCCTCAAATAAGCAAGCGCTGGTACGTTGGTTTGTTGAACCATTATTGAAGGAGGTACTGCGCTTTTATTACTGTAGATAGCAGTAAATCTCCCAAATACTCCTCCTTGAATTGCAGCTATATAATTTAAAAGCGTCACTTTTCCTAAACCAGATTGAAGCAGGTTCCTGAAGACCGTAATAAACTTGTTTCAGTTTTGCGGCGTCTTTCCAGACATTGAAACCTGCCTCGTGTCGAAGAGGTCTATCCAGTCTCCTGTTTCTTCAATGAACAGTCCTTTGAAGATGGGGGCTCGCAACGCTGAACGAAGACTCCGGGTGGTTATGTTCGGCTGGCATACTGCGGGATGCTGCACGCTTGGGCTATTCAATACCTCCACCATATGTTACGTGGTAGTGACAATGCCGTAGTCGACAAACGAACATACAGGTGAGGAACTGGAATCAGTTTTAAACTGAAATAAGAAACACAGTGGCGTCGCAAGCAGCAATCGTGCTCGATCGTCGTCGGACAACAAATGCATACTGCTGGTTGTAGTGCTCATAATGAATTATGGGCTACATAATTCAGAAAAGATACTCGAAAACTCTGGAAGAAGACGGAGACTGTCGTGCTTGACGGTAATTATTCCGGACTACTCTTGGCACATCTCGGGCTACGAAGAAAAGCATGTAGGCATGTTTCGCGATACCGAGTATAAGCAAATTGGTCCCTGCGCCACATCACAGTGACAAAGCCACATGCAAGCGGCTCTTTCACGGCAATACAGATATTCCTCTTATAGCTTCTTCGTAACATTGAGTTTTCCTTCTTCTCTTTAAAGGTTTAGATTAGAGATATTTACATGTAACTCTGCATGTTCTACCGGCAGAATTACACATGTCATGTTTGGGTTGCTTTGGTTATCGGTGAGGTACGAAGTCCAGCCCATATTTATTGTAGCCAGTATCCTTCAAAGGTTGCGCCTGTTTAGTTTCTCTTTTTTTTTTCTAGCGTACTCCGTCCGCTGCTGCATGCGGGCTTCAATAAATTGTTGCAATAATGTTTGATGGAATACCTATGACAAAATGTAAATATTTTACTGATTTCAAATGTCTTCAGATAAGTATAGCACAAAACACATTGTTTAGAAGGCATGCAATGAGCGTTGCTCAAAGGACTTCAAAGAATTTATCATTAATAAAATACCGTGTACGATCATGTCACCTTTTCAAGTGATGACAGCATTGACGGCGCTAAAACGCCATTAGAGGAAAACGTCGACCTTGAAGCAATATATATATACAACGCGTATGTGAGGATAAACATCAGTTAGCAATCTAAGAAAAACTAACTAACGGCACTCCTAAAATGATATTTGGCGGAAATGTATAGCCTGGTATTGCGCTATATGCCCATCATCAAGCAAGCAAAACTGATGTTCAGACATATTATGAAGGTCAAACAACAGCCATGAAAACGGAACTGCTGAGAAAGCTGTACCGTAATCTGATTCAGTTTGTTACTATCTTTTTCGTACCGCAGTAAAAATACACTATCGCCAGTTATTGTTAATATATCATGAATCAAATCCTTCCACTAGTTGTGAAAGATGTGGAGACTAACAACGACAAACAAAGATCGCCCTTTCTCATTCAGCCTACACTCATCAGTCGTGGCTGATATGTCAGAATTCCTTGCGCATCTCCAGTGTGCGGCTTTTCGGTTACACTTTCGGTTATTTTCACTTATGTCTTTCTTCTCTCATTCCACTTTTCTATGGCCCTTGTTATTATTTCTCTATTTTTTGAAAGGCTGTTCGTATTTGCTGCTATCAATTTATTGTAATATAATTGTAATATTTTATAAGAGTCGGCGCCCTCTGCTGAGAACATTTTTGCCTCCCCAGCGCCTATAGAGGCACTATCTGCACTAGGAATGGTCAAATACTGAAAAACGCGCTCCGTGTCGGAGTTTTTCTGGCTGGAACTCTAGTCTGAAACAGGCAACATGCTGGTTGAGTCAGGCACCCTGCTTCTGCAAAAGTGCTAATGCGCTCACCACCGCCGACCAAGAATTATATCCAATCATATTTGTGTTATCACACTGAGAGCCTAACCTGTTTCTTTATGTCGCTATCACATGGCCGAGCGCAGCTGGCAATTCAAGGTATGTCTGGTATAGCGGCTCCAACGCGCGAGTCTCTCAGAGGAGGTCTTCAAGTTCGTAAGCCAACAGACTGGTAGAGCCATGACTAGAGCCGCTGTCCTGCAATGCGTGATCGGTTAGGTTCTGTCGAATAAACACTACACCAGAATCAGTACCAAAATCTTTCACCATATAGTTCTTGAAGGCTCTTAAGTGTAACCAAGAGTTTTTTATGCAAAGCGCGAAGGCAGGCTCACAAAGTTTACAGGCCTCAAAGCCAAAGTTGATGCAAGCTGGTACGAAGACAAAATTAATGTTACGCCAAGGCAGGCTGGTTCGCTTATCCGAAGGAAAGCAAAATGGTCAGGCAGTAAGGTCAAACGGTGACCTTTTGAAAGGTAAAATTTGGAAATAAACAGATGAGTTCAAAAAAAGAAAGCTATATACAAAAGAAGTTCATTTATTTCAGTGCACTAAATACCTACTGAGATCGGTTTGCGTGCTGGCGGAAGTAGGCCGCCAGAGTGACGGCGAGCACCAAATACAAGTAGCCTGAGGAGGCGAAATATTTAGTGACTAAAGAGCTAAATAACTAATGCTAGAATAAACATCATTTGGAAAATATTGTCAACAATAGTAGCAATTTGAACCGAACTACGCGCGCGGAATAAGCCATGAGGCTATCTAAATCTGTAGGCGCCGTGGCTGGATAATCTTCCTTTTAATTATGATACGTTTTTTAGTGAAGCTTTTAAGTGCATCCTCAATTGGCTTAAGGCCATAATAACCTATAAGGGTAGGAACTTTGTATAGTCTAAATTATAAGTTATGCATATTTTCATTTTTTCAATGGGGCTGCACTTTTTGTCTATTCAAATTAAATTGTGTAAATTTGCACACGCACAAAGTGTAGGCGTATAAATACATCGCAAGCCCTTGTTATATAAGTTAATCCTTCCAATGTAATGGTGTGTCGAAGTGACCCCTTGATGAAAATTGATACCATCGTCCCTAAAGAAACGTGTAATTTACAGTAGTCTAAGTCGAACCGTGTCACAGTCATAGTAAATAATCACTGTACTAAATTTAATTTCGCTGATGAGTGCCAATCCATTTGCTGTCGCCCTACCGTTCTAGCACTCGTCGTCTATGTTAGGTTAGTTGGTGGAGCTTTTTACTCAAGAGGTGCCCGGACATTATACATTAACCGAAGGACGCCGGTTAGGTTCCCATCCCGAGTGCTGCATTTTGATGGAGGTGAAAACCGAGGCTCTTAGGGGCTATGTGATGTCCGTGCGCGTTGAAGGACACCAGGTGGTAGAAAGTTCTGAAGCCCTGCACTACGGCGCCTCCAAACGGCTTAGCCGCTTTGGGTCGTTAAACCCCGTAAACGAAACTTTATATGATGCATTTTTGCTTCTTACTGGAAATTGAAAGCATTCTCCGTTTTTCAATGCCTCCAGATTCTGTTACGCATAAAATTATTATCAAATGAATTGAGTTTTCACAAACCTTTTACCCGGTAATTGTTCTGACCTTAACGTTATTCTCCTTTTCTTATATCCATATGCACAGCGCTGTTATTAAATGTTCGGCAGAACTTTCCCAGAGACCATGAACACGTGGTTTGTATTGCTTCTACTTACAACGCATCTGTAGGATCAGCGGCCAAACGGGAGTGCTATACTTAGAAGGCGTTTCCTTTCTCAATCTGGACTGAGTAAAAAAGTAAACTGAAAAAGCTCTTGCTGTTCGTCTGAGTCAGCTCTCTCAATGCGCATTGTTCGAGAACTGGTTTATTTTATTTTTTAGCCAGTACATCATAAAATATTTTACAATACCTTTATGCTTGCTTGAAACATATGTATACGCTGTGCGCTCAGTATTTAACGGAGCATCGAATTAGGAATATAGAACTTCGTTCGGAGCAGGTCTCTGAAAGAAACGCGATGTCTGCTTTATCATGGCTGATGTTTCTCGCGCATCTCATCAAAGTCTTTGGAGCCGAAACTGCCCCTAGTTCTTCAAGTGAAGGAACCAGTGGTGACGGCGGAGATGGCTTCCAGGTAAACAATAATTTCTGGCTGCTACATTTCACAATTTATTCAAGCGTGCTTCTGGCAGACCTAAAATGTCACGTTTTGCTGAGCCTTTGGCGTGATTATTTGGAAACTTCGGTCTAAGCATGGATTACTTTACAGATCCCTTACATTTTCTTGCGACTATTCCCATTTGCTATAAACCATTGCCATGCTTGTACATGTTAGCAAACAGATTTCAAAGTTCATGTTTATCTCGCAGACAGTATAATAAACGCGGTAGAGTTATTGTGTCTATGAACATATGTGCCTACGGGGCAAGAAGGATATGCAGAGGTTCGAAATCCTACATGGATTGGAGGTATAAAAATCTCAGTGACGCGTAAAATTTTTCGCCCAAATAAATGAGCATTCTTGCTATCTTGTGCACTAACGTTGAGTTTACTTGCCATAGCCAAACTATGTATAAGCACTGTAGAGGCAGCCTGACTAATCCCACTAGGATTTCTTCACGAGTTTTCGCTTGCTCCTGTACAAATCACATATCTTCACAATTTAATATATGACGCGTGCTGAAACGTTGATACATGTTGCAGGCTGACACCTGCGCTTTTGAAGGAAAGCACGGATTTTATGCGACTTATTTAAAATAATCAGTTCTTGGAGCACTTGCAAAGTGAATAGGGAGTAACTCTCGCTGCGACATGAATCTCAGATTTTGCGTTGTGTTTCCTAAGCTATTCAGAGCAGTCGGCACCATGAGCTGATAAGGCTGCTAAAAATGCAAGGCGCTTGCTAGCGTTACAATCATTGTATGTTTCTTTTTACCTTCCCTGTGTACCAAATGATGCTTACGCACTATTTTTCGAAAAACAGCTGTGTCAAATAGAATAACTTTGCAAGTTCATCAAGAGGTACTATGGGACTATATACTATATAGAAGGCAGGTGTATGTCTTCGGATGTAAACGACAAATACTTATTATAGGAAGAAGGAAACAATGATTTGCTGACCGGTTGTCGGAGACTGGTCTTGTAATTTTCAGCGTTTTTTAGAAGTTCTAGAGTGATCAGTATTTGTGTGTTTTGTGTCCTCAATGTGCGACAATCTCAGGGTCGCTGGCCACCAGCAGAAGCAGGTCAAGTGATCTCCAAGGCGCTCTGCGCCGTATCCAATCCGACACGAAACACCCCCACCAGCCGCACCCCATGCCGCACTGATGGCAGCACAGCCATCGGCAGGACAAGCGGCCCCTGTAGTGGCGGCAAGAGATCAGGGCTCTGTGAACAAGAGACCGCGCGAAGAACAAGCTAGCTAGGAGGCATTGGGTGGCCACGCAGAAGATATGTAGACACGGACCAGACATCCTTCACGGTAGTGTTCTACATGAAAAAGAGAGCTGCTGGTGTTCTGGTTGTCTTCATGCACACCGAGGAAGGAGGAAATCTATGGAAAGCCAACCTTATCATCTTGGATTCGGCAGTTGTAGCGTCAGCTCAAGAAAAAGTTCTCAACATCATCTTAACAAAGATGGGAGCTTGATGGTTGCAGCATCAACATTGCCTGCTGCCAACCGCTTGCTCACAGCAACTAAGCTGCTAGAGTGGCAGTAGAGGCCCTGGTACAGTATTCTTATTCAGCCAGCTACGAGAATATTCAAGACGTACGTACCTGTAAAATATTCAACTGAAATCTGCAGGAGTATCTAAGTGACAAAGCAGTCCTCTCAGCAAGGAGGCAAACAACTTACATTCCTGGTGACGGTGACAAGTTAAATAGGTACACCGTCGCTCTGTTATATTAAAGTTCTTGAGAAATGCACCACTGCCTAAGAGTCACGCTTTTGTTCTATAGTTACCCTGTAATTAAGAACATCGGTGCAGCAACACAATGCTGCCGAAGTCAGAGGCATGACCACATATTGAGACATTTTACCTGCCCCGTGCGATGGAAAGCACGTGCTGGCTCCCATTCTTATTTAGAGTTCACCTCGAGAGCGCAACCTAAATGGGCAAACTGCAATAGCCCACGCCCTGCTTCATACGGAGGGTGTGTCAGAAAGAAAGCTGCTACACTTGCACGCTCAGTGGAGCAAGCACAAGGGAAACCGCCCAAACATCATGATCCACCACCTAACCCTGACGTGGGTTTTACAAATACCTTAGATCAATCCTAGTATCAGTGATCACAACGTCAAAAAACACATGATGAAAAAACGCGTGTTGACACATACGCGGCTGCAGCCAAATAGAAGCGTGGGGAGTCAGTTGGTTTTCTCCTCCATCAAAACGGCAGCGACACTCCGCACAGGACCCGACAAACAACCTCTCTAACTCTCAGCCTAAGGCAATGCAATGTAACAAGAAGATCAGCGAAATGCATCAAAGAGGAAAAACCTAACAAGAAATCACATGCGTACTGATTCCGATCCTGTGTGCCGCCATTAAAACACTTGTCCACGCTAGCCCTTCGTCACAAGGGCTCCACGAAGTAGAAGCTGTTCTAGAAATGGAACCATTGCTGTCCGTCCCTTACGCTCCGCAGGGGCGTAATATCGCACATTTGTAATCAAGGTTTCGACAGGAAGAGCTTAACTACAACTGAGCATCTACCACATCTTTCGCACATGCACAAATGCCGAGTGGAACGCTCGTAGTTTGCGTTCGAAACTGATTTTCGGCAACTTGCGCGAGCATACGACTTTCCTTCCATAGTCAAATCTGATACACGCGTGAAGGAAACTTTCAGACTATAGATTCTATTTTCATCATTCACAATGACTAGATGGCGTCAGCAGATTTCTGACAGGCTTTCGCAAGAATATCTCGGCCTGCTTGGTTTAAGTTCCGTCTCACAATGACAACGAATATGTGTGCGCCGTGACAGTAATTGTGAGATAAGAGTAGGGCTCTTATTCAAGTATATCTTGAGCCAGGCAGGCCGTTCGATGCTTCGAGGCTTCAAAATTTGGTAATAAGGACGCCCACTTCACATAATATTTGCCCAGACTTCAACTCTCAGAATGAAATTTCGGGAAACTCACACACATGTGCCTGAGGTACTAAGCTAGCAGAACTGCTCGCAAAACATTAAATTAACCCAATAATTGACGGCAACGTAACCTATCTCCAAGGCCTTATGAATTCCAGCTTCATTGACGTGACCTTTGTGAGAAGTTAAGTTGTCCACAACTTTGGTTGGCGCACCGATCGGGAAACACGTGGAAGTGACCATTACCGAATCCTCATGTAAGCTGTCAGCTGCACATGGACCCAAAGAAAATTCCTATAAAATCTACTGACTGGGATGTATACAAAGACGCTGCAAGCGGATAAACCACTGCCGCAACCTGAAATGAGGCACTAATATCAATGATGGCTTATTGACTGAGAGAAAGCACACGAAACACAGCTAAAAGCGATGGCTTACCCTCAAATGATGAAACATTTCAAAGGCGGCGCGCTATTCGCAGGCCAGCTGAAAGAAAAGCTTTGCGCACAAAAATATTGAAGACCTTCGTGCGTGCCGACATGCACAACGTCACATTCGATGATACCCGGATAAGCTTAGTCGGCAAAGATGGCGTGTACGCTGGATGAGCGCCAACCGGTAGCCACAATTTGGCGGATAGGTCGCGGTTGCGCACACCCCTCCAACAGCTTCACTCTTTCAGAGCTCTGACTCTCCATAAAAGAAAATTCATTGAAGAAGTCTCAGAAAAATACTGCAGACTACTGTTCGCGGGGTCAGGGCCTTCCGCACACTCCACAGATGGTCTGTCAAGCATCCCCCATGCTGCAGTGCTTTCACCTGCCTTTCACAACTGAATAGCTATCCACAACTATCGCAGAATTAAACAGACGGACGTCTCCGGATCATCACGAGGTGACCTATGACGCAATCGCAAAGCCACCTCACTTTTCCACTTTTCCAGGAAGCAGTATCCAGTGTTGAGACATAATGTTGAGCAGATAATTTCTTGGCAAGAAAGCACTGATTAGAATTGCCAGCGATGAACACTGCGCGAAATAATTAAAGAGCACTGCAGAACCTGCATTGAGGTAATGCGAAAGCACGGATGCCACTGTTGGTTATTTCTGGTTGCTTCTAGTTTCTTAATTCACTTCTTGTTTACTCATTTTAGTCTTTGATACTTTCAAATTGCGCGCCAATTCCTTCCTATGCCTTTTTTTGGCTCTACTTCCAGTTGCTTGACGTCATAGCCTCTACGTCACAATAATTCACTTCTTGTTTACGGGCAACATACGAATGTATGGCCGGACCCAGCCAACATGAAATGTTAAGGCTGCAATATGAAACACTCACCGAAAGACCACAAATGCGAGAACAAATGTTACTATCCGGGAAGGAATATCCGTTAGGAGATAAAAAATGCAGAAAGGTCTACAGAGTCCCATATGAAGTGAAGAAGCTCTGAAAACAAAAACGAAACCACAGCAGCTAGAACTTCAGTCACATCACACACGGGGAGCAAGCTCCAGAGGGATCTGCCGACGTCACTTCGAGGAAAGGCGCGTGAACGAGTTCCGCGCCAGAGGTGACTCATTCCCAAGACTGGGAGAGAGAGCGGCAGCAGAGAGACGGGAGACAGTGCGGACGCTCGAGCTCCCTTAACATGGGGCGTTCAGGTTCCCAGACCGGGGGGCGCTCCGGCTCCAGGATCAGGGGGCGATCCTACCTCAGAACCAGGGAGAGATCCTCATCTCGGGACCCGGCAAATCCGTGGACGAATAAGCGGAACCAAAGCAGCGATCATAAAGCAGTGGGCTTCGACGGGGGGAGGGGGGGGGTGGTTCCAAGGCAAACGACGAGAAGGATAAGAAGATAGATTAGTGAAAGTAAGGGAGCCTAAAGAATTGGTTACAGAGCGCACCCACGATAAACAGAAAGCAAAAATGCGAACTCGGGCGGAGACCCAAATTCCGCACAGTGCGCCACAAAATCGTATAGCAAAACTCCCCCCAGGCTCTGATGATGGCAACCCCCAAGCCGCTAGCGACCTCGGAGAACGAGAAAATGATAGTGGAACCTGTTAGAATAACCCCGACGACCATCGCCAGACGCCGAACCTCTAGCCACGCATCGAAAGATTGAGCGCATACACAGTGTCAGCGGTTACTCGGCTGCAGCGTGCAAATGAGTATTTTGAATATTTACATTTATCATTGGAGCAACTTTAATTGCAATTGATTATTTTTCTTTACATGTAAAATACTGGCACGATCACATAGCGACGGAATAGTGCTCTTATGGTGATGAGTTCGCCTGACTTCCCATTATGAGCTCTCTTAATCAGCAGATTTTTAGATGTTTAGCTGTACCGCCTGAATATTTGTACATAGTAAATATTTTAGTACAGGGTTTGAAAGTCCTTTATATATACCATACCTTAGACAGTCACAGAATTATTCTCTCAAGGTGCTACACCAACTAGCTGAACTTTCTACTCTATAACAAATACAGGGACGTATGTACACCTTTCCTTACGTGGGAAAATGCGAACAATATGCATGTTACGTACCTAGTTCGATTATGGGCCTGGTTCTTAGTTCCGTAGCTTTTCCGTCTGGTAGAAATACTTTCATTATTTCGTACTAAAATATCCAGCGTGTGCAAACCAAGGCTAACTTGAGGCAAAACGCTCATTTGCGGCTCCATGGCGAGAACAACACGATACTATTGGATTCTGATGCTTTGTATCAGTCTCACTAGACGGCGGTAAGCGGTAAGCAGGATAGTCATAACATCAGTTATATACAGGTTGTCTATACAGGCAGTAATAATAAAGATGCGAGCATTGGTAGAAAGTAATAAGATACTCGGAGAACTTCAGAACGGCTTTAGAAATGGTAGCCGCTTAAATGATAGCCTGTTCGCGCTTACCTAATGCATCGAAATATGTAGCGTGAAAAATTGACCTTTATATTTGACCTTGCTGGACATAAGCGGGGCTCACAACAACTAAATAGGGAACTCCCGGGGAACATAATAAAGAAAGAAGGTATCGGTCATGGCATAACAGATTTCCTATAGAAAATATACCGGGAAACAAAGTAGAAATTACGTGGGAAGGGATGAAGTTGTATTGAAGTACTAAAATTGTCAACGTATGTAAAGGATTAAGACAAGGTTGTCCTCGATCACCGCTACTGTTCATGCTTTATGTGATAAATATGGAACGGAGGATACAAGGAAGTAACCTTTGTTTTAACCTGTCATATAGATTAGGCGGAAAGGCGCTAGAGCAGCGTATCCCCGGTTTAAAGGCCCAACCACACGGCAGCGTTTTTCCGCCGCCGCGTCGGTCGCGAGACATTGGGCCCGAGCAACGGCTACTGTACACTGCTCTGGAACAGTGCCGCCCCCCTTCCTTTTTTCCTCGAGCGGGACGGCTGTGTGGCCTAGTCTCCAGATCCCCCGCGGCGTTTCTTTCACAAAGGCGCCATCAGCAAGGTCGCGTCGCAAACACGCTGAGGAGAGGAAGGAAAGACAGGCGCCGTGTGAGAGGGTTTGGGGACCAGCGAGTGGAGAGAGTGTGTGTTTTGAATGTTGTATTTGTATTTGGCTAAATAAGGACCTGGGTCTAAGATTATTCCCAACCCACGGGGGTTGTGGCATGTTTTTCAATAATTTGATTGGCTGCTTTATTTTCGGGGCGGATCACCGAAGGTGACCGCCATCGGGTCTTTGCTGATGTTTGTCATCAAAAAGCGGTCCTGGGACCATGTTTGGTAGTCAAGATTGAGGCTCCGTGCTTAGCACGTATTTACACCCCTAGGCTTTAACCGAAACACTCGGTAGGAAAGTAAGGGCCTGTAAAGCGACTTCTGTGTGTGAGAGTCTTCATTTTCTCTTAAGTTACAGTTGTCTGTGTGACTTGTTGCTGTAACTTTGCCTATGTATGCTATTTTTCATCGGTAAATAATAATCATCCTCGTTGAACATCATTGGATCATCGTCTCCTACTTTCTCAACTTGCGGAACCTGTCGAGTTCTCCTCTACCTGCCGAAGACAGCATAAAATTACTATGCGGATTTTCCGAAATTAGGAAGAAGAGATAAGAATGCCTTCCTGAACATAAAGTGCCAAGGACAACAGCCAATTGAGGAACACAAGAGGTCTGTATAAGACAAGCAAAGATATCAAAGGAAGCTTCTGTGCCAAGCTGGGCGTGATAAAAGACAAATGAGGCAGGTACCTCACTGAAGCCTCAAAGATAAAGAAGAGGTGGCAGGAATACACAGAAGAACTGCAAAAGAAGGACCCGGATGTGCAAACACAACATAAGACGGTTGTGATTACTGATCTCGAGCCGAGAATCCTGAAGAGTGAAGTTGAATGGGCCCTAGCCAGCCTTGCTAAGAACAAGGCTAGTGGAATTGATGGCATTCCAGCTGAGTTATTTCACAACCTCAACCATGAATACGCTGTTAACGTTCTGCATGCATTATGTCACAAGATTTGGACAACCCTGCAGTGGCCACAGGTTTACATCCCCATCCCAAAGAAAGGCAGTACCAAAGATTGTTCCAACTACCGCACGATCGCGCTTATTTCGCAATGCTAGCAAGGCGATGTTGAAAATTCTTCAAGTTAGGCTGCAGCAGTATGTAGATCGGGAGCTTCCGGATGTGCAAGCTGGGTTTCGCAAGGGCAGATGAACTAGAGACCAGATTTCAAATCTTCGCTGGATAATGGAAAAAGCAAGAGAGTCCCAGAAACCCATCTACTTCTGCTTTATTGATTATGTGAAAGCGTTTGACTGCCTAGATCACAGCAGGTTGTGGCAAGCTCTCCAAGAGATGGGAGTTCGAATTCACCTCATCTATCTCCTCAGGAACCTGTATGAAGGGCAAGAGGCCACAGTCAGAACTGGGCATGGTCTTACTGATTTGTTTCCGATTGAGAGAACAATGAGACAAGGCTGCATACTGTCGCCCTGCCTATTTAACCTATATGCTGAGTGCATCATAAGGAAGGCCGGTCTGGACGAGTTTTCAGCTGGATTGAATATTGCTAGGAAACTTATCAATAACGTTAGATATGCGGATGATACCACTTTAATGGCAGAAAGTGAAGTTGAACTCAAGAGACTTCAATGCACATACAAGAAGAGCGTGAGAAGTTTGGGCTTAAGCTGAACATTCAAAAGGCAAATGTCATGGCGTCTTGCCCTATCAAGTCCTGGAGCATCAAGAGACAAGAAATGGAAGCTGTGGCAGATTTTCTCTTCATGAGCTCCAAGATTACCCCGGAAGGAGACCGCAACCATGAAATTAGGTGACGCCTGCTTCTGGGAAAAAGAGCCATGGTAAGCCTTGACCGCCTAGTAAAGAGCAGAGACATTAATCTGCCAACCAAGATCCGTATAACGCGTGCTATGGCCTTTCCAGTTGTGATGTATGGATCCGAGAGTTGGACTGTGAAGAAGGCTGACCGCCTAAGAATTGACGCGTTTGAATTGTGGTGCTGGCGGAGACTGGTGAGAGTTCCTTTGACGGCTAGAGATCAAATCAATCGATATTGTCGACCATAAGCCCTGACTGCTGATTGGAGGGTCAAATTCTAAAGTTAAAGCTCAGCTACGTAGTTCATCTGATTTGAACAGAGGATTCGCTGGAGCAAGATTTGATGTTGGGAAAGGTTGAGGGTCACCAGAGAAAGGGTAGGCAGCGAACGCGATGGTTGGATGGCATCCTCGTGGTGCTGCAGATGAAGTTATGTGATGTTAGGAAGATAGTGAGAGACCGGAAAGCGTGGCGTGATATGGTCCATACGGTCACGAAGAGTCGGACATACATACTTACGTACATCCATTAGGGAGCAGGATACGTTGTTGGGCGTGTTGGGTCATGACGATAGGAAGGTATATGCACGAAAAAGACGATCGCGAGAGGAGACAGGACGAAACGAGGGAACCTACTTGTTTACTGGCCGAAAACGGCCGTCAAGATTGGTGAGCCGCCATTTTGAAAACATAGATCACGTGTGTACTCCTTGTATATGTTGACCTAAGGTGAGGTGAAAGGAAAATTTGCCCATATCACCTGAATAGGAAATCACACCTTTGTAATTAAACAGTAGGAAGTATGTTTCGGTGACGCATTGTTTATTGCATAGCATTGCTTGGCTCCTTTGCATCATGTACGAAATTGTGTACAGCAAGCGTCCGCAGTAGCTGTGTAGCTGTGTTTTATTTCAATTAGAGTGCCATAATTGATATATGAATGAAAAGCGTATCTCTGGTATAATTGCAATAAAGTTAATGTAGGCACTAATTATTCAACAGTTAGTTGACAGTGAATAAAAATGAACTTCATGTAACAACATCGTCCTATATTGTAGGTTAGCTTACGTCGAGTATAGTTGCACTCGACTATTTAAAGCTTTAATTATTTCATGGTAATGAAATGAATGGGATTAAAAATTACCCTCAAACTTTAACTTCAAGTCATGTTTGGATAGCTTCTACCGAGTGAGATTGGACTACATTAATTGCTGGTTTTAGATTTTTTTATTTAAAAATACTGCCAATCCCTTCAGGGATTTTCACAGGAGTCAGCTTCTTTTTTTGTTGCAGACATGTAGTCGACAAGGCATAACACTGTGAATAAAATATAAGAACACTGAGAAATGTTCAGATAATGTGACAATGCACTGAAAAAAGGAATACAAAGAATACAAAAACACATCAAACACCAATACCCTTTCAAATTGTGCATGTGTATGAGATTGCAAAAATACACAAAGCTCCCGGAATGAAAAAAAAAGAAGAAAAAAGAAAGAACATCTTTACTTAACTAGTTAATCGTGACGTAACGTGACTTCACTAGTTGATTGTGCTAAGGAATTGATCTGCAAGCTACAATGTTACATGATATATAACAGGGAAGCTGTACACTAATTACCACTCTTTCTTAGTAGCCGCTAATGAGGTAATTATGATTGAGAATTTGCCCTAAGGTTACATCAAGTCGCATATCACGTAGAATCTTGTCTCGAGTACAGTTCCAGTGAACTGAATACCGGTTCTATTTATTAGCTATTAATTAGTTATTTCTGAATAATAGTAATAATTGGTTCAGAGGAATTATTTCTCAATAACAATTTCACTTTATGCTAGAGCGTCATGTCGTATATCACAGGATAGCTTATAGTGCTAATTACGAGTACTAATTACCGGTCCTAGTTGTCAGTAAGCAAATAGTGAATTATAATTTGCACTTGATTTTTAGGCAACAACATTGGCATATATCACGCGAAATCTTATGTGAAGTGCGATTCTAGTACACTAATTAGCGGCCTTAGTTATTAGCCGCAATTTAGTTATTTATCAAAGAACAATTTACCCTAAGATACAATGTTAAGTCTTACACCAAATGTTCCTAATTAGCATTTTCAGGTTTCATTCTGACCATTTTGCCACCCTTGAACCCCTTTTTCCCCGTTTTTCATCTTTCCGATTATTTCAATATACTGGTCATTTACAAACTCAAAGTTGTCCCAATTAGAATTGGCAATCATTGGCTTTTCGTTTTGAGCATTGTGACAACGTTTAGCTCTTTTTCCCATTTTCAGTTTTTAGGTCACTTCAATCGATTAAATGATCAATTACGCACTTTAAGGTTTCTTAATTAGCAACTAGGAGTAGGTTTCCTTGTCAATAAGCACATGGCGGGTAATATAGATGAATTCTATTGTATTAATGAGAGGGTGGCAGGCATTGTTATTAGGCTTAATAAACGATATAAACTGAAGGTTGTACAAGCCAATGCACCTACATGTAGTTATGATGACCAGGCAGTTGAAAGCTTCTACAAAGATGCAGAATCGAAATTGCGAAGAGTAAAGACGCAGTACACTGTGCTAATGGGCGACTTCAATGCCAAGGTAGGGAAAAAGCAGGCAGGAGACCAGGCAATAGGTGATTATGGCATTGGCTCTAGGAATAGCAGGGGGGAGTTAATAGTTGAGTTTGCAGAGCGCAATACCTTAAGAATCACGAATACCTTCTTCAGCAAACGACAAAAACCGGAAATGGACATGGAAAAGTTCTAACGGGGAGACTAAAAACGAAATTGACTTCATAATGTGTTCAACGCCCGCAATTATGCAAGATGTAGAGGTAATCGGGAAAGTGCGATGGATGGTGGGGTCCCGAATTAGCCTAAATCTAAGGAAGGAACGCAACAAATTAGTAAGAAAGAAACCCATCAACGAAATAGCGGTTAGGGGGAGGGCAGAAGAGTTCAGGATCTCGCTACAGAATAGATATTCAGTCTAAACGAGGATGGCGACATTACCCTAGAAGCAATGAACAATAATTTCAGAGATATCATTACTGAATGCGCGGTAGAAGTAGGCGGTAGGATAGCTAGAGAGGATACCGGTAAGCTGTCTAAGGAGACGAAAGATTTGATGAAGAAACGCCAGAGTAGGAAAGCTTCCAATCCAACAGACCAGATTGAATTGGCCGAGATATCAAATCTAATCAATAAGCGCAAGGTGGCCGATATGAGGAAGTATAACATGGAGAAAATTGAGCACGCTGTAAAGAACGGGGAAGCCTTAAAGCGGTAAAGAAGAAATTGGGCATAGGCAAAAACCAGATGTATGGGATAAGGGACAAGGTGGGCGACGTCATCACGAATATGGACAAGATAGTCAAAGTATCCGAGAAGTTTTATCCAGATCTCTACAGTAGCCAAAGTAGTCAGGACCGTAAGGAGATTGGCGGTAGGGAAAAACAGTCGGACGTTCCACCAGTTACGAAGGACGAGGTCAAGAAGGCATTATAAACTATAAAAAGCGGGAAATCAGCTGGAGAGGATCAGATAACTACAGATCTGCAGAAGGACGGGGGGGGGGGGGATATCTTATTAGAAAAGCTGGCCACCCTGCATACGCAGTGCCTGGTGTCGACGGTACCGGAACCATGGAAGAATGCATACATTATCCTCATCCATAAGAAAGGGGATTCTAAGGACCTTAAAAGTTACAGACCAATCAGCTTACGTATAAGGTATTTACTAAGGTAATCGCTAATATAATCAGGTCAGCCTTAGACTGCAATCAAGCAAAGGATCAAGCAGGTTTTCGGAAACGGTACTCTACTATTGATCATATCCATATCATCAATCAGATGATAGAAAAATGCTCGGAATATAACCAGCCCTTATACAAAGCATTCATTGATTACGAAAAATCATTTGACTGAGCTGGAACCTCGGCGGTGATGTAGGCATTGCGAAATCAGGGGGTAGACGAGCCGTACGTGAAAAAACTGGAAGATATATATAGTGGCTGCACAGCAACCATAGTTCTGCATAAAGATAGTAACAAAATTCCCATAAAGAAAGGTGTTAGGCAAGGAGACACAATCTCCCCAGTACTATTCACAGCTTGCTTAGAGGAAGT
>JAJIZL010022891.1:359046-382686 GCA_023969395.1 Amblyomma maculatum | reverse complement strand
ATGTGTTGTGTCTACCTCGCTAGAAGGCGGTTCTCGTCTAACGGTAGATTCATTGTTTTCTTAAGCAACACTCTGGGAGAGCCTGTATTAGTTTTTGTTCAGTTCTTTTCTTTTTTTTTACTTGCTGATGCTGCTCTCCCTTCTTTCAATGCCATCCGGCATCCTTATGTTAGCCAAGAGCAATCACAGACTGGTTGTTATGAACTCGGCCTAAAGTTTGTGCGCTCGATAGGAGAACGGAAGAATTGTTGTTCGATTTGAGGCCTGGACACGATATTTTACTTCATTAACGATTGGCAGTTTGTGCCGACACGCTCTACCGGTATGCTCCTTTTACAGACTCTGCTGAAACGCTCCGTCTAGACCACTAATGAGGCAAGAAATGCTTTGCCTTTAAGAACTGATACAGCGCTAATGTCATGAGTGCAAATTCTCGCTAATTACAGGAGTCTTTTTTCTGCGAAAGGCGATTGCATTCAATAACTTGTATGCCCTACTGATGTTAAAGCAATTTAGGATTGAGCAGGTTTAGGAAATTGCAAACTTATAAGCAGGTTTTTATACTTTAGTCCCTTCTGACAAGCAGAGCTTTTGTCTCATGAGCCATATTATGGCCCTATCTGGATGTTTGCTAACAGGGATAATTGCTCCTACGAAGCCGATTTCTATCTGCGAGAGCATGCTTTGATTCTTAAGCCATTATTAAGCTTTAAAAATAGCCATTCATTGCGTTGGCTTTTTGTTCCCAGAAAATATAGATTAGGTAAAGTTTGAGAGAGCAAAGCTTTATAAAATAACACACTTTAGCTATTGGAACTCGCTGGATGCATACACTTTACGACAGCCTTAAATTACGAATGAAATAAAAATACATCTCCATCTGCTCTAGCCACAAAGCACGCTACCCTGCACACACTGGTATTTGTTAAAAAGCGCTGTTCCTGGCACACACTGGTATTTGCTAAAAAACGCTATTCAGGAACCAATAAAAGATATTTTATTCGCATAGTATACATGTCAACGCAGATCATGATTCTTTTGATTTCTGCAAGATTGTTCCCCCACATTAAGGGCGAGATGCATTGTGTGAAGCCTAACGTGTATGTGTGACACGTTCGCTTATACATTCAATTAGGATATTGGTCTGGGCTAGTTTATTCATAATTTTCAAAAAATTAACACGGCTCGAAAAAACATGAGCACAGAAAAGAGACAACACACAAGACGGGACGAGCGCTGACTACAAACTTTATTGCACGTACAGTCGAAGCATGTTTTATAGCTGCTAAAATAGACCACGTGGTTACAATCACCTACTGCGAAGTTAGAGTGAACAGGCAGTCAGCGTCCGTCCCGTCTTGTGTGTTGTCTTCTTCCTGTGCCCGTTTCTTTACGCTGTGTTAACTTTTTGAAAACTTGTTTAATGTCACCAACAGGAGGCTCATCACCAGGAATGAACCATCGCGGTTGTTTCCCAGCTCACGAAAAGACGGCGGCATGTTACTAAAGCGTATGCATACTGCAATCTTCATAATAACTACTCGAAAAGTTAATCTACCGCGTTGGCAGTGGCGCCATTCTCAAGCCTCTACCACCTGGCAGACAGAAAGAAAGGAAACATCGACTACGTGACTCCACTTACTGTTAGCATATAAAAGTTCCACCTGCCACCAGCCAAGGCTGAAAGGGGACAAAATGCAGAGATGAAAACCCACTTTGTATCTTTGTAGGGGAGGTAAGGGTAAAATTATGACTTTACTCGAAACAAAATGGCCTTTCCTTGCTTTCTCTTCTTGCTCCTGAATGTTTGTTTATCCTGAATTTCGAATAATTTCGCTTAAACTGGTTTCCAAGGAACGTGTTAACTTTCCCCGTGAGTGCACAAGATGTTGCTGAATGTTCCGTTCTTTCATATACAGTGCCTGCTTTTCTTTCGAATCGTATATTCCTGTTAAGGATTGATGAAATGAATTTCTCTTTGCCTGTCTCTTTCGTACTTGTGTTTTGTTGAATTTTTTGTACATTTTTTTCAACTGTAAGCACTAATAATCCAAATACAATGACCTCTTATTTTGAAAGTTTTTATTGTTTGTCGTGAAGGCTTTTCACTCAAAACTGATTTATGCACAAACATACCTGCAATGTGCTGGTTTTTTTTTCTGGTCCTTGGCTCGCATATTTTTTGCTCAGTTAACTTGGCAGTGTTCAGAAAATATTCAATTCTCCAAACACATGAAGTTCAGCAATCGAATCTCCTATGCTCTAAAGTTTACTTTTTGCAAAGGCCTACTGAGCATGTCTCTTTGTGTGCTCGCGGGTTAATTTGAGAAATAATCAGATATTCTATCGAATATGAAGCATTGATTTATTTAGACATACAAGAAAAGTTTTTAGTAGAATTAGGAGCTAGTTTTCTTCAGATATGTCTTCAATACGTTTTTTGCTTGTTTTCATCCGAATAAGTGCAGTAGTAAACCACAAAGCAGCAGGTAGACTTCGACGTCATAGCAAAACATGGCAGGCGCTCTGCTATCATCAAGGCGTTCTCTTTCTCTCAACTCGATGTGGTAGCATGATGCATTTTGCACTCGGTGCTGAAAGTTACGAGGTCTTTTAGCGCTGCTGTTAAAAGATGACAATAGGTACTAAATCCTTTTTATTTCCAATTTCACTGGTATTTTTAATGTTAAGACTCGGTAGGGGAATGCATCCCACGGTTTGACATCAAAAATAAGCTGTCCTTGAAATAGAGGTATGTAATTGTTACACGTATGGCCCACCGGCCACAGCGTCAATAAGCAACCACCACAGACAGCATCGCCCGGCGAATGACCACACGTTTATCTCGGCTTGAGAATATATAGGAAAGCATTGGAAAGAAGAAACATAAAACGAGAGGAGGAAAAAGGCGCGACGCATGCGCCGGAAACCAGGGGCCAGTTATCAATGCCAGCGTTCGCCAAATCGAACTTGACTATCAGCATTCCTTTCCTCTAGTAACCGTAAAGAAGCACTGGTTTCTTTACACGGGTGGATCGACGCAGCATGGGCTCCGGGAGTGTGTCATCTTCGTGATCTTCCGACTCTGGTGCACTGTGGCTTGGACCAGGTGACAACCCAGATGTTCCAGCCTTTGACGCAACCGGTTCTCTTGTATAGCGTTTGCGTACTTGGTCAACATCTCGGCGAACCATCCGATGACCTTACTTCTCGAGAGATACTAGCGTGTACCTGCAGTGGACTTCACCTTGCCTGGTGTCTATTTATCACCAAAGCCATAGTTCCTAAAGAAAACGGTATCTCCCGGGGCGAAACTCCAGCCATCTTCGTCCGCAGATCATTCGTGCGGTAGGGGCTGTTTCCTGGGAGGAAAATACATGTCAATTCTAGTGCACAGCCGATACCCTAAGAGTAGTTCTGAAGGAGACAGTCCCGACTGCTGCGTAGCATTTCAGTATATGCGCAGTACCCTAGCAAGGGCGGTTGCTAGACTTACGCCAGGCATCTTCTTTAGGCAATCCCTAATTGCCCTGACCGCACGTTCTGGAAGCCCGTTGCTTTGAGGATGATATGGCGGCGTGCGAATATGCACTATGCCGTTCCGTTCTATAAATCCAGCGGACTAGGAACTAGTGAACGGTGTGCCGCTGTCTGAAACGACCGTATGAGGCAGGCCAAACTGTCTGAATAAAATCCGCAAAGCTTCTACCGTGTTGCTCGACGTGGGTTGAGAGAGAGGAATAGCGTAAATGTATTTACTGTGCGAGTCTACAACAATCAGTAACATTTTCTCTTTAACTAGTGCGGCGAAATCAATATGAAGCCGTAACCACCTTTCATTGGTAGCAGGTCAGCTGACTGGCTCTCGTGCAGCAGGCATTGGCAAAGCCTGGACACAGTTCCGACATTCTGACGCAACCTGGCAGATGTCTTGGTCGTTATCCGGCCAACAAAAGTTTGACCTCGCAACTTTCTTCATAGTTGCGATTACCCTGGTGGGCCTCGTGCAGTAACTTCAGCAATAGGCCCCTTGCCTCCTTCGGCACTACCACTCGAAGACCCCACCGCAATAGTCCCGCCTCAACCGACCGCTCTAGACGCTTTTTGTAGTATTGGCTGATTTCCGAGCCTTCGATGCTAGCGGGTGCTGGCCAACTCTCTATGACGTACCTGCAGACACCGGACAGCACGTAGACTTTTGCAGTCAGCTCCTGCAACTCCTTACGGGGAAACCGCTGGCTCGTCCCATTCGTCGATGGCCAGGATAAATTCGGAGACTCCTTTAGGGTCGGCTTCCGTTTGCTGCAACGATTAAAGCAATCGACTTCGTGCACCCGAGTTTAGAATAATTTTGCCTGGCCTACACAGCAACTTGTATTTGTAGGCGCCTAGAAGGAGTGCCCATCTTTGAATCCGTGCGGCGGCCATTACGAGAGTCGGGCGGTCCGGTTTCACTAGGCCAAGCAAGGGCCGATGGTCCATCACCAACGTGAACTCCCTGCCGAGGAGGTAGTCGCGGAAGCGCGATACACCGTACACAAGAGCTTCCCGCTCGACCTTCGAGCACCCTCTTTCTGCAGCGGTCAGTGCTCTAGAGCGAAATCCGATGGGTCTGTTTTCACCGTTTATGCAGTGAAAAAGCAGGGCGCCGATACCCTGAGGCGAAGCGTCGTATTCCAACAGCAATTCACGCATGCGGATCAAATTAAGTGAGCACAGCTGCCACGCACAAATAGCTCTTTGAGCGTTTAAAGGATGCTTCTTCTGCCGCACCACAAAACCACTTAGATCCCTTCGTCAAGAGCCTGTACAAAGGAGCCAATAACGTGGACATGTCGGGCAAAGTCTTGTAGAATGTAATTAGACCAACGAACGCACGCAACTGGGTGACATTTTGAGGTGCAGGTGCTAACTTAACTGCTTCAATATTTTTTTCCAGTGGGTGCAGTCCGCGTGCATCAATGCGTTGACCGAGGTACTGTAACGCTTTCGGGCTTACGTAACATTATCGGCTCACAGCTTGATGCCACTTTCACTGAACCGTCGCTGGACTGCCTGCAATTTTGATTAATTGTTTGTCTTGACCGCTATCAGCACATCATCGAGATATGCTTGAACCCAGCTCAGCCCTTGCAGGACGGATTCGACTTTTCGTTGGAATATGGCTGGCTCTGAAGCGACGCCGAATGGTAGTCTATTATAACAGAACAGCTCCTTGTGCGTGTTAATGACTGTCAGCATGCGAGAGTCGTTGTCCAGCGCGACTTGATTATAGGCGTCCCGAAGGTCTAAAATGCTGAACTGCTCCCCTCCGGCTAAGCTGACGAACAAGTCGTCAATGACTGGGAGCGGATACTGTTCGATCCCGCACATCGGGTTTAGCGTGATTTTGAAATCTCCGTAGATACGCACTGAGCCATCCTTCTTTTTTTGACCGAAACCATGGACCTAGCGTATTCCGAGTCGGGTATCGAGGATAATATACCAGCAGCTTGAAGCCTGTCTAGCTCTTATGAGACTTTTTCGCGAAGAGCAAAATTAACCGTTCTTGCAAAATTTTGGAATCACTCCGCTTCTCAGATGTATCCGTGCCGGCGGGCCATTAATGAGTCCGGTACCTTCTCAGAACAGGTGCGCGTGCTGCTGGAGTAGTGTCGAAGCAGTTGGCGCGACCGTTTGGGGCGCCACGCTTTCTATTTCAGGTTACTCCTTCATGTGTAGCACAGCTAAGCCTATGTCCTTCAGCTTCATCTAGCCCAAAAAAGTTTTGGCCTTTGCAGTCCAACACCATCAGGTTACACTGCACTGCACTGTCACAGCCTGATAGGAACTTTTCATATTTAGGACACCCAGTACCGGCAATGGGCCAAGGTAACAAAATATCTTTATCGTTTTCTTCTCAAGAGTCGGCCAGCACTGACGATGCTTTTCAAAGATTGCTTTTGGAATCACGCAGAGCGACGAACCAGTATCAATATCCATCTTTAATTTCACGCAATTCCGCGCGAGGTTCTGCTGAATGGGTGGCACAAGTGACAGCGCTGTACTCTAGGACCAAATCTGGGATGCGCTGTTATAGCTGTCTTAGTCGTTCAAGGTTTGAGCTTTTACTGTCATTTTTCTGTGAACGTGGTTTTTAAACAGGCACACTTTTGCCAGATGGCCTTGTTGCCCACAGTGGAAGCACCGGCGCTTTCTAAAGCGGCAAGCTGTGGTCTTGTGTCCGTAGTTTCCAAACATCGGCATTGTTTCTGTGGACCAAGGGTCTGAATTATATTAGGCTCACTGTGTTGAACGTACCTGTTTACTGTCCCTTCTTCTGGGTTGCCAGTCATGCATTGGCCGTTGACTTCCGCACTTTCCGCATCTAATGCGATAGCCTCTGCTTCTTGTAAAGTAAGGTCTTTCTTCGCCAGCAGCTGCTTTTGTACGTTCTTCAATTTGACACCGCATAAAATACGGTCTCTGATCATTCTGTCCAACATCGATGAGAAATTGCAGTTTTGCGCTATTTGTCTTATGACAATTATAAATTCCTGCACTGACTCCTCCGCCTTCTGAGACCGGTTGAAGAACTTATAACTCTTCGAGATTTCATGGGGCGTTGGGTCATAGTAGTTGTTTAAGGTATTCACTACGCAATCATAGCTCAGGGAATTTGGCTTTAACGGTGAAACTTTTCCGCATAGCACAGCGACGTCCCTTGTGCCTAGTGATGCTATGAGCTAACGCCCTTTTCTGTTTATCGTCACTGATGCGGTTGGCCTCAAAGTAAGCTTCCACGTCGACGAGGTAATGTTACCACTTACCTTTCTCATCGTCGGTAGCTTGTGGCTCATTGCTGGGGCCTGGCTTGTATCCTTCCCGCTGTCATGTGCTGCGTATTTTTTCAGGTCCGTACTCTTCGCCATTGTTACACTTGTGTCCCACCGGCCACAGCGTCAATAAGCTACCACTGCAGACAGCGCCACCCGGTGAATGACCACATGTGTATTCTTGGCTTGAGAATATATAGGAAAGCATTGGAAAGGAGAAAGATAAAACGAGAGGAGGAAAAAGGCGCGAAGCATGCGCCGGTAGCAAGGGGCCGAGTATCAATGCCAGCCTTCGCTGAGTCGAACTTGACTATCAGCAGTAATACAAACTGAATATAGGTGTTCAAAAAACAAGCAGAACGTTGAAGGCATATATTAGTGGAAATATATTCACGGAAAAACACATGACATGCAAAATGACCAGATTAAATGGTTAGGATTCACAGCAACATCTCGGAATTTCTGAAAGCAACGCCTTCACCTTGACCTTTATTCTGTTTTAGCTTTTAAGGGTTGGCGTCACGTTCCGTTTGGCTCTGATAAATTTTGGACTACTCAATACCGATAATGTTCGTTGCATTATTACAACAACGACTGGTAAGAATGATGACCGTCATGAAGTTACCGAACATGTACAGTACATGGAGCCTCTTGTCTTCACGTAAGTTGGCCTGCAATTTTCGATTTTACAATGAGCGCTGCTATGCCTAGCATGTTCAAGTAATGAAACGTTTATTTCTTGAAAGTTGTAATAAAGCGTGTATTAACCTTTCGCTTGACTGGCAACACGTAGACATAGCTCACTGCTTTAAAATTGACAGCCTGGTCGTCATTGCACATATTTCAACGATAAAGCAACACGCAAGCAGGGAACATTAGAAGGACAGTTTTGAAATCATTCGTATTTTAGAAGTTTTCAATATACGCTCCGTAAGCTAACCTAATCTGCACCTTGTTCATTAAAAAAATTAACGTAAAATGATCTGCACAAGGAGATATGACAAATGCGGCTATTTAAAACCGTGGATACGTTATTAATGAAAACGAGCACATAAAGCTGCACTTTCGCGGCTTACAACGACACCTGCCTTCGCCTTGCCGACAACGGACAGTGGAAAATTGAAGTCTTTGTTCCGCCCCGAAACTACTCGGGGTCCCGCTACCAGCTCATGCTGTAACCGGAGGCGGCCAGGAATATTTTAGCTGTGTAGGCCCAGTAGACATTTGTGTCATTTGGCCATTGGACTCCTAATAATATTGCACTAACACCCGGAAGCTCACTACTGGATATAATATACTCAGGAGAGCATCCACAAGTCCAAAGATGCTAGCGTTGTATTACCAGCATTGCCCAAATGTACTTAGCAGCAAACGGGCAAAGAATAGTCAAGACCGGCTAATGGAGCAAAGGAGCGAGCACGCTCACAGCAATATAGGGAGACCTCGAATAAATGACGCGCTGAACGTTTTCAAAATCATCAATTATCCCTTGTCCGTGGCTCACTACAGAACATTTATCATGAAAGGGTTTGAGGACGGCATTTGGAAATTTTCAGGCA
Organism: Amblyomma maculatum; assembly: GCA_023969395.1. Lineage (NCBI taxonomy): Eukaryota > Metazoa > Arthropoda > Arachnida > Ixodida > Ixodidae > Amblyomma > Amblyomma maculatum. Next base: position 374,312 of record JAJIZL010022891.1, on the reverse strand, counting down.
CGGAACAATCAGGGCGAGCTGGCGCATCACTTACGAAACGCTCATTCTGGTTTGCGCCTTTCTTGCATGGCTGAATCTAATCACTGCTACTGCGATAGATGCGACACTTCTTTTCTTATGTGGTGGGAGGGCTACAGTTTTTATTCTGTTCAAAAACCCTCAGCCGCCTATTACCAGACAGCGTACCTTGAATAGAATACTACACAGCAGGGCGTGGCGGTCCTACAGCACCCAGTTTAAAAAAAAAACCTACAGAACTGTTTCAGAAATACGACAAAATATTCTGTAGTTCTGTCGTAGCCATCAGAGTTTTCTGTAGTTCTGTAGCACTTTTCTGTAGTATATTTCTGTAGTCTGTAGTTCTGTGGCACCTTTCGGTTGTAACTACAAAAATTTCTGATGTTACTACAGCATTTTCTGTTGTCACAACAGGTTTCCCGTCAAAAACCGCACTGAAATTCATTCGTAACATCAAGAAATTTTCTGTAGTTTTTTACGACTGGGCAGTCATTCCGCTCTTAAGAGTATTTTAGGGCGCACATATCAATTCACGACTGAACTAAGCTGACACAGTCGTATGTCCAGGGCCGGATAGCTACTCTTCTAGAAAAGCACGAATCTGCTGTATGTGCTTCCGATCCCTCAGAGGATGTCTTTCCCGAACCATATCATCCCGCCAGCCATTTATGATGTGAGAACACAACGCCCTTCATTTTGCAATGGCTTATTGTCAAGTCCTACATCTCAGTATGCTGTCATCTGCATAAAGTGTTATCAGTTTCTGCACAGAGAAAGCGCAAGAACATGGGGCGATGTCAGCACATAACTGTTAGTTCGAATGCATGCCCATTTTTGCCAGACCGCGTGCAAAATTGAGAGCCGGATTGGACTTCAACGCGGAAGAAAAATAGACATTTTACTAACAGGATTGTGTCGCTTTTAAAATGTTTAAGGATGCTATGCAGGGGCTGCAATCAGTAAACGATTTATGCTGTTTCTTCTTCGAATGCTGTGAACGAAGATCATCAGCACAGATATATCATGGCTATTAGATGGCACTAGAGCAGGAATGGTGTTTTCCTGAGAAGGGCACACCATCATCAAAAGCATATTATTAGACCGGGAAAGAATGACGCTGTTGGGCATGGAAAAATGGTTGCGGTTAACAGTGCTTTGCGACGAAAGGATAGTCCATAACGAAAAATGAAACCATAAACTACGCGATACAGATGACAGTTGATTCCTCCCCATGCAAGTTTGATTCCTAACAGAGTCCACGCAGAAGGCTGGCCCGCACTAGAATAAGGTAGGCTGCAGACGCAAATCAAGTGATGTGGGTTGCAGTGCAACACACTTCTCCCGTTATGCCTCTCCAGAACACATTAGGTATCGAGGCGCATGTGCGTAATAAAAGAATGGCTGGCAGGAGGTGTCGACTAAAGTGTATATGGTACAGAGGGCGAGACACTAACAATAAAGCATTTTCCCAAGATGAAATATAGCGATAGCTGAGTTACTAATTTTGGCTTGCTCCTTCTACTGCCGCTTACTGTACTTGAAAGCCTTCATTATTTTGTATAGCAGTCACACAACAGTTTTGTGCTGATCTCATATAGGACTAAGAAAGAAGAAGACAAATACACAAAAAATAACTGAAGGATATTTCTTGCGTTGACTATACCGTGTTTGTAGTTAACACGTAGCTTCATATCGCAAATATATTCTACACGCAGAAAGGACAGAAAGTTGGCTTCAGCATTTTGTAAGACAATGTAATCGATGTTAGCTCACCCGCTTTAGGTTTCAGAAACATTGAAACATATGCGCCAAGTGGTTTCATATGGCGTTGAAGAAAATACCCAGTTTGCGTTGCTAAGGTGATTTCCTTGGGATCCCAGCAGTGCAGTTCTTTAGCTTCGGCCATTCAGAAAAATATAACTGATCTGCCTTTCGACAGATAACTCATATTAAAGAGTTAAGTTTGGTTTATGCACCAGGGATGTGAGTGAAACGTAAACTAGTATTTTTACTCTACTTCTAGAGTACTGGTCACAATTGCATCCTAATGAATATGCCCATTTCAACAGACAATACGTGGCATTGTTTTTCTGTGTAACGTAAAGTGCAATAAAACTGGAATGAAAATAATAACCACTCAAAAGTGCCACATAACTGATTGCTGAGAAATTACGAGGCACCCCAATCCTGCCACAGTGAGTTAGCCGCGTCACAGGTATTACGCTGAGAAGAATAGCAAAGAACCATTCTTTGTCTTCTTGACACCGGAACGCTAAGGCATATTAGGCGTGCTGAAAATAACAGCTTTAGGGGCTAGCTGCTGCTGTATAATACCCAGAAATGTGGCACAACAATCACAAACACATGCGAAGAGACACAAGACATGTGCATGTGTCTCTTCGCATGTGTTTGTGTTTGTTGCACCACATTTCTGGGCATTAGGCGTGTTGAGAGCGTCGTTTCTGCCCGTCATTTAATAGCGTTGGCAGATGCATGACAGCAGATCATCATGAAATACTTGGTTATGCAACTGTCAGCATGAATTCCTTTTGTCATGATTAGGGCAAGGTGAACCTTCAGTTTTTATACATTATCCGGCCCAAACCGAGGAATGAATAAAGAAAAAAAAATACAATCGCAGATAAAAACTGCTTGAAACGCATAATGCAAAATCCGTTTTTCGGATACTCATATCCGGTTCACATAAATGATCATGGCTAGGCGCCTCTACATAAGCTTTTTTGAATGAGGAGTTGAAGAAATAAATTTGTCTGTACAGCTTATCAAGGTTATTTGTAACCGTATTCCGCGCAGTACTCTCTGCATGCGGAGCCTTGCTGCCTCCTTCTATTGGGCATAGAGGCTGTATAGGATGGGAGAGTATCGGAAAAAATGCAAATGGGGAAAGGTGGTTATGTGCGTGATGCAAAAAAAACAATCAAATCATACAACGAGGATTGAAAGGTGACAAACAGGGGATGACACCTTGCACCTGCTGCCCCTCTGGGTGTCCTTCGCACGGAATCTCTTCACATCGCACATGGGCTTCTCAACTATTCCACCACATCACACCATCGGCATGACATCATGCCTGACGGAAGCACAGCATTAATCATCTCGACACGGAAGGAAGAAGAAGAAGTCAGGGAGCTGCTCGTCTCTGCGAAATCTGTTTGATTTTCCATTTAATACTCGATATATATGTCCCAGATAGACTATATTGCAAGATCCTGACATGTTATCAGCGGCGGGTGCGGCTCCACCGATGCCGCACCCTGGATAATCACTTGAATGTTCTTCTGGCGTCGCGTCAGGCTTACCTCTGCAGACTGTGCCAGCTCTCCAATAATCACCCATCATCCCAACCTGTGTATCATGCGGTCACCTGTCATTACCAGGTACTTCAGTACTCTCACCCTCTGATGCTCATCTACAACACGCATCTGGTCCTTCCACCGCAAGCTGGGATCAGCTGATGCCTACAGGTCAGGATGATTTTCCTGATAGCTCAGATACTTCGTCTGCCATTACCTGTATAGATGCTGCGGCGAAGTCTGCTCAAGAGCCAGACAAATTTATTCAAGTGCCATCGAAGCTCGCCGCAGCTCGAGGCGGTCGAATTTCAGTGTCGACGCAACTAACGCTCCTAAAGCGCCCAAGTGCAACCTCACAGTAATCATAAAACCAGTAGATACCGGATACCGTATTACTCGCTTTAATCCGCTGGCAATGAGGCAAGCATTTTAATATCTGGGTCCAGATGCCGTCCTTCAAGTTCGCCCAACGAGCGGCTTAATCTTCTGGCAGTTGACACCCGAACCGCGGTCGCTACTGAACGCCTTTTACAAATATGATCAATGGCAGGAATTGCAATGCAAGCATACGAGCCCCGACCAAACAACTGTGGCGTAGGAGTAATCAAGGGTGTGCCCCTGGATCTTTCTCAAGAAGATATCTACTCGGCAATACTGCAGAGAGTTCCAATAAAATCGGTGCGCCGTCTGGGAAATTTAGAAAATATCCGCATTGTTTTTGTGACAGAATATGCGCCCGAATACGTTATTCTTGGATATACAAGATACCGTGTGCATGAATACATTCAAAAACCACGACAATGTGGTAGATGTCAGCGCTTCGGCCATGTGACTACTGCTTGCCGACTAGCCTTGCGCTGCCCACGCTGTGGGGGAAATCATGACCGTACCATGTGCCCAAGTGACATCCCCATTTGTCCCAACTGCGGAAAGCAGCATGAGGCAACGTTTTCCAGCTGCACTGCCTACCAAAAGGAGAAAATAATCTATAAGTACAAGATATCCAACAATACCGACTACAAGTCAGCAAAAGCTGCTTTAATTGACCAAAATCAAATCAGGAGTAGTCATCACAGAAAAAAACCATTGACGGGAAAGAAATCACAAGGACAGTCACAAAAAGATGCTGCTGGTCATCCAAGAATTGACGACGTGGTTGAATTTCCTCCTCTTCCACAACAATCAGAGGTTCAACAACCATCTGTACCAAGCCCACAAAAAAAATACTGCACAGCAGCCTAATTCGAGGTGTGTATCCCGGAACCGCTCATGCGAAACCTCTATTCGCAGAAACTCTGACATTTCTAGTTCCCAACTGTGCTCACTTGTTGAGGCTGTTCGTGCTTTTCCTATACCACTCTCCTCGCCGGTGGCGAAAGCCATCCTTACAATTCTTGATTTCATATCTCCTTTCCTCGCGCAATGGCGGTCGCAGACAATCAGTCGTCTGCTCCACCCAGCCTGCAAGCCATCCGAAATAAGGCCACCATCTTTCAAAGGAATGCCTGCAGCCTCCGCCCCCGTCTCTCTGACTTTCGACACTTCGTATTCAAGCATCGTTTTTCTATAATTGCTATATCAGAATCTCGGCTTAATACTACAATCCATCTCTCAGGCTACACAATACTGCGATCAACAACTGGTACAGACCTCAGTAAAGTTCTTCTGGCTATCCGGAAAAACGTCAACTTCATCCAGCATGCCATACCAACTGATCTACATAATGAGTACGTTGCAGCCACTTTAAAGTGCATGAGCATGCAGTATACAGTAATTGCTGCCTACATACCACTTCGTGCTAATTGCAATATTGAACGCCTACAAGATATCATGCGAAGTACCTTGGGGAGGCGTCAGATCGGCAACCTTATTATTTCTCAACGACGGCCAAGCAACTTACTATCAAGGAGCACGGCCCAGTGCTCTTGATATCTCCATAATCTCTGCTGATCTGTCAGCTTCAACAACCTGGTCAGTGGACATCGAGACTCATGACAGTGATCACCTACCTACATATATTGAGGTTTGTGGCTTTTCTCTCGCCTCTCAGCGGCATAACGTTCGCTACACGAACTAGGAAGCTTTCGCTAATGCCGTAGAAAAGCAGGATCTGTCAAACTTAAATTATGACTCCTTCATTGCTGCAGCAGCACATGCTCAAACATTGCACACGAGAGTCCTCCACCTGCCAAAGGTGTACTCAGCTGTTGACGCCGAATATAAAAAACTTCGAGCAATACGTCGCAGAGCAGAAAGACGAGCGCGCAAGACACTTTCTAGAGACGATATCCGGACTTCTAGGCGAGCACAAAAACATGTTCAACGCCATTTGGACAAGCTAGAAAGAAGGAAATGGACATATTTTTGTGCAAAATTAGATCCTAGAAAGCCACTATCGAAAGTATGCAGTATTGTACGAAGCTTAAGAAGTCAGCCTGCACAACTACATCCTTTCGAGTGCGTGGCTCTAAATGCCAATACTACTTGTCTTCATGTAGCAGAGACTTTCTGTTCAAAGATGATTGCTCCATTAGCAGCTCCTTCACCGCAAAATGTGCTCCCCACCTTTGTCCTGTCGCCCAACACTTCTTTCCTACACGAATTGTTCACTATGGAAGAACTTCAAGCTGCGTTAGCAGTTACCAACAAAAGATCTTGCCCAGGGCCTGACCGTGTTAGCTAGATTTCGCTGTCGCGTCTTGGAAGAAAAGCCAAAACTCAGCTGCTAACCATCTATAACAACTCTTGGATAGCTGGCAGCCTTGTAGAGAACTGGAAAACTGCGCGCGTAATACCCGTCCTTAAACCTGGTAAGCCATCAATTGATCTAAACGCTTATCGTCCTATTGCACTGCTAAGCTGTGTTGGGAAATTGATGGAAAAAATGGTTCATTCACGCCTTACCTAGGACTTGTCGAATTTACCCTCCATCAATGTCTGGCTTCCGAAAAGGCCGAAGCAGTATTGATAATGTTATTGCTCTTGCCAACTGTGTCAGGCGCAGCAAAGCTGAGCAGTCTTTAATTATTGCCGTTTTCCTTGACGTTAAAGGAGCATTTGATAATGTCACGCACGAGGCGATTCATTCAGCCTTGCGTTCAATTGGCATTGCTGGACGAATGTATAAATGGCTTTCTGATTATCTTCGTCATAGGACCATTTACATGTCAACGGATCAAGGTGACACGTCCTTACATCATGTGTCTCGTGGCGTTTCTCAGGGAGGGATTTTAAGTCCAACCCTCTTCAATATATCTCTTCTTGGTTTGGACAAGTCCTTGCCACCTACTGTTGAAGTCACCCTCTACGCAGATGACATCTACATATGGTGCTCCGGAAGAAACAGGCGCATTGTGCATGCTCGGCTACAAAAAGCAATAGTTGGCATTGCATTATTTTTAAACAAGCAAGTTCTTGTTATATCTCCAGAAACGTGCGCAGCAATTTCATTTTTCACGAAGTGATCTCTCCCGTTATGTACTGAAAGTTGCTGGCACTCCTATACCGTATGTCAACCATCAAACATTTCTAGGTGTGACCGTTGATAGGTCACTTTCATGGTCACCACACGTTCAACAACTTAAGACCAAACTCTCCTCATACGTATCTATACTTCGTATGCTCTCAACGACGAGAAGAGGCTGCTCTACCGATTCCTTATTACAGCTTTATGGAGCACTTTGTGAAGGTCTCCTGCGTTATAGCCTCCCTGTTCTTCAAGGCCTCTCGCAGTCAAGCATTAAACTACTTGAAGCCATGCAGGCCAAAGCTTTGAGGGTGTGTCTTGGTCTTCCAAAGAACACTTCCACAGTGGGCACTCTGGCGGAGAGCAGACGTCTATCTGTAACCGTGCTGCTACCGCAGGAGCTGCTTCGCGCCCAGCTGCGCTTTGCACGTGAACATACCCACCCGTTTTCAGAGGAAAGTATGACATCACTCTCCCATCTATTGCTTGCGCAATATCAACGCGCAGTACCGTCATCTTTCCCACCATGGAGGTTTGCTTCATGGCAAATTTGGACAACTATACCTGACATCAAAAGAAAAGCCCACACCCCAGGACCCGCACTTAAATACTTCGCCCTTGAGCACATCTGTGAACGCTACAGTCATCATTGCCACATCTATACTGATGGCTCTGTCACAGCTATTTATTCATCCATCGGCGTGAGGATACCATCAATGCACACCACAATTTTGGCAACACTCAGTCATCGCACGTCAGCTGTGGCTACTGAGTTAACAGCTCTGAGAGAAGCAATTATATATATTCTACAACAACACCCTGCAGCATGGGTTATCTTCAGCGATTGTCGCGCTGCACTACAATTGCTTAAATCATCAAGAATTCAGGAAGAGCTCGTCATTGACATAAATAAGCTACACACAGAGGCCTATGACCTGAGTTACAGCATTGCGCTACAGTGGTTTCCTGCTCACTGCGGCATCGCGGGCAACGACTTCGCCGACGCCGCTGCAAAAGAACTAAAAGATCCCACAAGGACAATTTCAGTACCATTCTCACGAAGAGATGCAGCAAGACTTGTAGCAACTGAATCATGGCGATTGCAACGCTCTCTGTGGTGTGACCCGAACCATCAATATCGACCTCTACACCGAATAGATCCCACTTGCGTCTTTCGAATTCCTCATAATTTGAACAGGTGGCATCGAAACTGTCTACACCGAATCCGCTTGAATGTGTCATACACAAACTACTTCCTACATAAAATAGGCATAGCGAGAAGGCCTCAGTGCTCTACATGTGATGTGTGTGAAAATTTTGAACATTTGGTAACCTCCTGTCAACGGTTTACTGCACATCGCAGGACACTGCGCAACAATTTAAGCCTACCTAAAGACACAACCTTGCGCCTTGAACATGTCCTGGGTCCTTGGTGCGACGGATCGTCTGTTGTGCGAGCTACCAAGGCCTTACTAACTTTTATGAAGGACACAGGGTTGATTAATACCCTTTAAAACTCATCTGTGTGTGATTATGTTCGTGTGAGAGTTAACTTTTAATAAGGACGCAGGGTTGATCAAATACCCTTTAAAATTCATTTGTGTGTGATTGTGTGCGTGTGAAAGTGTGCGACACCGATTCTCTTTTTTCTCATTTATTTCCCCTTCCCCTCCCACCTTCTGTCACCCTCATCCCTCAACCCTCATCAGGAGTAGCATGCTAGGCTTACCACCAGGACGACATCTCGTGTTGTCATTAAAATATATATATCTCTCTCTCTCTCATCTCGACACTCAGTGAGCCTTAACATAGGTATGTGATTTCCTATATGAGAATATGACTGCTTCTAGGATACACGTAAACGACCACATTTGAAGTATGTAGGAGTAAGCTGTGATTTTCTGCTTTTTATTGCGAAAGCAATACTACTTTCACTCTTAAGCCTTTGCGGTGCGACGGCGGTGCACACGAAATGACCTTCGCATGACCTCTGTGTGACGTCACTCCTCAAAGCTGGGCGACCAACTCGCGCCGTCCGTAAGAGACGGCGATGCGCATGAACGGCGGCCTAACTCCCGCTCTCTACGCCAGGAGCGCCACAGGTGTTATGACCCAACTCGCTCCGTCGGCTCGCGAGGCGGTAGCTACCAGCCGCGGCCTAACTCCCGCTCCCTCCGTGAGGGAGCGCTACAGCCGGATTGATGTCATTCCTGAGACTGTTGTGAGACCGTTTAGAACGACGTTTGGGGCGCCGGTTTGGGTACGCCCTTACACACCGAGAGTTAAGCCCAAAGTTAATCTACGGCCGGGCGAAGCTGCATTTGTGCCACATGCTCCTAAGGTAAGAATTATGGGGCTGCAACCGCAGCTACCGCCGGGGGTGCAATGCTGGATACTATTGGAGGTGGCCAAGCGGCAGGTGGAAGTAGGACCGATAGAGGGCATAGGAAGGGATTGGCGAGCAATTTGAAGGTACCAAAGGCTAAAATGAGCCAACAAGAAGGAAATTAAGCTACTAGAAGCAACCAGAAGCAACCATCCGCAGCATCCGTGCTTTCGCATTACTTCAATGTAACTTCTGCATTACTCTTTTTTCTCTAGGCATTTCTTTACTCAAAGTTTCAAATTTACGTCGGAAAGTGGTGGATACAACGTGATGACCAGCATTGACAACGACAGTAAGAACTAATTTTTACATATTCTTCTTGCTCGCGTGTACATTGAGTATCTAAAATTAGGCAAAAGAACATTGATTATTGGAACCATAATTTTTATGTGTACTATGCGATAGGAAGTACTTAGGAAAGCTGAACCTTCAAGTATTGTCGTGCTTACGTTTCATGTTTGCGCTTAAACTAATTGAAACTGTTATTCCCCTTTAGCGCATTGCAATACATACTGTCGAAACGTAAAAGGAGCCTGCTGATAATTGAGAAAATGAAGCATAAATTGCAATAAATATTCGCGCAGATACCCACAAGCAAGAAATCTGTGTCTCTTCAGGTTACGTAACTTTCATATGTATTTAATTACCAGTAATATGGTCATATATGGTGGCAACAATGTGGCCAACATCAACATGTATATACAAAGCTGACCCCCGCCTGGCGTCCGATTCAGGCGGCGTTGCGGTGTAGCATACGAACAGCAAATAAGGATATCCATGTTGTTCATAAGGCGACTTTATTCGTCAACGTATTTATTGAAGAAGCAGTGCCCTGTTCAGGCAGAGTATTTTGCGCTGCATGCGTAGACCAATATTCAATATCTGAAATTCTTCCTCTCAGATAATTACCTAGAATTTGCTATCAATAAACCAATCAATATTCTAGTATTCTCCGGTAAACCTTTTTCCTGGCTTTCCGATATGTGGTTGCTTTATGTCCGGTGGCTCGCTGCGCAGTGCCATTTTTAGCACCGAGCCGCAAATTGATTTTTGCGGCAATCGTGTCTACAGGTGTCTGTAGCGCCAAACTCTGCGTGCAAATTCCATAATTTGCCATTGATGTATATGCAAATAAATTAATTCTTGAACTAAGCGTGTAGTTTCTGCCGCAAACAAAAGGCACAAAATGCAGAGATCAAGTTTATTGCGCCGGCTATTATCAGGTTTCGGCCATTTGACCAGTGTCGTTTTTCAGACAGATATTCTCAACTCAAAAGCTGCATGGTCATTGTACTAATTTTGACGAAGCGATTTATTACCAGAGCGCAGTATAAAGCCACGCAGGTTTACGAATGGGCTGCATATCATAACCTGCATGCTAAAGCTCGGAATACTGGTGGTCTTGTAAGGCAGACGTGCCGTGGCGGGAGCCCTTTACTTCTTTAAATATATGCTGCATTTTGCTGTATCACAGCCGATAGGTGGTTTTGTCATTCAGCATCCATCGATTTTAATTACTTCTGGGATTTTGTCCGCACCATTACTAGCACATAGCAACAGGAATCGCGCGCCTGCACGCCTGTTGCATGCCTGCATGTCGGTCTCTGGACGCTTGTTACTACTCCAACCAAGACTGGAAAAACTCAAAACAACTTTCGCAGCTTTGGGTCTGAAGGAAAGAGTTCTCACCAACAACCTCCTTAAAGTCGCTTATAAGCTCCTCGAATGAATTGTCGTTGGTTGAAGCATGAAGAGCAGGTCCTTGGGCAGCCTCCTGAGGGCAATAATATACGCGTATTTTTTCAAGCAGCTGTTCCCGATTTGTGTTACTTTGTAGTAATGCGTAAAACGTTCTACATACGAGTTGAAGTCTTCGTCACTGCCTTTGACGTATGAGTTGAATTCCCAAAACCTTCGAAATGTTCAGCCTACAATTCCATATGTGGAGAGGTATGCAGGTGGGATAAGTTCTCAAATTTCTTTTGGTACAGACTTACGAAGCAAATGTATTGTTAAAAGGAGATACTCGGTCGGTCTCCTGTAAAATTCTTCCTGCGCCCCATGAACTGAAAGATGTAGTTTCGCAAGAACTTCTAGCTCTGAAGTAAAAAGGGATCGTGTGACTGATCTTGAATAGCGACTAGGCTAAGCGACTAAGCGGAGAATGTAAATTCACATCAAATTGTTCCATAGAGACTCACCATTGCCCATCGAAACTTTTGAACGACATTTTCACATCGCTGTTTGCGACAAAGTCCTTACAGTTCGTTATTTGACCACGTCATACCAGTAGCTTGGAGTTCATCAATGTTCAGAACATTTTCTCACTATTAACGCACGTCTTAGTATGTTCAAGTTATGCGCATCCCGTAAGTTATTTCTAGTTCGTGGATATTTTTCAGTGTTGCATGAATGAGATGCTGAAGGGATTGAAAAACGTGCATTGCTACTTTGACGATATCCCTCAGCTGTAGCATCTGCAAGGAATGATAGACGCTTGTGGAAGCTTCGCTTGCCATATTTTAGCGCCCCGGTATTTCAGAAAAGCATGGCAAATGGAAGTTTTTCCATCCATCTGTGAAGTATGTAGAACACGTAAATTTTACGTCGAGCATGCGTCTTGCAAGGGATTCTGAATACTGATAAGACTCGCCAGTTCCCACAAATTTGATGGAGTTAGAACCTTATTTATGCATGCTGATATTTTATTCTATGTGAATTCCAAACATGTCAGGCGAGCTCAAGTCATTGTATAACACGTTGCAAAAGAACCAAAACTGCCTTTTGTCAATTAGATAAGAACGCTGTTTTCAGGAAATCAAGCATGTAGTTGACTACCATGGACAACAATTGAGTTATAAGATCCCCTCAAACCATTGTGAATAGTTGCAGATGCGTCCACTTACGGAACAGGAGCAGTTGTCTTCCATGTACTAACGTCCATTAAACGACGACAGCATACGCATCGCTTACTCTAGCAAAGCAGAATGTGTTATTTATAGCTTCACAAAGAAGCGTTAGCTCTAAGCGTTTAGAGCTGGGCTAGATGATTTCTAGAGCAATTGTAATACATTCTTCTAGCGCACGCAAAAACACCGACAAAGGTAGAAGAGAAACACACGACTGCTGCGGCGTTTGGGACAAAAAGCTTTCACAAGAACATCTTTGTCTTAGAGAATAACATCTTCTCAGGCCATCTGCTTCTAGAAGGGTATCTGGCGTGATGCTTCAATGTCTATCTCTTCAGCAGCAATCCTTGTAGCAAGATGGATGCTTTTGCTCGCAGCTTTTTGTTACACGTTACAATATCGCAAAGAGGATTCAGTCGTAAATGCCGGCGCACTGTCGCGCTTCATTATGGCTTAAAAGCTTCGAATAGAGACCAGCAAGGGCGCGGTCTTGTTTAAACTACAGTTGTGCAGACGATGCGGATGGCCCTCCAAACTGACAGAATAAACACTTCTGTAATACTTCACAAGGCGCTATGAGTTATTCATTACACACTGACTGCATCATATGGCAGAACCCCGTGCCCCTACCACATTCTTTGAAATGCGTACTATTGAAGCTCTTTCACTAGGGTAAAGTAGGAGACTCTCATTATAATGCTTGCTCGCAGTCATGTCTGTCGACGAAAGCGAACGAAGCTCATCAAAAAAGCAATAGAGCAGTAAGAAATGAGCGAGTTGCCCGATAACTCACAATGATGTGCGGCGCTTGTATACAACCTTCTGGCACTGGCCGACATGATGGTGGCTGAGAATGTATCTAGACTTCTTATGCTGCAACCAGCACTGCTTGCGCTTGCGGACACTTACCTAATCTGAATATGGGTGGTCTGCATTCCCGGTACAGCTGCAGTCCATACAATGGGAAAACGCAACATAATTTCACAGCGCTTAGTCTGCCGGAAGAGATAGTCAACTAAAAATGACACGCAATTTGTATCTTCGAAGTTCAACTTTTCTCTCATCCAGCCAAATCCTCAACAAGACGCCATCCTATCATCCAGCGTATAATCACGCTGCTGAACGTCTTGTTGACACCGGAAAAAGAACCTGCAAACCCAAGGGAAGGATAAAGAGTGAGTGGGTGGAACAAAATATATCTAGTATTTTTTAGCAGTTCTTTAGTTCCTTTTATTTCTTTAAGGACATCGCGGTTGCAGCATCCGAAAAAATCCCAGCGGAATTCTCATCTCGCAGTCAAGATGCGGCTAATCATGGGCCACTGTGAGTTTCACGGCCGTCTAAGTAAAGACGAGAGATAATACGGCCAACAACCAGCTACCCGTCTGCTCATATTCGTACAAGCTGACATGGTACAGGTGAAGGCAACCAGACCAGTTCACCCTGTGTATATTATTGGTATCTTCTTCATATGTATCAGCGCTTTGTTGCCTCATCATCATCATCAGCCTGACTATACCCACTGAGGGCGAAGGCCACTCCCATATTTCTCCACTTAACCCGGTTCTGTGCTAGCTGAATCCACTTGACCCCTGCGAACGTCTTAACCTCATCCGCCCACCTGACTTTCTGCCGCCCCCTGCTGCGCTTTCCTTCCCTTGGAATTCAGTTTGTTACCCTAAGCGACCATCGGTTATCTTCTCTTCGCATACCAGCTGTGCGGCACGCATCTTATAAATTTATGTTGGCGGAAACTTCTTTCACTATTGTTGAATATTTAACAACTCCAGGTGACGAGGGAGGTAAGTGAAAAAGGAGTTGAACTGCGTGCTTCAAGAAATGTATATTCTTTTATGGCTTTCTTGGAACCAAGGTTCGACTTTAGTGGTATATTATACTCCCAGAATAGAAAATTGTGTGCATAAAATTGTTGCCTTGGTGCGCCTGCAAAACAAAGATCACTTTGTTCATGCAGTCCAACAGATAGAAGCAATGTTTCAGGTTACTACAGCTAGAAATTAGTTATCCTTTACTACTTGCCAGAACTAGACCGACGTTTTCTAGTGAGCTCAACAGGACCTCAACACGCATATTCAACGGAACATGGCTCGCAAGAATCCATATTTGATCTGTCTGTAGAATTCAGTCATCTGGAACCAGCACATACTCAAGAAGGCCCTATCTGCAGCAGACACGAAGCGTCTCCTTCGGTGGCCTCTACCCCATCCTCTGCAAACCAGGCCTACACCACTTTGAATATACTACTCTATTCCTCTTCGCCGAAGCACAAGAGATTGTCATCTGCCACGACGGTGGGGTTCAGACAAGAAACAATAAAAAGCAGGAAGCGTGTATCGTCGTTGCGTCGACTTCAACGGACGAAATTGCTCCCCGGATCGCTATATAAGCGTTGCATGCATATGACCTTATACATAGAAGATAAAGATTATCGCTGAGTAATGCTTGCATTTTCCAAATGCCCTTTTTATGCACTAAGGTAACATTTGCGCTGTTCTAAGAATCACGTGTTCTCTAAGTCATAATTAGGCAGTGCGTGTTAGGGTTGCTAGGTTTAAATCGCACCATAGATTTCTTGATAAATGTATCGAGTGGAGGGCACCTTTGTTGAGCACTCAACGTGGACACTTTATGGTAATAAAGCGACTGACAAAAATAAATTCCGAACCTGGTAAGGCAAAGACTAGAATAAAGTCTCATAAGTGTAGCAGTATAACCTGTCTAATAAACAATCCCACTTTAAAGAGAATAACCTTTACATTGCGATGCCAAAACACATTCAGACCGAACAGATCGCGAGGTGCTCGCGCTCTTCGCATGGGGAGCATTATTTTTGACGTGCCTCTTACCTTTATTCTCCTTTTCTTGCTTATATAGTGAGAACGTTGCGAGTTTCATAAATAAATGTGCTGAGGTGCCTAGCATTTCAATGTCTCTACTGTGTGCTCGGATATGTATTTTCACTGTCTGAAAAAATTTGCAAAGAGTTCATTTGACTAAAAACCATTTTCTCTTTTCTCGAATACCAGCTGTGCGGCATGCATCTTATAAATTTCTGTTGGCGGAACCTTCCTGCACTATTGTTGAATATTTACCAACACCAGGTGGCGAGGGAGGTAAGTGAAAAAGGAGTTGAACTGCGTGCTTCAAGAAAT
>JAJIZL010022891.1:346170-358646 GCA_023969395.1 Amblyomma maculatum | reverse complement strand
ATATATCACCGCAGCCAGTAGAACTAGGTAAGCAGGTTTACTTATACCTACGCAAAAGAACCGGCAAAATGATGCACGGCTGGCTAACGGACTGGCGAGCGAGCATCACGAGCGAAGCCTAGCGCGTGCAAGTCGCCTGAGCAAGGCGGCGCCAGTAATAACATTGCGGCATCGCCCCTCCCTCTGTATAAGGCACCATCCCGATGCCGAGTACCGAGGTCGAGTCGAACCGTAGTCGGTGAGTATGTAGCGTTCACATAAAGCAGTCACAGGAAGAAAAAAAATTAGGACAAATGTAGCCTAGCGGGAGTAGAAGGGCTTCATCTTGGTGACGTGTACGACTTCTGATTGTGCTTGCCGTCGGGAGGAGCGAGCTGTTTCTTGCGGAATCAATTCGTAGACGATATTGCTGAGTATGCGCGGAACTTTGTACGGGCCGAAGTAGCGGCGCAGAAGTGATCCGGAGCGATCCCGCTGGCGAACAGGTGTCCACACCAAAACTGATCACCAGGGTTAAAAATTACCTCCCTGTGACGAAATTTATAACGTTCAGCATCTTTAGCTTGCTATGTCAGGACGCTCAGCCTAGCCAGCTGGCGAGCGGCCTCAGCATGCTGCACGAATTGGTCAAGCAACATCTGGCTATAGCATTGCGTCCATCATAATGGCGGCTTCGCGACCGTATACCAAATGAAACGGTGCGTCGCGGGTCGTTTCCTGGACTGCGGAGTTATACGCAACTCTTGTATACAGTGGTATCTGCTACTAGTTCATATGGTCTTCGTCGACGTACATAGAAATCATATCGGCGATTTTCTCATTGAGTCGCTCAATAAGGCCATTCGTCTGAGGATGGTAAGCTGTTGTTCGGCGATAACAAGTGCAACTGAGCCGCATCACTTACTGGGTTAGAGCAGAAGTAAATGCCATATGCCTCTGTGAGTTAAAACGATCGCAGTGGTAACCTGACGAAGGACTAGATTAAAGATGAAAAAGTTCTCAATATCAGTAGAGGTGCCGCTGGGAGGAGCTTTCGTTTCAAAATAGTTGGTGAGATAATCAGTGGCGACTATAATGCACCGGTTTCCCAATGATGAAGTAGGAAATTGCCCGGGCAAAGTCCATACCCACTTGGTGAAAAGAAACTAGCGGAGAAAAAATAGGCTGCAGCAGGCCGACCAGTTTGACAGGCGCTGTCTTCCGACGTTGGCATTCAAGGCACATCTTAACATAGCGCTGAACAATAGTGGCAAGAATGGGCCAGCAGTAGTTTTGTCGTACTCGTGCCAAGGTGCGAGAACAGCCGAGATGTCCGGCAGAATGCTGGTTATGACATTCCTATAAGACGTCGGTACGGAGTGTGACGTTGGGACCACAAGCAGATACTGAATGTCTGTTGAAACGTAGTTTTTCTTGTAGACGACGCCATGACGCAAGCAGAACGATCCTATGCCGCATGTGAAAAGGCGAGGCGGCGATGAGGCGGTTCCCTCATGATAATCGATGAGGTGCCGCAGATCGGTGTAGTCTCACTGCTGTTGAGCGGGATCTGGTGTCGTGAGAGCGCCGCGAAAAACTGTCATCTATTTCAATTGAAGAACACGGGTTAGGGTCTCGGGATAGACAGTCAGCGTCACTATGTTTCTTGCCGGATTTGTACACAACGCCGACGTTGAGCCCCTAAAAGCGGAGACTCCAGAGGGCTAATCGGCCCGAAGATTCGGTAACCAAAAGAAACATGGGCAAAGCAATGCTAGGGTCCAACCCCAAAAACGACCGAATGATTTCACTTCGGATCCAACGTTACCCTTTCAACAAACAGTTATCGAAGTCTACGCATCAACCACTACTGCTGAAGAAGCTGATGTCGAGAGATTTTATGCTGACCGGCAATGCCTTTTAGACTGCACTCCATCATCTAATATCCTTTTTCTCGTAGGAGACTTGAATGCTAAGGTGGGCAGTGAAAAAATAGCCGGAATTACAAGCAAGTTCGATCTTGGTGAGTCAAATGAAGCTGGGCAGAGGCTAGTAGAGAAAATAACCTGGCCATAGCGAATACTAATTTTCGACAGTGCAAGAGGCGCCTGTACACATGGACTTCACCTGACGGTCTGCACAGGAATCGGATTGATTATACTCCTTGCCGACAGAGATGGAGAAGCGTTATACGAGCAGTAAAAACACGGCCTGGGGCCGATTGTGGCACTAATCATCAGCTTCTTGTTGCCAAATTTAAGCTTCGATTGAGGAAAACGCAGAAAGCTAGAAGGCCTTTCAGGTATGATTTGGACCAAATTCCATCAGAATATGCTATGGAAGTGAGGAGTCAATTTTAAGAATTAGATCTAAAAGAGCGAGACGCTTAAGAGATGTGGACTGATGTTCGTGACATAATACAAGAAGTTGCTACTAAGGTAGTTCCAAAGGAAAAGAAATGCAAAAAAGCAAACTGGTTGTCTGAAGAGGCTTTGCAAACAGCTGAGGAAAGGAGGATGGCAAACGTTATGGGTGAAAGAGAATCATACAAGGTTCTCAATGCGGAGTTTCAGAGAATAGCACGGAGAGATAAGAAAGTCTTCCTGAACATACAGTGCCAAGCAGTTGAGGACAACAGCCAACTGAGGACCACAAGAGCTTTGTATAAGACAATCAAATATATTAAACGAAGCTTCCGTGCTAAGCTGGGCGTAATTAAGGAACAACGAGGCAGGAACCTCACTGAAGCGTCAGTGATAAAGATGGTGCGAGAGTACACAGAAGGACCCGGATGTGCAAACCCAATATAAGACAGTTGTGATTACTGATCTCGAGCCAGGCATCCTGAAGAGCGAAGTTGAATGAGCCTTAGCCACCCTTGCTAAGAACAAAGCTAGCGGAAGTGGTGACATTCCAGCTGAGTTGTTTCACAACCTTAACGATAACGTTGTTGATGTTGTGATTACTCTGTGTCAGCAAATTTGGACAACTCTGCAGTGGCCACAGGATTGGAGGAGGTCAGTTTACATCCCCATTACAAGGAAAGGCAGTGCCAAAGATTGTTCCAACTACCACACGATCACGCTTGTTTCGCGTGCTAGCAAGATGATGTTGAAAATCCTCCAAGGTAGGCTGCAGCAGTATGTGAATCGGGAGCATCCGGACGTGCATGCAGGGTTTCACAAGGGAAGAGGAACAAGAGACCAGATTGCCAGCCTTCGCTGGACCACTGAAAAATGAAAAGAGTTCCAGAAACCCATCTACTTCTGCTTTATTGATTATGCGAAAGCGTTTGACTGCGTAGATCACAACAGATTGTGGCAAGCTCTCAAATAGATGGGAGTTCCAATTCACCTGATCTGTTTCCTCAGGAACCTGTATGAAGGACAAGAGGCCACAGTCAGAACTGAGCATGGTCTTACTGATTGGTTCCTGAGTGAGAAAGGAGGAAGACAAATCTACATACTGTCGCCCTGCTATTTAACCTATATGCTGGTGCATCATGAGGAAGGTTGGTCTGGACGAGTCTTCAACTGGAGTGAAGATTGCAGGAAAACGTATCAATCACCTTAGATATGCGAATGATACCACATTAATGGCAGAAAGTGAAGTGGAACTCAGGAGACTTCTGATACGTGTACAAGAACAGAGTGAGAAGTTTGGGCTTAAACTGAACATTAAAAAGACAAAGATCATGGCGTCTTGCCCTATCAGGTCTTAGAGCATCAATGGACAAGAAGTGGAAGCCGGGACAGATTTTCTCTTCTTGGGCTCCAAGCTTTCTCCGGAAGGTGACTGCAGCCATGAAATTAGAAGACACCTGCTTCTGGGAAAGAGCGCCATGGCTATCCTTGACCGGCTACTAAAGAGCAGAGCCATTACACTGCCAACCAAGATCCGTATAACTCGTACTATGGTCTCTTCAGTTGTGATGTATGCATGCCAGAGTTGGACTGTGAAGGCTGACCGCCGAAGAATTGACGCGGTTGAATTGTGATGCTGGCGGAGACTGTTGGCAGTTCCTTGGACTGCCAGAAGATCCAATCAGTCGATATTGTCGACCATAAACCCTGACTGCTCACTGGAGGGTCAAATTGTATTGTTTAAACTAAGCTACTTTGGTCATTTGATGAAAAAAGAGGAGTCGCTGGAGAAAGCTTTGATGATGGGAAGGGTTGAGTGGTACCAGCGAAGGGGTAGGAAGCGAACGTGATGGTTACATGGCATCCTCGAGGCTCTGCAGATGAAGTTGTGTGATGTTGGGAAGATAGTGAGAGACCGGAAACCATGGCGGGATATGGTCCATAGGCTCACGAAGAGTCGGACACGAATGAACGACTCGACTGAACTGAACCAACAGCGCGAGTGGTAGTCGCTGACCACTCTAAACGGCCGACAATAAAAATACGACCGAAATTTTGTTACCGTCCAGACAACTGCAAGGCACTCCTTTTTAGTAGCAGAATATTTCCCTTTGGAACGAGACAGAGTGCTGCTGGCGTAAGCAATCACGCACTCAACGCCATCTTGCCACTGATCAACAGCTGCACCGAGGCGAATGTTGCTGGCGTCGGTATGCAATTCCGTGTCGGCCTCCTCGTCGAAGTGGAAACGCGTAGACGTTGTTTGGAGGCGCTTGCGAAGCTTCTCTAAAGGCCATTTGCTGCACATCAGCCCAGATGAAAGGCTGGTCGTCCTTTGTTAGACGAGTCAGTGGTTACTCTATCCGTGAGAAGTGCACAACTTGTCCGTAATATTGTCACGTGGTGGTGACAATGTCGATTAGACAAATGAAGATTCGGTGATTGCACTGGAAAAACTCTTTATTGGGCTGACTTGCGCCCGCAAACGAACTAAGCAACTTAGTGGCGGCGATAGCAAAAAACGTGCTCGTCGACTGTCATACCAAGAATGCCCATCGCACTCGTCAACGCTCAATATAAAGGCTGCTCAGAACAATCTAGATATTGTCGCAAACTGCTGGTAGCACAACATGGAACATTGTAGAAACATACGCGAGTGATCGGAATCTTCGAGACGGATCTCGGCGCATCGTTCGCGTCAAAGTAAATGATAACGCGTCGTATCGAGACAACGAGTATTAACAAACACGGAATACAGAATCGATAAGCGCGCCAGAATAACAACGATAAGACGCATGCAAAGGGCTGCCGAACAGGAACAAATGAAGATTGAAACAGTTACAGCAATATGCACACAGGCCCAATAACCGACGCATGGAACTTTTATAAGTGAGGGTGGGGAAAGCAGCCACGGTAGCCGTCTTCTCTGGATCAGGGCTAATTCCCTCAACACTCACGACGTGGCTCTGAAATGTGAACTGTTGGAATGCAAAGTTGCCTTTTTCTGGGTTTAGTCAAAACCCGGCCACGCGGATGGCATTTAGCACGGCCGTCAAGCGTTTGAGATACTCTCTGTAGGTCGCAGAGAAAATTGCAATGTCATGGATCACTGCCTTGTCGTGGCGGAGGGGCTTGCGAAACTCGATGAAGTCGCGAGCTCTGCTGTGTAGGGCAACCCAAGATAGACAGGTCACGGCAGAGAGTTCTGACAAAATGTGATTCAGTGGAGAAGGTAATGGCAACCCACTCCAGTATTTCCTGCCAAGAAAACCCTATGGCCAGTCAAAATACCATTACCGATATGGCGCCGGAAGATGAGCCCCCCAGGTTGGAAGGCGTCCCACATGTTACTGGGGATGAACAAAGGGCGATTCCTAGTAGCTCCAAGACAAATGAAGCGGCTGGGCTAAAGCCAAAAGGACGCTCAGTTGTGGATGTGTCGGGAAGCGACCGGAAAGTCCGATGTTGCAAGGAGATATATCACATAGCAACATGGAATGTAAGATCTATGACTCAAGGTAAACTGGATATCGTCAAGCGAAAAATGGACAGATTGAACATTGATATCTTAGGTGTCAGCGAGCTCAAGCGGACCGGAATGGGAGAATTTAAGTCCGGCGACCATTATGTCTTTTATTGTGGGCACGAATCCAAGAGAAGGAATGGGGTCGCTCTCATAGTAAACAGAAGAATGGGCAAAGCAGTGCTAGGGTACAACCCCCAAAACGACCGAATTATTTCACTTCGGATCCAAGGTCACCCTTTCAACATAACAGTTATCCAAGTCTATGCACCGACCACTGCTGCTGAAGAAGCTGACGTTGAGAGATTTTATGCGGACGTACAATGCCTTTTAGACTGCACCCCATCATCAGACGTCGTTTTTCTCATAGGAGACTGGAATGCTAAGGTCGGGAGTGAAGAAATATCCGGAATTACAGGCAAGTTCGGTCTTGGTGCGCCGAATGAAGCTGGGCAGAGGATAGTAGAGTTCTGTCAGGAAAACAACCTGACCATAGCGAATACTCATTTTCAACAGCACAAGAGGCGCCTGTACACATGGATTTCACCGGACGGTCTGTACAGGAATCAGGTCGATTATATTGTTTGCCGGCAGAGATGGAGAAGCGCTATACAAGCAGTAAAAACAAGGCCTGGGGCCGATTGTGGCACCGATCATCAGCTTCTTGTTGCCAAAATTAAGCTTCGATTGAGGAAAACGCAGAAAACTAGAAGGCCTTTCAGGTATGATCTGGATCAGGTTTCATTAGAATATGCTGTGGAAGTGAGGAATCGATTTCAAGAATTAGATCTAGAAGACAAAGAGCCCGAAGAGATGTGGACCGATGTTCGTGACATAATACAAGAAGTTGCTACTAAGGTAGTTCCAAAGCAAAAGAAATACAAAAAAAGCAAACTGGTTATCTGAAGAGGCTTTGCGAATAGCTGAGGAAAGGAGGATGGCAAAAGGTATGGGGGAAAGAGAAAGATACAAGGTTCTGAATGCGGATTTTCAGAAAATAGCAATGAGAGATAAGAATGCCTTCCTGAACATACAGTGCCAAGCAGTTGAGGACAACAGCCAATTAAGGAACTCAAGAGCTCTGTATAAGACAATCAAAGATATCAAAGGAAGCTTCTGTGCTAAGCTGGGCGTGATAAAGGACAAACGAGGCAAGCACCTCACTGAAGCCTCAGAGATAAAGAAGAGGTGGCAGGAGTACACAGAAGAACTGTACAAGAAGGACCCGGATGTGCAAACCCAACATAAGACGGTTGTGATTACTGATCTCGAGCCGGGCATCCTGAAGAGTGAAGTTGAATGGGCCTTAGCCAGCCTTGCTAAGAACTAAGCTAGCGGAATTGATGGTATTCCAGCTGAGTTGCTTCACAACCTCAACCACGACGCTATTAACACACTGCATACATTATGTCAGAAGATTTGGACAACCCTGCAGTGGCCACAGGATTGGAGGAGGTCAGTTTACATCCCCATTCCAAAGAAAGGCAGTGCCAAAGATTGTTCCAACTACCGCACGATCGCGCTTATTTCGCATGCTAGCAAGGTGATGTTAAAATCCTGCAAGGTAGGCTGCAGCAGTATGTGGATCGGGAGCTTCCGGACGTGCAAGCTGGATTTCGCAAGGGCAGAGGAACTAGAGACCAAATTGCCAACCTTCGCTGGATCATGGAAAAAGCAAGAGAGTTCCAGAAACCCATTTACTTCTGCTTTATTGATTATGCGAAAGCGTTTGACTGCGTAGATCACAGCAGATTGTGGCAAGCTCTCCAAGAGATGGGAGCTCCAATTCACCTCATCTGTCTCCTCAGGAACCTTTATGAAGGGCAAGAGGCCACAGTCAGAACTGGGCATGGTCTTACTGATTGGTTTCCGATTGAGAAAGGGGTGAGGCAAGGCTGCATACTGTCGCCCTGCCTATTTAACCTATATGCAGAGTGCATCATGAGGAAGGCCGGTCTGGACGAGTCTTCAGCTGGAGTGAAGATTGCTGGAAAACGTATCAACAACCTTATGCGGATGATACCACTTTAATGGCAGAAAGTGAAGTGGCACTCAAGAGACTTCTGATGCGCGTACAAGAAGAGAGTGAGAAGTTTGGGCTTAAACTGAACATTAAAAAGACAAAGATCATGGCGTCTTGCCCTATCAAGTCCTGGAGCATCAATGGACAAGAAGTGGAAGGTGTGACAGATTTTCTGTTCTTGGGCGCCTAGATTACCTAGGAAGGAGGCTGCAGCCATGAAATTAGGAGACGCCTGCTTCTGGGAAAGAGAGCAATGGTTAGCCTTGACCGCCTAGTAAAGAGCAGAGACATTAGTCTGCCAACCAAGATCCGTATAACCCGTGCTATGGTCTTTCCAGTTGTGATGTATGGATGTGAGAGTTGGACTGTGAAAAAGGCTGACCGCCGAAGAATTGACGCGTTTGAATTGTGGTGCTGGCGAAGACTCTTAAGAGTTCCTTGGACTGCCAGAAGATCAAATCAGTCGATATTGTCGACCATAAACCCTGACTGCTCATTGGAGGGTCAAATTCTAAAGTTAAAGCTCAGCTACTTTGGTCATCTGGTGAGAAGAGAGGAGTCGCTGGAGAAAGATTTGATGTTGGGAAAGGTTGAGGGTCGCCGGAGAAGGGTTAGGCAGCGAACGCGATGGTTAGATGGCATTCTCGAGGCATTGCAGATGAAGCTATGTGATGTTAAGAAGATAGTGAGAGACCGGAAAGCGTGGCGTGACATGGTCCATAGGGTCACGAAGAGTCGGACACGACTCAACGCCTGACCTGAACTGACTAAGAGCGGAAGTTGCGGAATGTTTATTTCGCACTAGAAGATGCCGGTAAGATGTGGTTCTAAAACCACGAGGCTACCATTACCACCTGGCAGGATTTCCGGCGGCAGCTGCTCGGAACACTTGGCAATTATGCAAGAACAGAGAAGGCTGAACTCGCTCTGCAGTCCTGAGCAACGCGCTCTAATGATAGCGTCGCCGTGTTTGTGGAACAAATGACTCGGCTTTTCAGCTGGGCGGATCTGTGAATGTCGGAGGAAAAGAAGGTGTGCCACCTTAAGCGAGGCGTCAAGGAGCAGCTGTTCGTTTGCATTGCTCGTGACCCTCCTTGTACTGTGGCCGAATCAGCAATTTGTGCATTTTTATCGCTCTGCGAACATCGCTGCTGTGGACGTCCCCTTGCCGATGGCCGGAAACGACAGTGAAGAGCTTAGTTAACGTATCCGAAGCATCGTGCGCAGAGTTGTAAAAGCTGACCTCTCTCGAGCAATACCCGCGTGTTGGGGGCATCTCAGATATTGTGCGTGAAGAGCTCCGCCAAGCAGTGTCACTGGTGCCGTCACCAAGCCGCCTGCCCCATACATTATGACGTACAGCGATGTGTTGCCTACCCCGGCGTCAGAACCATCGCCGCACTGTAACCCTACTCCTCCCGCACGTCCTGCATCCCGATATCAAGTTTTCGACTGGTGTGCCTGACGCTCGACAACCCGTTCGCAAAGCACACGCGTTTCGCACGCCAAACAATCTACCTTTGTGCTTTCACTTCGGCGAAGCCGGTGAGGTAGTGTGCCACTTCCCGTGACATCGGATGAGTTTGAGCGGATTTACACCGGAAGCCCCTCGGCCTTGCTATAGCGAACAACCTCAGGACATCAACTAGTGCCTCAGCGACAACGTCGCACCTGCGTCCCTCCTGCGACGCCAGTCCAGGTCCCTATCACAGCGACAGTTTTCTTGTAGCCGCCGTTCTTCATTCAGGCAGTCTTCAAGTCCGCGCCGCAAAATTGAGGACGGCAACTCTAGGTGGTAGAACCGCCGTCGATGAACACCACGACCAGCATCCTCCGCTCATAGATTCGATCACACAAACCGACCTCAAACCCCTACTCCACTTTCCGACGATCGCCGAAGCTTTCCTCCGAGGCCCCCAATTGACGCACCGAACGACCCGTCAGACCGACGATCCCTGACACGCCAGACTCTGTCGACGGTGAGCTACCTTGCGCCGAGATATCGATCGTCGTTGACAACCACCACAGGACTGCCCCTGTAGATACCAGCGCTGATTTTTGCTTAATGAGTCATGGCCTTTCTACCAGCCTGCGAAAAGTCCTGACTCCTTGGCACGGAGCCCGATAAGGACAGCGGGATGGCATGTGGTAACGCCGCTTGGAGTGCGCGCCGCTCGAATCGGGATTCGTCATGTAACTGTCTCGTGAGGCTCGTTGTGCTAGCAGAGTGCTCCAAGGACCTGATTCTCGGCCTTGATTTTCTGAGGGCAAACGGCGTAATCATCGCCGTCTGTGACTTCATGGCGAAGTTTATCACTCACGATGAACTTTCCGACGACTACGCACAGCCCAGCGAAGACTGCACAAGCAAGCCAGTATTCCGAGTGAGCAGTGACCGCGTAACTCTACCTCCCCGGACCAGCTTGTTCGTTACAGTGCAGTGTGACAACCCTCCAGTCTTTTAAAGCCTCGCGGAAACGAATATAATTTCATTGTTGAACCTACAAGTCTGCGTCACTCGGGGGGCTTTGTCTTGAGTAACATAACAAACTCAGCTGCTGTTAACGAACTATAGTGCCGAATACAGCCATCGCCTATTTTGATGAAGTCAGTGCGCCCTTCGCCCACTGCGCCCTTTCGCTGGCCGACAAAACCCCTCCCGAGAGAACTAGATATACTGTTCAAACTAACGTGAATCCTGCTTTGTCTCGTACCCAGAGATGCCGCCTTCAAGCTATTCTGGACACTTACCATGACTGCTTTGCCGTCGCTTCAAAAGTGAAGCAGATATCAGTAGCCAAACATCGAAACTCGGTTGATTAAACCGAACGCCTATCTGCCAACAGCCCTACCTAGTGTCGGCGAAGGAACGAGAGGCTATTTGAGCGTAGGTTGATGAAATGCTCCGCTATGATGTGATCAAGCCTTTCACAAGACCATGGGCCTCGCCAGTTGTGCTCGCAGCTAAAAAGGACGGAGCATTCAGATTCTGTGTCGACTATAGGAGGCTAAACAAAATTACATAAAAGGACGTCTACTCATTGCCTCGAATCGACACTCGTTCGACCGACTCCGCCACGGCCGATACTTTTTGTCGCTCGATCTACGTAGTGGGTACTGGCAGATCAAAGTCGATGAACGTAATAGAGAGAATAGAGAGAAGACCGCGTTCATTACTCCTGATGGACTGTACGAATTTAAGGTGCTCCATTCGGCTTGTGTTCCGCCCACGCAACCTTACAAAGAATGATGGACACTGTCTTAGCCGGCCTGAAATGGCAGACGTGCCTCGTCTACCATGTTCAGTTCAGTTCAGGCGTTCAGTCGTGTCCGACTCTTCGTGATCCTATGGACCATGTCACGCCACGCTTTCCGGTCTCTCACTATCTTCTTAACATCACATAGCTTCATCTGCAATGCCTCGAGGATGCCATCTAACCCTCGCGTTCGCTGCCTACCCCTTCTCCGGCGACCCTCAACCTTTCCCAACATCAAATCTTTCTCCAGCGACTCCTCTCTTCTCATCAGATGACCAAAGTAGCTGAGCTTTAACTTTAGAATTTGACCCTCCAATGAGCAGTTAGGGTTTATGGTCGACAATATCGACTGATTTGGTCTTCTGGCAGTCCAAGGAACTCTCAAGAGTCTTCGCCAGCACCACAATTCAAACGCGTCAAATCTTCGGCGGTCAGCCTTTTTCACAGTCCAACTCTGGCATCCATACATCACAACTGGAAAGACCATAGCACGAGTTATACGGATCTTGGTTGGCAGACTAATGTCTCTGCTCTTTACTAGGCGGTTAAGGCTAACCATTGCTCTCTTTCCCAGAAGCATGCGTCTCCTAATTTCATGGCTGCAGTCTCCTTCCGAGGTAATCTTAGCGCCCAAGAACAAAAAATCTGTCACAGCTTCCACTTCTTGTCCATTGATGCTCCAGGACTTGATAGGGCAAGACGCCATGATCTTCGCCTTTTTAATGTTCAGTTTAAGCCCAAACTTCTCACTGTCTTCTTGTACGCGCATCAGAAGTCTCTTGAGTTCCACTTCACTTTCTGCCATTAAAGTGGTATCATCCGCATATCTAAGGTTGTTGATACGTTTTCCAGCAATCTTCACTCCAGCTGAAGACTCGTCCAGACCGGCCTTCCTCATGATGCACTCTGCATATAGGTTAAATAGGCAGGGTGACAGTATGCAGCCTTGCCTCACCCCTTTCTCAATCGGAAACCAATCAGTAAGACCATGCCCAGTTCTGACTGTGGCCTCTTGCCCTTCATACAGGTTCCTGAGGAGACAGATGAGGTGAATTGGAACTCCCATCTCTTGGAGAGCTCGCCACAATCTGCTGTGATCTACGCAGTCAAACGCTTTCGCATAATCAATAAAGCAGAAGTAAATGGGTTTCTGGAACTCTCTTGCTTTTTCCATGATCCAGCGAAGGTTGGCAATTTGGTCTCTAGTTCCTCTGCCCTTGCGAAATCCAGCTTGCACGTCCGGAAGCTCCCGATCCACATACTGCTGCAGCCTACCTTGCAGGATTTTAACATCACCTTGCTAGCATGCGAAATAAGCGCGATCGTGCGGT
>JAJIZL010022891.1:288309-341170 GCA_023969395.1 Amblyomma maculatum | reverse complement strand
ATATATATAGAGAGAGAGAGAGAACAAGCAGACGCGGCCGTTCTTTTGAACGCCCAGCTTTATTCTGTCTTCATCTTCTTCTTCTCTTCGCTCAATCAATGTTCACTTCGTCATCGCTATGGGCCATCACACTCGGCCACGACTGCGTTTGTCCTTAATTGGCTTATTATCTGGTTCAGCGATTGGCGCGTTGCTCTCTGTGCGGTACTCTTTGGGCAGTTGCCATTTGGGCGTTCTGCCGAGGCTTTGATAATAGTCATGCTCCTGAATGTTTCTCCAATGCCAGTTATTTGCGGTTGACTTGTTCTCTTTGCGCAGTATTCGATGCTTTTCCTTGATCTGGAACTGATTTCGTGAGGCATCCGCAGTGGTGACAATAATTGAAGAAACTTCACCACAATACTTGTTACTGCTACCATCGTTTCCACCAGAGGCACCGTGCCGTGCACAGCTTCCCTGCGTACGCTGGTAGGTGTGGGCTCCTACCTTTCCAACGAACTCCAGACATTTCTACGGGGACTTCACATCTAGCACACTGACAGTGGCCGCAGTGAGGCCTTTTTTCCTGGAACTATTTCACATTCAACTTGCTACCCTTTCCGGATGCGGCGAAGTTTACGGGAGTGTTGTAACGCGGTGCGGTGGACAAAAATGTTCTCCCCAGTGTCACTTCGGTTGATGAAGCTGTACCCGCCTACCACGTTAAACCATTTCACAGTTCCACTCATCCGCTCTCGGGAAACAGAGGCTTTCTTTGGGTGCTCCACCGCTTCTTGTTGGTGTTGAATGCGGTTTACCTCGCTTTTAGGATGCTCGTCAACGGGCAGGCTAGAGGCGGTACGGCACGAGCGGAGCTGCACATTACCGTGTTCGATGGACAGAGCCACGTCCCCGGACATGAGGTAGTCTGCGCCCAATATGAGGTCAGCAGGCAAGTCCGCAAACACCGGGACGCCCACCAGGACCTTACTGCCAGCCTCAGTCCGGATGCAGATATCGACTGCACCGACGGGAACAGCGCTTCCCCCCAAGCCTTGCAGAGGAGACGAGGTCCATTGACTCATCGGGCCCGGTGCATGACGTTGAAGCCATGCCGTTCGCTGAGCGCCAGTGTCAACCATTGCGGTCAACTCGCCGATGCCGTCAACATGAACCAGCAGGAAAAGAAGAGGGTGGTTCTGGAATTGTATGCGTGGGTGGGCAGCATGAGGACAATCCTTGTACATGTGGCCCTGTTGTCCGCACGAAAAGCAACCGCGGCGTTGCTGTGGTGCTGCGGCAGATGTACCGGCGGCAGCAAGGATCCCGCGACGACTGGCGGTGTCGTGCAAGGAGGCCGCTCGGTAGACAAAGACGGAAAGGCTGTCAGTGTCCAGTGTAGACATAATCAATGCGTGGGTGGCATCGTGAAGCCCGTCCACAATGTACTGTTTGGCTGCGGACGCGGGCCACTCGATGTTGCAGGCCTGAAGAAGACGCACCTTATCATAAATGTAAAGGGCAACGTCTTCATCTGGAGCCTGGCGCCGCGCTCTCATCGTCGTGAGTTCGGAGTCGTGCGCACTGGCCAGGGGTGTAAACGCGGCAAGGAGGGCGGAGGTCCAGGCCGTCCAAGTGGTGTAACGGCGGCCTTCATACTGGTGCCAGGCGCGGGCGGCACTACGGAGATGGTCCTCCGCGACGGCGAGCGTGATGGCTGGAGATCAGGCGGAACGCCGGACAGCAGCGTCGACAAGTTCAATCCACGCTTTGGCATCATCAGAGAAGCCACGGAACTACGGAAGCGGTACCGGTGGTACTGGGTACCCAGAGGACATCGAGACTCGGCCAAGCACTGCAGCGAAAGTGGCGGATACCTCCCGGAGGGCGGAGAGCACTTCGGTAAGGAGGGCCGCCAGAGCCGAATCCGCCGAGGAGGCATGGACGCCGTTCTCGGGTGGAATAGGGGTCCCAGGCGCCGATTGAGCCGGCCGTGTGACTGCCCGTCTGCTTCAAAGAAGGAGCGGCGGGTCGTGGAGGTCCGGGTCGGGCCCGTCGACTGCGCCATTGTGATGGAGAACAAGCAGAGAACCGTCCGTTCTTTCGAACGCCCAGCATTATTCTGTCTTCATCGTCTTCTTCTCTTCGCTCAATCACTGTTCACTTCGTCATCGCTATAGGCCATCACAATATATATATATACTTATTGGAGTTCAGCTATGTGGTTTCCGGAGACATCGACGTCTTCCTTCTGTGCAAATTGTCAGCAGTATTCGATTTACTGTGGGGAGGTAGGTGGTGAATGGCATCTCTCGAAATCCCTTGGGTTCCGATTACAAAAATAAAAAAAGCTCATCTTATGCGTCACAAGCGCGCCATGCGTGTGCAGTGTTGGTTAAAGCGGTGCTTGATATATATGCCTGGGGAAATATGCAGAGGGAACCCGGGACCGAACTCAGGCCAAGAAACAGAATCCGCCAAGAGAGAAAAGCGCTGGAACCAAGAGTCCAAACATGACCCACCGCGACACTTCTTTTCCCACAGGCTCACTGCGATCCTTTCAATTACCCGTAGCACAGACCTCTCGCCCGAATAGCGTATGGCAGGAAAGTGCACATATAGGGCTTTTGCCAAGGGCCGTGTACTACGTCCCCTTGTGCTTATCAGGACCTGGACGCTGGAAGGTCAGAGTGATAAAGCAAGTAACTACGGTTTCCTTATGCAGGAGATGGCACGCACAAATGCAAATGGAGAGTTTTTGCTAACCTCAAATTGCATGAAGGTGACCAAATGAAAAGGTAGGCGTTTAAGAAAGAGGCCACGACGTGGGGACATCAAAGTTTTGCCATAAGGCCTACAAGAAGTATAGTTAGGGTTGTGCAGTTCGCGGCATGGTCGAAACGCGCTACCGCATCTTAGGAGTCGACATTAGTGCGCTGAAATGGTGTTGAGGCTCGTGGCCATTGAGGAAGTGGCTGTGATATGGGAGGAGTAGTTGTATTAGAAGGTACAACAGGGCAAGGCGACATCCTGCCCTCAATAACTTGGTGAAACATACAGAACAAATTGTTTAAGCATTCACGCGCGGTCGTCTTCTTAGGAACGTCGGGGCTTCAGTGTCTGGGCTGTCGCAGCTGTACGGTAGCCGCGATGCGGTGGTATTCGGCCGCTGCAAAACTCTGCCATTTTTTTTCACCATTTCAGCGCACGGTATTGTAGCACCAGTGTTATTTGTGCGGTCACAAATTTTATATCGACGTATTAGTTCTGAAATGCAATTGTACATTCACGTTACTTTGCTGACGTTTAGCATGCAGTTATGTTAATATTGCCGTTTTGGTACCCCAATCCCGACAAATGTGTTTGAACTATAATCATTACTCGTTTTTGTATGAATGTTGTCGAATTCTGATTCAAATTGTCCTCTGATTGCTTGCTGCCGGCAGTAGTGAACCTCAAATATTAGCCTGTGGTTTCAGCTGCATGTTGATGCGCTAGTCACATCAAAAAATGTAATCTTTGTGCTTGTCTAAGTTGCAGAACTAACGCAGCTGCTTTGCTGAATTTTATTTATAGACATTGCTGCATTAGGGTAGTTTCCTTATATGATTGCAAAACCTAGTGCCTAAAAGACTTACGCCTGCATGTCAGCAGATGATGCCTCTGTTTACAATGCACATACACAAATGCACATACCAAAAAATAGAACAGAAGCAAAGAGATGCTAGTTTTCGAAATATCTGTCTTCGTTTGTTATGCAGGGTTTAGCTTGCCGAAGAGACATCGGTTTGGCGGTATGACGTACTGGATGTCTCTCGAATTTTCAACCACCACTTTCAAAATTTGGACCATGGGCGCCTTCCATGTCGCCTCCATCTAAAAGCGGACTTCGCGGTCTCCGTATAACACATCTTTTTGAGTGCGCAGTGGAACATCCTAACAGCGAAGCCATGACTTTGAATACAAAATAGATTTGTTCATTTTTTAACATGAATAAATATTAACAGAAATATTAGCTCTCATAGTGTATGCAGCTAGAGGACTAGTATAGTTTGCGAAGAAACTCCTTGAGCATCGATAGAAGTATCAGACAGGTACTTAGCAGCACAAATTTAATGCGGTCGGCCGTTTTCCTCAGAGACACCTCACTGAGAAGCGAAAATGCTAGTTTATATACTGCTGGCGATAGTGCCTAGATTCCCCTAAAGTAGAAAGAGCAGAACAGGAACAATTGATGATTGAAAGCATGCATTTAGCCTAGACATCTTTCGGCCCACAGCTCACCTATTACGCTACATCTAACTTCATGAAAAAAAAATGAAAACAATTTACATCGTGATGCATGAACGGAAAGATGAAAGCAAAGCGCACATGCACTGATCGCAGCAAAAATGGGAAAGACAATAACGCACAAGCGCATCAACCTGCATATGAGCTGCGATTTCCAGTTACTGATGTACTTAGTGGACTACGCTAAAATATGGCCCCAACGAAGGAAAAATGCGCTTCAAATAAGTATAGACCACTCTAGCGCAAGAAAACATAACAGTACAGATGGACCACATGCCTGCATTCTTAGGTGGCAGATCGCGTTAATGACAGGGTTAAAGAACGCTGGAACCTAGGCAGACACTAAACGTGCGAAGGCCGTGCGACTCATAGTCCGTGAGCGGGCCGCTCCGACAGAAGGTGGCTAGTGTAAGATGTAGGAGTGCGCCAGCATCCTGCGCCCAAGGGTAAAACATCTGTTCTACACTGCGAGGGTATTGCTAGCCATATTGATCCAGCCATTTTGGGATCAAGGTATATTAGAGTTTAGTAAAATGAAAGTGGGGAATGTATTTGATAAAATTGAAAAGGAGCAGCGACCTTTATGTTTAAAAGTTTCGCAGTAAACATCGCGAGGTATTAAAATATTGTTAACAAGGAACTCGGCAACGCTAGTTGCAATCACTAGTGTTTACGGTGTCTGCGTGATAGCATACCGAATATAATAGCCTGTGGCAACTGCAAACGATCGATTGTTGGAAGTAAACCTTGGAAACAGACCAAAACTTTTTTGTCGGGGCAGTTGTAAGACACTGAACAAATTGCAGCAGCGGCTGAGTGCATGGTAGGGCGTTTATGGCGCTGCCGCTGGTCACACGCACTTACATAGCAGCATACCGAACAGTATGGGAAACGCACGCGAATCAACCAGATGACCAGCATTGGGAGCCATGTACTTTAAGAAGCCTATCAGCAGGGAAGAGTTTCGGTATATGAAACAGGAGGCCACGACGAGTCAGCCCGCGATTCAGTGCTATACAATATCCCTGTGTGAAACGAACAAGCACGTCGCATGCGTAGTCGGCGACCAGCTAAGGCTAAGAACCTCGAGCACACTTCTTTTGCGGTGGTATTATTGGATGAGGTTAACTGAGGCTGCAAGTTACAAGATGCAAGCATCGGCGCCACCTGGTACGGGACCATGCTCTCATGAAGCAAGGAGGTAACAAAGGAGGCAGGCTGAAGATCTTTACAAAAGGCCTTTGGTGTACGGCACCATATAATCATACGGAATCGTAACGATTAACGGCCAAGGTCCAGAGTGTTGTCAAGAGAGGATAGCAGCGGAGCGTACGGTGGTCGCTGACACAATAGCGCGCAGTTCATAAAGACCATTCTTGGCGCGATAACCAACGCGCCCGGCCCTATTTCTTTTCCCTCTCCACCTAGTGACCGCAAGGTGGCTATAGCCTTTGCTTTGAGAACGTTGCTGCTCTGCTGTTAGTTTTTCTTGTGTGACATAAAAAGTTTTTACATGTTTCCACGCAATGACCATGAATAATAAGCCGAGGTCATCAGGTTGCCACGGCGCTCTTGTGGGCTGTGTCAATAACTATCGTAAGCAAAAAAAAAAAAAAGACTCAACCCAGAGACATGTACGCAGCGTCAATACCGGCGGCACCTGTGCCGATGCGATCTCTCTCAACTGCACCACTTTCCATGCGGGGAAAGCCAGCGGCGGCTTTGACAGGCTAGCGTCACCATCAATGAGTTTGTGCCAACAGCTGCCTCTCATGTATGCTCAGACCACTTTGTAGGCAGGCGAGGTACAGCCGTTAACTCCCTCACTAAGCTAAACCTGGGCTCAGAACTGCCATCAGCATTACGTGCATATTTGGCTGCGCGCTAACGCGGTCCCTTAAATCACGCACATTTTTATCATGCATCAGTTGTACTACTGAATAATTGTGCGGGAAAACTTTTGCTCAGGTCCAGACGCCGAGGAACCAGATAGCGAGAACGGACAACGTACCGAAGAAAAAAAGGAAGGTGAGCTTCGTTTCATGCTGGTCATTGCATCTTCTTCCTTCATTTGCAAAAAAAAAAAAAGTGAAGTGTCGGGTGTGTTGTTCGTTTTATGTCGTTTCATTAGTCATCGCGAAAAGAACGGAAAGGATTGAATGACGACATTGCACACGAGCTGTGAAAATGAGGTGGGTAAAAAAATAAAATGGAAATGAGAAAAATGTTTGCCGTGCTTTCGCCGCGTGTTACTTCCTGACTTCGTCTGACTCTCTCTATCACAAGCTGTGCTTTCGTGAAGGTAAAAAAATAAAGAGCACTGCAGAATCTGCATTCGCGTAATGCGAAAGCACGGATGCGGCTGTTGGCTGCTTCTGGTTGCTTCTAGGTGCCTAATTCACTTCTTGTTTACCCAT
Source organism: Amblyomma maculatum (assembly GCA_023969395.1). Lineage (NCBI taxonomy): Eukaryota > Metazoa > Arthropoda > Arachnida > Ixodida > Ixodidae > Amblyomma > Amblyomma maculatum. The sequence goes on along the minus strand of JAJIZL010022891.1, from coordinate 334,484 downwards.
TTTAATCTTCGGTAGTTTTAAAATTGCGCGCCAATCCCTTCCTATGCTCTTTTTTGGTTCGATTTTCGGTTGTGTGCCGTCATAACACTTTTGTCACATTAATTCATTTTTTTGTGTATTCAATTTAGACTGGTTCTTTCAAATTACGCGTCAATCCCTCCCTACATCCCTTTTCGGCTCTACTTCCGGTCACGTGACGTCACATCATCTACGTCAGATTATTCACTTCTTGTTTATTCAATTTAGTCTTTGGCGCTTTCAAAAATGCGCGCCAGTCCCTTTCTATGCCCTTTTCAGCTCTATTTCCGGTCGCATGACGTCACATCCTTGACCTCACCCTAAACTACTGCCTTAATTAACTACGTTCAACTTTTGTACTTTTAAATTGCGCGCCTATGCTTTCCTATGCCCTTTCTGGCTCGACTTCAGGTTGCGTGACGTCACATCTTGACGCCACCTTAATTGACTGATTTAATTTACCATTTTAGTATTTGATACACTCAAATGTGGCGCTAAGTCATTTGCTAAGAGACCATTTTCGCATTTACTGTTTCATTTTTGCCTCTAATTAATTAAATTATTGGCCTAATTATTTTTCGAACACATTATAGCACCCTCTATCGATTGACACCACTCATTAACCTCTATGATTTCTCAATTACAACTGCTGCGGACACGATTGTGCATGTTATGTCTCTCATTAATTACCTAATTTTCTTATAGCCCTAATTATAATTTCGGACACAACGTTACGTTACCCTCTATCGATTGACACCACTCGTTATCCTCTACCACTTCTCGATTTCTCACAACTGCTGCGGACAACTTTTAAAGTTTTTTTGCCTGTAAATAATTACCTAATTAACCTATTGACCTAATTATTTTGCGCACACATTACATCGCCCTCTATTGATTGACATCACTCATTAACCTCTACGTCTTCTCAATTGCTCACAACTGCTGCGGACATGATTTTGCATGGTTTGCTGCTAATTATTTACCTTTTTACATTATTGCCCTATTTATTATTTCGGACACAACATTACGTCAGCCTGTATCGATTCACACCACTCATTAACCTCTACCACTTCTCAATTACCCGCAACTGCTGCGGACACGATAGTGCGGACGCGGTCTGCGGACAGGGTATGCAGACTGAAATCTGTGAACATGGTGAAGTAACGCTTTCGCGTTAAAATGATGTCTGGTATCTAGACGTGCGGCTACTTCCTTAACGCATCACTACAGCCAGCACACACTAGCATCCCTCTAGAGCTTTTTACCCACAGGCAAGTATAATCATCACAAAATACGGGCAATGGAAGGAGATAGTTTACATCTAGAAATGATGTATTCAAAATCTATGCTACCAGCTACAAATGACAGAAAATGATAGCCTGCTCTAAAATACTGCCTAATGAGCTTTGTTGTTCAGCGTTCCTACTACAAAAAAAAAGTTTTGACGCAAACAAGAGCGCGGTGACTTCACCAGTCTTCAACATGCGAAAGCCTACAAGCCTTGTGTAAAGACGGTTAGCATACTTAACGAGCGCCGCAAACGCTCTCATTGCTCGCCAAACACCATCGGAGTGGGGTAACAGGGAAATTCTACTGCCCCTTTGGACGCAATGTAGATTCGGAGCCGAGTCCAACCCTGGTTACCGAAAGCACACAAAGTAATCGAATATCTACCTTAAAAGTTTCGATTCACGTCGTGCGTGGTATGGTGCAAGATGGACAAACTTTCTTCAATTTATCTGTTTTACGCCGTATATATTGAACAAATTCTTGAGGAACAATAGGGCTTGGGTGTGTAGCATCCAATTACACTGAAGAATATGCAACGAGCAACATTGTGGAAAACATTGTTACTCTTTTCTTCCGTGGTGCAGTAGGCGACGTTGAATGATCCTTGGCACTCGTCGAGCTAGTGCCAAAGTCGTATTATATGTTTGTTACTTAAAAAAAACCGACAGATCGCCACTGATAGTAGCAAGAGTGATTAGGACGTTGTCGAAGCGTATACCACGTTGCGTTATACGCTTCTGAACTGAATGTGCTGCAAAGTTTTTTCTGCGGGCGGCCGAGTGTTGCATCGCACACAATCAGCGTTCCGTTGAATGCATCAAAGTTCACCGGCATTCTGTTCAGAACCTACTTTTATGCATTTGATGAACGTGCCTCTATGGCCTAGGAGTAACGTGAATTTAAATATCAAGTCAGGCTGATTCTAATGTCACCCGCCCACATGAAATTAAAGGCCCGATTTGGCGAACCGGGTTGATAGGCAACGGGACGCCATTTCAGGCACCACCGAAATGCTCAAGGGGAGCGTAGTGTATCTTTCGCTGCATAATTGTAGTTCTTACTTAAGCTTCGCGTTTAGTTTTGACAAGATAGCGTAGTTTTCCATCCCACATATAAACTCCCGCTTTCACTTAGCCGTATGAACGTGCCTGCGTTGCATAGGTGTAACGCGAATTCGAGTGTCATGGCAGGCTATTTCCAATGTCATCTTCTAGCATGACAGAAGAGGCCAGAGTTGGCGCTCTTTTAGAGACCGGCCAAACTTTCAAGTATAGCATAGTGTAGATTTCGCTACAGAAAGGCTCTATCTGTGTTAACGTTACGCCAACGTGCTTGCCTTGGTCACGACCGCCGTGGACGTCACTGCGCCTCTTAGCAGCCGCGTGATATATGACAGAAGGTGGTGGCACGATGATCGTAGATGAGAGAGCTGTGACGCGACGAAAAAAAAAAAAGACTTTTTAGAAAGTTGGTGCCGTCACTTCTGATTCAGGTGCTTCTAATTTGTCAAAATCTCACGTGCTTATGGGACCGCCACGCGATATAAGTGACGCTATAAAGAAAATCGCGCCCACACAGAAGTATGGCAGCGTAAATGGTATATGTTAGTTTCAACGTAATATTTTAGAAACGTTTCTATATTTTCGCATCAAATGTTATGTGCTCGTAAATGATGTCCCTGGGTACATCAGACACTTTGAGTTTAGATAGTCCCCTTTACTGTGGCCCCCGCCAAAAATTTGGTGTATAAATCATTCAATGTACATTTTTCGGCAACCACAAAGATCAATCTGATAATATTAGGCAGTGTTATTCTGCATACTCATGGTTTATATCTGAACTAAAGAGATATCCTATCTTGTTTGCAGTTTGCATCTAGAAAGATAATAGCACTTCATGCACAGAGTAACAAATAAGGGTGCCTTGCAATGTACCCTTTTCTAGTGTTATTCATATCATTATCAATTTTTGGTGCAGTATATTTAGGAATGGCACTGGTAATGTGTGCAAGGTTTCACCGGAATCGGATGATTACTCTGTGAGAAAAGGTACATTGAATTTGAGGCATTCATAAAGAACTCAAATTGAGAAAAAATTGAGCTTAATGTCCGCATACTGCTCATGGAGGATCGAAATGCCTCCAAGACAATGCGTTTTCCTGCTGACATTCTTGCAGGTGTCTCCAACACCATTCTTAAGGCTCCTTTTTATCCGTTTTTTCTTGCTCTCATATAATTATCGTAGATTAGTATAATTTTGCTCGTTCAACACACTCCATGTCAATCCTGTTGAGGACAATATCACAGAACACACCTGGGATAGTTCCAAGGAACTCTAGAACAACCTTTAGGGCACGATCACGTCATTGTAGTAGAAAACAACATCGTCAGTGCTCTCTTCAAAGTGTGAGCACTGAAAAATGTTTTATTAGGGCAGCGGCAGCAGGTGAATCGGATGAGCGCCTAATATGCGTTCTATGTTTGTCCATGAAAACACCCGCTCACAGGACCTGTATCTGACAACGCCTTGAACACTGGCTTGATGACCTCCATCACGGCCTCAGGAATGTAGGTTTTGTAAACTAGTTCTCAAGGCTTCCCTCAGCAAGGCTGCGTTTATATCCAAATCATAAAGATGGACGTTTAGTGCAGAGTCCCTGGCTGGGCCCGGTATCTGTTGATAACTTTTGAAAGTGTATCGGCCATACACTCGTCTCATGTTATCCAAACAGCCTGAATTTTACTGCATAGACTTGCAGTAGTAAACCTGACAGGAGTCGACGTCGTTTTGTGTGAGGTTTGCATCCCCAAAACTTGCCAGGCCTCTGGCAAGTTTCCCTCTTTTCATTCTTCTTTGTGATACTCAGCCTGGTGCCCATTCGCTTCTGGATATGTCCTAAAAATTGATGTCTTTCTGTGGCTTTCTCGTAGGGCTGTGAGTCTCTGACAGAAATGTACGCAAGGCTGTCTCCATCAGCGGTGTTGCTTGTGTACATTAGTTGATGCTTTTCAAGAGTGTGTGCAAAGCATTGCACTGCTCCAGCAGATTCCATTCCACCAGATGTCTAATCATTGCTAACTTTACATTCACTATAGATGTCATCTGGGCAAATGTTGCGGGTATACATATGGAAAAACAGATTCTACTTCGAAGCCAAGCAATATTCCAGTTTTGGTCGATATGCTGCTACGACGCCATGTAGTGACGAATAACCCTGCATCATCCAAGTGCCATCCACTGTAGCTGCAGTTTTAAGCTCTTCATCACAGGCGGAAGCTTTTATTCAGCTTTCGCGAAACTATTGCTCAAAGTTGTCGTGGATGCACCAGGAAGCCTCGCGTTGTACAACACAAGTTTTGTTATCGTTAGATTCAGCGCAGCATACGTGATGCGACCAAATGCCAATCCCTTATTGCATGTAGAAGGGCATAAACAACCTTTGATTACCTTAGAAGGTGTTGCCAGCAGTGCGCCTGGATGTCTTGAACATATTAAGAACTTCGTACTCGCTGCAGACGACATTTATGAAGGGTGACAAACTACTCTGCCTCTGAACAGCATTTTCTGAAATCATTTCTCCCTTGGCGCATTTGTACGCAAAGCAAAATCTTGCAAAAGCTGCGGAGAAGAGTGAAGTCGATTAGGTGGCAGCTAGTCATACTTGCACCGCCTACATTGGAGGATTCACCACCGATCCTTACACCATGTTTCGAGAGGCACGTGCTTCGCTGTGCCGTTTTCTCACTGCGCTTCTTGCCAGTGAGCAAACGGCACAGCGAAGCACATGCCTCACGAAAATGATAACCTTTGAAGGTTATTTCTGCTCCACTTGCTGGACGAGTCATCCCATCTTCTGGACTAGTAACATGTTTAAAACTCGAAACAGAGTTGATCATGAGTATAATGATGGGAACAATACAAAAGTCTAAACACGTCACAAGAGCATCTAGTGACATATCTGCTATAAGAGCGAATATTTTCTGTAATATATGATTCTTTAGTAGACATCATTCACTTGCTACACATACATTAGAAAAAGCCGCGCCATAATGAAGAAAACCGCAAACGGCAACGATAAACCAAGCGGCGTCAAAACTCTGCCAGCAATGTTTTACACCTGGGCACGAGGCATACCTCGGTGCGACGTCTAAACCGCTTAGAGATGCCCCCTGCGGCTCTGCTTTCGCATGTTTGCTTCTCATTGTGCAGTCAATGTTTCTTTGACAAAATTGCTAATTCATATACTGGGTGGTTTTTCTAACATGCCTCGTTAATGGGCGCTGCAAGGAACCTCTTCTAATGAGTGTCACGTGACAGGGCCGATGGTGTACCGTCCAATCTAACATTTGCAGGATAAAGTGGGACAAATAGTGCGTCTTTCCTTTCCTAGCAAATTATCTACAAAGGGAGCCGATATACTGCGTACAGCAGCAACGATCATACGTTCGCATTTCTCTAGTGTATATGCTCTAGTGCTCCCGTAATTTTTTATAGCATTTCGCAAATACTAGCATAGCACGGTAATTTTATCGGCAGTGGACGATTAAAGAAGTATTTAATGTTGTCTAGCTTTCTTCCGTTTACAGTACAAAAGCGCAATATCGTTTGCCATCCCTGGATTTCTACTGCGCAGTATTCTTCGTTTTCACGGCGCAAAATCAGTTATTCACCGGTTAACTAAAAGAAATTCCACATGTCCTCAACAGAGGTACTTTGTATTTCGTGCAATCAGAAAATGAAGATGACGATCTCTTTAAAGAATCTAAAATATCGACATTACTTGCACGTGAGAGCATCAGGATAATTACTTCTCTCTTCTAACCCTTTGTTGTAGGTCGATATTCCACAGTTATTCTTGATATTCATGTCCGGATATTTTTTCTGAGACTTTCACATGAGGTGGTCTTCGTAGCAAGCTCGAAACGAGAAACATGCAGCTAGGTACAGAATCAACTGTGAGTCGTTTTTTTGCGATAGCAATTCGGTACCAGAATACTGCGCCAATACTGCGCTTGACTTTGAACAGCCTAAGAGGAGGAGGAGGAGGAGAACAAGAAGACTGGCAACTTACGCTCTCGTGTAATACTCTTAAAAGATGAGCTTAAGTGTCCCCAATAATGTAGCACCTTGCACTGATAGGGCGCGATAAGGGAATAACACAGCAGGCACAAGAAGCTTCCACCGTTGCTACCGCAATTCAACTAGGATTAACTAGAGTTAGACCATAACTACGTTTTTGTGCACGGGCGGGCTCGGTGGCTAAGCATCATCAGCCGCACTGTACCCACTGCAGGACGAAGGCCTTTCCCATACCCTTCCAGTTAACTCGGCCTGTGCCAGCTGCATCCACTTGACCCCTAAAACTTGTTAAACTTATCCTATCTTGTACTTAACTTATCTTGTACATGCGTTTATTTTGCTGTTATGTTATTACGAGAAGATGAAGACGAAGTGCTGTACTCCCTCGGGGGGGGGGGGGGGGTGATGGGGCGGAGGCTCGTGGAACGGACAAGGCAGATGACGACGTGAAACTCTTTCATGGTGCAGCTTGTTACTATGCCAGTTGCGGCTGTGTTTTAGCATGATTTCAAAGTTACATTCTACTCATTAAGTCTTCACGTAACACTGAATCTTACTACATAGACGCAGCAAAATAAGAAGCGGGGTACACGGTAGCGGTTGTGATTTACCAACAACACCTGGTTGATGCCCTCTCCGTCTGCGATGACGATATAGAAATGGCAGATAAGGTCGCCATTGCTTTAGCCGCCATGCATACCACCTGCGCCTATATAATAACAGAATTTATGGCGGCCTACCGCAACTACATCAGAGAACAAATATGTCTCCAGGCTTCCAGAATATTGAAAAATCATAGACACTCCGAACAATACAAGGGGCCTGTCTGGACACAGGTACATCAAGGCGTGGAAGGGAACGAGTGCGTCTATGCCGCTGCCCAAGCTCTCCTCCCCCGACACTCGACCCCTCCATCCTCCACACTCCATAACCCGGCCTTCTGGCGACAAACGCGGAGAGTTTAAAGCAATGCAGACTCTCGCAGAAAATATCCACCCCCAGCCAAGGGGCTCTCCAATGCGGAGGAAGTTAGGTGGCGACGCCTACAGGAAGGTACATATAACACCCCAGACCTTTTAAACACAATACACCCCTGGTTCTGCGACCCCAAATGCAAATATTGCGGACATGGTGTGGACCTGCCCACACAATCCTCCAGATGACCCGAATGCAGTGCCAACAAATGAGGGGTGGGAGGCTGCCCTATCCAGTTTTGGACTAGAGGCCCAACGGGCCTTCGTGACACGCACGCGGATAGCAGCGGCGGCCGCTGGACTCCCGGACTAGGGACCCCACCTACACATCCCCCTTCGGTATCTCTACTCAATAAAGCTTTTCACTCACTCATATTTACCCTCCAACTTCCCTGCCCTATTCATCTCCGCCAGATCCCACCTTGTCTTTCGTGCCCTTCAAAGTGAGAAGCAACATTTTTGCATGCAACGGTCCTTCCCAGGAATCGTCTGGGGAGGCCTCCGGCCGTGGCGTGGTTCCCGCCTTCTTTTGTGACCCACTGCAATGGCTGCGTGGCACATCGCGAGGTAGGAGGAGCGAGGAGGAGGGGATGAAACGTTACTGGGCTGTCTGTCCAGTGCCTGTCTCAGTTTTTTTTTCCGCACATAAACTGTTTTCAACGCGGCCTACTTTGAATGATGACAGTAATTTTCTTTTTTTTTTGCATGCTCTACGGCGCAAACAACGTTGGAGCGTGCAGATTAATAAAAAAGCATGATTTTTAGGTCGAAATTTGATCTGAACGTCGACTCGACGCCTTTTATCCTTTTTAAGGAGCGCAGGAGTTTCGGCTGTGAGCCTGTAATCACGCGGTCACTGGAAAATATAGTTTTGAACGAATGAAATGATTCTAAACATGAATAATGCTATGAAATATTCGGCAGACAAATTTCATTTAACCCTATTTTTGTGTAAAGAACGGTTTTATGGTTACTGCTGTGGCTATGAGCATCGATGTGACTGTGAAGAAAATTTCGTGCAATATTGTGAGTACCTAAAGCCGGGTTTGGATTTATTTTCAAATCTCCTCTCTCCCCTGTTGAAGTCTGATGAAAAAATTATTATTCAGTATGACAACTAATGGCTGAGTATATCACCGTTCTAAACAGGGCAATTTATCAAAGAAAAGGAAGACAGAAATGCTAAATTTACAGGTGTGCAGTGAAAGGAGTTAAGAAGAAAAAAAAATGCCTCTGTAATGGGCAAGACAACGTCTACGTTTTGTAGTATGGCGAAACAAACCTGATGTAAGTTAGCAAGCATCGCGCTGCCTATATAACATAACTTGATCAGGTTCAGCTCATATCGGCAACAATTCTTTTTCGGCGCCGAATATTTTCCCCTATGTTCGAAGAAAAGTGATGCGCCAAAACCTTTCTCACACACTCCGCAGGCGAGCAACTGTTGTTAGGCACCGAAGGAATACATAATGATAAAAGCAGCGCAGTAGTCACGTTGCTGTTTAAGACTTTACATTTATAAGTCGCAAGATTGCGTTTTGGTATACTTTTTGAGTTGTAATTTATGTAACATTTATGTTCATGGTAATTTCCCTTTTCAACAATTTTGGTTTATTCAGTGTTTAGCATAAAATCAGTTTTAAGCTTTCTCTAGGAATGGCCTTCACAATTTCTCATTGGACAGCATCTCGTCAAATGCCTCGTGCGTTATAAAAAATAAGACACGCGCGGCCTGATCAGTTTGTCAAATGACGAAGTTGATCCTTTTTGTCTCTGGCTTCTGCATTCTTCGTTCGCAGTGTTGTACTTTCTAGAAGGCGAATGTGCAGTCATCATTATCATCATCATCAGCCTGACTATACCCACTGCAAAGCGAAGGCCTCTCCCATATTTCTTCAATTAACCCGGTTCTGTGCTAGCTGCATCCACTTGACCCCTGCGAACTTAACCTTATCCGCCCACTTAACTTTCTGCCGCCCGCTGCTACGCTTTCCTTCCCTTGGAATCCAGTTTGTTACCCGTAACGACCATCGATTATCCTCTCTTCGCACTATATGTCCTGCCCATGCCTATTTCTTCTTCTCAATTTCCACTAGAATGTCAGTAACTTGAGTTATTGCTCTGACCCACTCTGCACGCTTCCTATTTCTTAATGTTACCCCTACGATTTTTCGTTCCATAGCCCTCTGGGTTGTTCTTAACTTAAGTATAACCCTCTTGGTTAGCCTCCACGTTTCAGCCCCATAGGTGAGTACAGGTAAGATGCAACTGTTGTATACTTTGCTCTTGAGCGATACCGGTAAGCTGCTAGCCATAATCGGCGAGTGCTTGCGAAATGCGCTCTATCCCAGTGTTATTCTTCTTGTTATTTCCTTTTTGTGGTCCGGGTTTGCGGTTACTACCTGTCCTAAGCAGACATATGCGTCTACTACTTCCAGTGCTTCGCTACCTAACGTAAACTGCTGTTCCTTCCCGAGGCTCTTGAACGTTACCTTAGTCTTCTGCATATTGATTTTTAAGCCTATATTTCAACTTTTCCTGTCTAGGTCACTAATCATTATTTGCACTTCATCCCTCGAGTTACTTAGCAAGCCAATGTCATCAGCAAATCGCAGAATACTGAGGTATTCTCCATCTACCCTTATACCCATCTGCTCCCATTCCAAGTCTCTGAATACTTCCTCTAAACAAGCTGTGAAGAGTACTGGGGAGATCTTGTCTCCTTGACAAACACCTTTCTTTATGGAATTTTTTTACTTTCTTTATTCAGAACTATGGTTGCTGTGCAGCTACTACATATTGCTGTGCAGCCACTTCCAGCACTTTCACGTACGGCTCGTCTACCCCTGATTTCGCCCTGCCTGCATCACCGCTGAGGTTTCAACTGAGTCAAATGCTTTTTCGTAATCAATGAATGCTATGTATAAGGGCTTGTTATATTTTGAGCATTTTTCTATCACCTGGTTGATGGTAGGAATATGATCAATAATAGAGTACCACTTCCGAAAACGGAAAACCTGCTTTAACCTTTCCTTGATTGCAGTCTACTTTTGTCTTGATTCTATTAGAGATTACCTTAGTAAATACCCTATACGTAACAGACAGTAAGCTGATTGGTCTGTAATTTCTAAAGTCCTTAGAGTCCCCTTTCTTATGAATGAGAATATTGTTAGCATTCTTCCATTGTTCCGGTACCGTCGATGACACCAGGCACTGCGTATACAGATTGTCCAGTTTTTCTAGCACGATATCCCCCCCCCCCCCGTACGTTAATAAATGTCTACTTATTTGATTCTCCACAGCTGATTCCCCCCCTTTCATAGTTTCTAATGCTGTCTTGACCTCGTCTTTTGTCCTTGGTGGAATATCTGACTGTTTTTCCTACCGCCAATCTCATTACGGTCCTGACTACTTTGGCTACTGTGGAGATGTCTATAGAACTCTTCTTCTACTTTGACTATCATGTCCATATTCGTGATGACGTTGCCTGCTTTGTCCATTATCGCATGCATCTGGTTCTTTCCTATGCCCAATTTCTTCTTTACCGCTTTAAAGCTTCCCCTGTTCTTTACAGCATGCTCAATTTTCTCCGTGTTATACTTCCTTATATCGGCCACTTTGCGCTTATTGATTAGCTTTCATACCTCGGCCAATTCTATCTGGTCTGTTGGATTGGAAGCTTTTACACTTTGGCGTTCCTAATCAAATGTTTCGTCTCCTTAGACAGCTTACCGGCATCTTCTGTAACTATCCTAGCGCCTAATCTAATCCAAGCCAAACCAATTCAATCCGATTAAGTAGAGTTCATTCCAGTCAAACTCAATCCTGTTCTGTCCAATGCTGAGTATACGCTCGCCCGAAATGCGCCTTTGACTAGCTTCAGCTTTCCTAATGCCTGCCTTGACCGAATTTGCGTTTCTGCAGGTAAGTTACGAATTGTGTTTTGTTACTGGACGCAGCCCATTTTCTTCAGTGACCATTCTATATTGTCTCTTCAGACAGGGAGGCACAGTCTTCATATACTTCACCCGCGGTGGGAGCTGTGCAAAACGAATAACTGTATGCTCTCAGATGAAATATTTCACCGTGCTGTACCTACTTGATTGAAAGACATATCACGTCGTGATCTGTCAGTTTTTCACTAGTTGGACTTGTTTATACAGGAGACCAAAACAGGGTTATCGAAGCTTCAGCAAAAACCGCGTCCCTGAAGACACGCCATCTTCGAGAGCTTGGGCGTGCTATAACTGAGCTACATGAGTAGAGGGTTAGCTCAGGTGTCTATGTCGATGAAATTAATAACGTAAAAGTAGAGCTTCATTAATTTTCGACAGGAAGATACCAAGGGACCTTGGTAAGGTATAGGTCCCAAAGGTTTCTTGACAAACAACCTGCCTGTCCGGCCCTGATGGATGAAATAGAGATTGCTCTTGCGAATGAGATATTGGAAATTCAGTATGGTGATTCCACATACAGCGATGCTCCTGGTATTCTAGCTGCTTTCTCTGACTATTATTGGAAGCTCCTTAGCAGTTGTTAAGATCCAAGTCAGGGTGCCGATTACATTTCCTGAATCGAAAACATTCCTCGACTTGACAATGAGAATTAGCTGTGGGGGAGGGACCCTCATTTTGGACGAAATTAAATTAGCCATTTTTGATGTTCAGAGCCAGAAATCGTCTATCCCAGATGGCATTACTAGCGAATTCTATAGAACCTTTTTGCATTGCCTGGCGGCTGTTTTGATGGAAGTTTTTTATGCATCTTTTGACGTGGGTTTCCTGCCTCTCACGTTCCATTCAAGACACACACACACGAAAGCAAATATTCTAATCGGTTGAAAACTTTTGACAGATATTGTCCACTTTCCCTCTGCACCCTAGTGAAAAAACCCGTATCGCGCCAAACAAGTTTTATCCGGTCCTGTATTGTCCCGTATATATTTCATATCGGCGTGACTACTCCTGTATGAAGCTTAATAGGGTTTGTACCAGACAGGTCATGTCCGGTATGAAATTCAATTGGGTGGTGCGGTCCAGTATAGAGGTAATACAGGACAGACCATGTCCAGTATGCATCTCATACAGGACATCCCACTCTGCTAAAGAGATGAAACAAGGTAGACCTAGCTTATATTTAGCTCATATACATGAAATGTCATGTCCGGTTTAACTGAAACCGGACAAGCCGTCATGAATGGAACTGATAAGGAATGGAGTATTTCCGCTCCTCAACACAACTCGGGTGGATCGTGAAGCCCAACCAGAGTGATCACATCAGAACATTCCTGCGCTTTAAATAAGCATCAAAACAAAGTACACATTATACATTACAACTTGTGTGTACATGTGGAGTGCGCGTTGTTTCACAAATACCTAGAAGATATGAAGCCTTTGATGTGTGCGGATGTGCCTCTGCTCAACTTTTGGGCTGCTCGTTGACAAGCGGAATTGACTGCAACTAGAGAACCAACGTCTGCGCAAGCACGTACAAAACTGAATTGCCTTACTACTAAGGTTCGAAGGTATGAGCATGATTTCTCACTACGATAATGGCATTTGTGGTGCGAGCAGTTCACACATTCATCGAATGCTTATCTGTGGCGAACTTACCATGTCATGGAGCACGGTTGTCTTCGTTCTGATGCAGCGGCCACAGCATGCTTTGCAGCAAACTTGTCTCCGAATGTTTTCGCAAGAGAAGCAGCGCGCAAGGTTTTCCCCAAGTACGACGTGTTGCCTGCACTGGTTACAAGAACTTACTTGCGGGTATGACAGACCATGTCGATAAGCTGCCATCTCGTGCCGACACTGAAGGAATCGCGAGCCCATTCAACATACTCGAATCGATTGCAGCTACAGATGAAGCCAACCGAAAGACAGCGCCTGGTCCGGACTCCATTACGTGCGAGGTTTACAAGAACCTCAGTGGTGAGGCACTTCCTCAACTCCTTGACACCATTACCAAGGTATGGCTAGACGGCGATGCACCAGACAGCTGTAAACCGCTTATTTTGATCCCATTCCAAAGCCTACGAAAGTGCCAACAGACCTAAGCAACTTTCGACGTATTTCTTTAACGCCAACAATTTGCAACCTTGCTGAGAAAATTCTCGCCACACGAATCTCGTGGTGGCGTGAACATCACGGTTTCTACCACCCGGCCCAAATTGGCTTTCCACCATCTATAGGTACAGAAGACGGATTGGTTGTCTTGGCGTCCTCAGTATTATCATCCACCCACAGCCACAATGTACGCACAGTCCTTGCCATGGATGTAGAAAAGGCTTATGATAACATCAGTCATGCTGCTATTCTGGATTAAATTGACATGCTCCTTTTACCACTTAGAGTACGCAATTTTGTAAAATCTTTCCTTGAAGGTAGAAGATTTGTAATACGCCTCAGTGGCGAGGCCATAGGATCATTTGTCTCTCTTCGCGGCGTACCCCAGGGATCTTGCTGTCAACAACATTATTTATATTGCGTTTATCTCCCTTGCATGGCGGTTACATAAAATTTCTGATGCTAAATTCCTAATATATGCTGATGACATCACAGTGTGGAGCCCACACAACGACCTACTGACTCAACCCTCTGGCCTGCAATCAGCTTTGGATATTACGTGTACATATACATCTTCCATTGGGCTTGAACTTTCCACCAGTAAAACAACATTCATATCAGTCGCCAGCCGCTGGGGCCGCCGCAAACTATCGGCAACACCTATTCGTCTACATCCATTCGGAACCCCACTTCAGGAAAGTTCAACTGCAAAAATATTGGGGCTTAATAATTCATGAGTCAGGAACTGGAACTTCATGACGATCTGGCACTAAAAAACAGGCGTTACAGACTCTGGGTCTGATTAGACGCATTGCTCCAAAAACGGGCGGCGCTCACTCAGATGTTGCAAGACAGTTAGTGCGGGTAGTTGTGCAACCGCGCCTTGTTTATCAAGCCCAATTTCAGCATTTGACAAGGGCACAATGTGATCGACTTGAGGCTATAAATTGAGAGGCCATGAGGGTCATCACCTGCCTTCCTCGCTTTACACCAATCGTGGCACTCCAAGAAAAGGCACAGCTGAATACAATAGATAATGGTTGCAGCAACGGCATTATGCACGCGGGTTTAAGGCCACACTCTCTCACGCAACGTGCGCTCGGCGGGCTTATGCTTCGACACATTCACTACTACCGCCGCCACTGCCAGTTCTTTGTCCATGGCGTTTTGTACAGCTGAGCGATAACAAGCCAACTGATTTACGACGACCGAGAACGCAGGAAACGGCGTCGTCACTTCGCGGCCAAATTATGGAACAAGACGCACGCTTGCCACATGGTTCCATTATAATTTACGTCGACACAAGCATCCGAGCCTGCGAAGTGATAACTGCAGTTTACTGTCCTAGCAAGTCTACAATGAACAAGACATAAACATTTCAATTGATGGCAACTCCTTCTTCATTTTCTGCGGTAGTGCTTGTAGTGCAAGAGGCGCTTCGCTCTGTGTCTGCCATTCTCATGCTTCCCACGGCCCGTATTGTCACACGTACTGATGCCCTACAGATGATAAAGCTACTTAGACGCGTTAGTAGTAGCCCGGAAATCTGCCAGAACATACACAGTCTAGCGGCTCGAGTACCAAATCCAATTCGTATTGAATGCACTCCGCGTGACCTATTAAGTGCTCAAAGTCATGTGGATTCTGCGACCCGTCTTTTAGACTCAACCTCGACATCGCCAAACCTCATAAAATTGGACAATGCTGCCCTGTTTTTACAACAAAGGAGCACCTCCGGCGCCGTGCACGGGCTCTTATACCTCCGTGTATGGCAAGCCTCCCCCGCGGTCTAATCCATGCAGAGGAAGTGGCGCTTCGGAGAATTAGAGTTGGAGTGGCCCTAGCACCAGCAGTGATCCGAAAGTGGCCACAATTTCGGTATTTACATCCACACCCTGGGTGCCCCGTATGCAAGTCTAGAAATATAGAAGCTGACATCTACCACCTGCTGTGGCAATGTCCAGCTCTGAAGCCGACGCGAATCCGGCACCTGATGGCAGCTGGCCTTTCCCCCCATAATCGCAGTCATATGCTATTTGGACGCTGGGACCGCATCATCGTTCACTCCTCGATTTCATTGTATCAGCGACTTTTTTTTCATTTATTTGACCACGCCCTTTATCCATCATAACATTCCTTTTATGCCCTGAGGCAATAACCTTCGCAAAAAAAAATACATACACACATTGCGTTGCTTTTTCTCGTGCAACAGTCGCTGCAGCTTGTAATTTTTTTGCGGTGCATCTTCATATTTGACACTGAAGGTCTGCCACCTTCAACGCAAAAGTTCAAGCAAGAACGTAACGTTTCCCCAGTGAGGATTAAAATACGCTCGAGAATAAATGATAAACATCGCTGATCATCGAAATATGCACAGATTAGCCGGACATCGGGAGTCGCTTCCTCGAGTGTTTGCGGATGCAAAACAACAAATTCCACACCTCACAAAAATACACAAAGTGCGAAAGTGCAATGTCGACTACATATACAGAAATATAACCTCCGTAACCATATCCCGCCGTGGTGTAGTGGGTAGAGTGTGTGCTCATTGATCCATGAATACCGAAGTTTGAGTCACGACTTCTGAAGTTCTATCGTTTTTTGCTTAAAGAGTTTTTTTTTTTTCTTTTTCAAATGTGATCGTGCTATTTTATTGCTCTGTATGCTTTTTCCAGCCTGGCGTTTAGTTCTTTTTCTGAAACGAGGGTCGCGGACCATACAGGAATTGGAAGTACTAGAAGATACAACAATATATTTATAATAGCTGCAATGCAATCATAGACTTCCAAAAATGACGCATGGAGAATTCAGATCATTCAGATCACTTGCGCTGTGAGTAAACTGAAATAGAAAGATGACCCTCCAAGCTAAGTGAAATTTCTGCTTGAATGCAAAGCCAACCAAGCTTACGATGAGGCTGAGTATTCTGTATGGAAAAAAAGAAAACTGAAACAACATTATTTCGATTTTTCTGTACACCCACACCTTGAGTATTATAAAATGGTAGTCATAATCAGAGGAAAGTACTTAAAATGCAATGTATGGTGTTTTTGCTTCTTGACAAAAATAATTCGAACGCGGGAAAAAGTATAAATGTATCGAGAGTAGGATCATCTAATTCCAAGTGTGTCGACAGCCCTACAATCTTATCAAGCTAAACCGAAGTGATATCAACTCCATGGTGAATGGAGATAACAAATGAACTTATTGGTATGGGAAGAGTGGACGTTTACGTATTCACATCATTAGCACATTTATTTGAAAGCTTCACGCAACTCAGAGGAGATCACGAGCTACCGCGTATTCGCGCCATCTTACATAGGAGGCTACGAAACCTTCCTTTAGAAGAACGATGCTATTCGTGTTAATAATATTCTTATCGTGTACCCAGCGAATTACCTGCTTGCTGACAAGAAAATCGTGTGAAAACTGTAGGAGTAGTTGAAGTAATATTCAGAGCAAAGTGGTGTGTACTCTCAAGAGAAATTGACTGAAAGGCAGAGCAGCGCACCTAGGAGAAAAAAAGTGTGTTAAAACCAACATTTACCTTCTTGCTTGACACTAAACTGGTAATTTGTTAGTCGTTACAAAGGCGACTCTGTCCACACGGTAAGGATAAAAATTATTTGCTATTTATAAATAATATAATAACCTCAGAACCTTCAGAACTAAAGTCGTGTAGCTGTTTATTACTTGATAATGAAGTAGCATTGAGGAACAAAATTAGATATTTTACATCTCGTATAGCTTCATTACCTTCGTGTGATCCGTGTGATCCATGGTGAACCGCTGAAAGCGGTAAGACGTTCGCTTATTTCTTTAAGTGCTTACGTGTTCAAGTGTTTATATGTACGCTTTTTTGAACTAGAACCAATTAACACGACAGGTTACAGCACACAGATACTGACAAAACTTCAAGCCCCGTTATAGATGCATGTGCATGTGTTTGACATACAAAAGCCTCCTAGGGCCGTAATTTCACCCTGCTTTAAAAAACGGAATGAGTTGCTGAAAGTTTGCCCCCACTATTACCTTGGTTCAATGTGGACATCTTGATTCCTGCACTGCACAATTTCTACTGTCCGTATTTTAATTTTGTTTTCAATAAAAAAAAACTTCTGCATGATTTAAAGCGTAGATAGCAATCTAAGCCAAGTTTCCACTGGCATTACGGCACAGTATACTACATTATCGGTAACTGCAAGTGGCCGAGAAGGACAGGTGGGATACTTCAAGCATTAGTAATCACAAAGCATCTCTCTCAGGCATTGGAAATTTAATGCAATATGTGTAAGGCTTCTGTTATCTAGGTTGATCATTCTTCGTTTACTAATAGCACTTGGAGTGCAATCAGAAGTTGAAAGCAAGCTGTCACTTACTAATACACATTACCCCGGCGCCGTCGTGAGGCCAGAGTACATTGCTTCGTATTTGGCCTAGCCTTATGGATGCTGGTGGCCAATAACTCTTCTTTTTGTCGCGGGTTCGTTGCATCATGCACTCTCATGAGTAAACCAGATTGGTTACTGTGACTATTTGTCTGTACAGGATGTATAGGCGCAGTGGTGGAAACATAGTTCTCGATAAAGAGTGTTTTGAAATTCCCTTAACGAAAGCAGTCAGGGATAATGTTTGGTGAATATTTCAGCGATCTGCGATTCGCTAATAACATTAGCTTACAAAATAACTGGGGGGTAAATTGCAAAGGATGATAATACCCTAAACAGAAAAAAAAAGGAAGGTAAGGTTGAAAATTATTATGCCAAAGCTAAGGTAATGTTCAACAGCTCGGAAAGGAAGAGCAGTTTACAACGTGTAGCGAGACACTCTAACGTATAGGGCAAGTAGTAACTGTCGATTCATGAAACGGAAGGGAAATAACTAGGAAAGTAAGATTGTAACGATGTGGTGATTCACCACGTCCATCAAGGAAGACACCACCTAACATGTCAGAAAGACGCCTTTATAACTAAGACACCCCCTCGCCTTAATCTAGGGAATTGAATATGTGCACATACAACCATTTCAATGAAGACGCGAGAGAGGGTCCGCGCGGCGCAATTCAAGAGCAGTTTCTGAATTAGTGGCCTAGTGCGTATGCTTGGTCACAAGTGTCTTTTTCCACTCGCGGATCGAAGTGATCGCCGGGATCAAGTGGAGCCGGTGGTCCGGAGCACAGCTTGTAATGTCCACAGGTCGATGGTCAGGCAGTCGAAGGAGCGTGCGAGACGGCGGTAGACCGACGTCAGTGCGTCCTTACATCACGCTTAGACGAGGAACAGTGTGATGGCAGGCCGAAGCCGTCACATCGCTGCACATAACACCAAAGTACCAGTGCATTAGAACTTCACGCTAACGCCACCACGCGCACACCACGTCGCCTTTTTTGTCACAACTATAGCTGCAGCAACCCGACTACCACAAAAGGAACGGATTTGCCAATTGCGAGCAGATAATGACAATCAACTTATCAAACTATCAGTCAAGAAGAGATGATATTAAAGTTGCGCCTGACGAGTGCTCAAGTATAGGTCTGAAAGGTTGAGGCTAGAAAAGTGTTCTAATGAAGTTGAGGTTAATAGAGAGAGCTACGAAAAGGAACATTGTAGCGCAAGCAGGAATATGAAGCGCGCAGAGTAGGTCCAAGAAATATCTGCTGTTCATGGCATTCTAGTGGAAATAAAAAAAAAAAAACGACCATGGTCAGGACATCTAGTGCAAAGGTGGGGTAATTGACGGTGGCTAAGAACAAGTTGGATTATACTGGAAGGAAAGCGATGCAGGGTGCGGTTTAAATTTAAGTTGGAGGGGTCACGTGCATGCCGCAAGTACAGGACTAGGTTCGTTCCAAGAAGTTTTGAGGTGCCTAGGCCCTAAAGTTTGTACAGTTTGGTGAGTGGTGATTAGGAGGATCATGCTATTATTTTCTAACATATGTATAAATGATAGCAGAGAGTACCAGTTCTTGTGCTGTGCAATGGCGTATATGGAAAGCATTTTGTTATGTGTGCAGTTGGTACCCAAGGTGAACCCATCTGTTTGTGCGGATGATAAGATGCATAATTTTAGAAATATGATCTGCGCAGGCAAAGGAATCCTTCAGAATTGTTGGTGAATTGGCAGCCTCGTTCATTGTCAACCCTAGTGAAGGTGAATGCCGTTGTGTAACAGAGTGCACCAGAAAGATTGAGACCCCGTGTGCACTAGGTAATAGGAGAGCTGGCGTCTCGCACTAACCATTATGAAAGTGCGTAGCACTATTCAGCGATTCCTTATATCGGATTTGGAAACCTATTCCAATACATCTACCCTCAAGTTTTGCAGAATAGATTTTGAATGCATCAAAGGATCAAGACAAGAAAAAGCACGAGTGAGGCGTTTGTTTCTTCCACACTAGGCACAGCTAGCGAGATACATCTCAGTGCTTTTAAAAAACCACTGGCAGTAGGAACATTCGTCAATATCACGCAGAGCACGGGGAGTTTTCAGGCGTCTCAAAGTGGGCAGCTATGCATGACGCATGAACAGAGGAGCATCGGCTCTCTGGAACAGTCACAAGCTGTTGGAGACTAGTGACAGAATACTTGTTCCACAGAAGACCGCCGTGCACACCAAAGGGTTTAAAACGGTAACGCAGCTTGCAGCGGCAATGAATGGCTTCTGATTGTCGTCCCGCCTCTGTTCAGCTCGAAACGCATGGACATCAGAGAATGAAGGGACATCAGAGAATGAAGGGATATCTTGTCAGAGGAAGTCGTGGTAAGCGGCAAACGTTAGAGAAAGTCCGCGGCAATGTGCCGGCGTTCATTTTTAACGGAAAATGTTTAATCCGTCGCCTGCAAATGAATTCCCCAGTCCATGACGGCCGGGTGTGTAACAACATTTCAGCAACCAACACTGGGAAATAAAGGATACAAACACAGCGATTACTTAGATCTCATATTAATTTAATAACAGGGGATATTTATACGAATACTATATCGTGTGGCACAACCGAACTGAAAACGTCATATGACATGCGGTGCTTTTTTCACACCGCCAAAATATAAACAAACTAAAGAAGCTTCAAAAGAATCTACCATAGCGGTAGCAGATGTACTGCATCTGGTGGTATGACATCACGACATACGCACGGCTCTCCTCCTTGTGAAGGTCAAATTATCCTACCCGATGACATTGCCAAAAGATGGAGTTGGATTCCGAGTATTTCCGAGAGTAATAATTTAGACCTGAGCTTTCCGCCCGAAACCAGCACTCATGAAATGACACACTCTGTGACTACCACAAGTTCTTTTTTAAAGCCTTATCGAATCTGTGCTGATACACGCATCCCTTTTCTTTTAGATGGTTTATACTCTCAGAATCTTATTTGAAACCTTATTGTTTGATCTGCAAATAATTATGTTATGAAACCAAGCAGACATCTTTGCCATGGGCTGCAATGCAAAGCAAAGCTTCTTTCGCGTATACTTCGTTTGTTCTCAGAGCCGTTAATTGATGCCTCTGCTAGTTTCTCCAGCGTACCATTTTCTGCATCTTATCGCGATCCCTTACGCCATGCTTGTGCTACAGCATAAAATGAAACACGGTTTTCCTGCTACAAACTAACAAGCACAGAAATGATTGTACGAAGCTTACATAAATTTTTCGGGTCTGTGATGAATGCTTTCATGTTTAGCATTTTGCGAACTTCTCTAAAGTGATAATTTATGCGGTCCTGGAAGAGGTATTACGTTAAAATTTAGCTCCTGCAATCTCTCCGCATCGTTAGGCGTAGTCTCCTTGTTTTTGTTTCAATTTACTCCATATCATTCAGCTAGCCTGAGCATAAGATCTTCTAGATAGCTAGCTTCTTTAAAATTTATCAGTTGGTTATATGCAACAGCTTTCCTTGGTGAACCTGAAGGATTTGAATGCATTAATTGGACTCAATTTGGCATTTGAACAATTTAGCAGTTTTTAAGGATGGTGAGCGTAATGGGAGAAGCCACTTTCTTCTGCAGGGCTCATCAGACAATTAGACATTCTGTTGCAAAAGCAGGATGTTCAAACCTAAAATCTGAGCCTTCCGTTAACCAGCATCTCCACCGTTGCCATATACCGAACAACATCCTTTCTTCCTTTATGAGGCACAGGTTCATCTCCCATGACGTCAAGGACCTCCTCAGTGAGTTAGTTGCTTCGTTCAGCCATGGAATTAGATTGGCAGATACTTCACTCTGATTTAAGGCAAGTAGGTCTCTACCGAATTACCTGTGCGTTCTGAGCGCACTTCAGCACCAGATCATCAAACTGGGAGGAGGACACCGGCAAAATTCTGTGTCGTATAAGGAAGGCCGAGTTTCTGATGCAGCACGCGTTGCAGCAGCTTCGCAATATCATCGGGGGGATGAGTTACAGTTATAAGACTAGTAACCACGAATGATGATGTACAGCTGCCGAGCACGAAAACGTAATGGCGTTTTGTACGTCCCAGGTTTGCAGTCGAGCCACGAAAGTCGGCTCCAGAGTGGTTAAGGTTAGTCTATATCGTTTCAAGGGGAGCCTGACACAGTTAAAGTAACAGGTGTGTTTCCATACATTCTTCTTCGTCATGTTTTATCTAGAAAAACAGCTACATTTGACAAGCAAGCAATTTCCTTCTTGCATGAAAACACCTTACTTGTTCATCCCGAGGACAAAAAAGGCGAAGCTAGAGGCGTTCAAACCTAAAGATCTTCGACCCATCAAAAGCGTATTTCGGGAAGATCAAGGTACGCCTGCAGACATTGAAACAAAAAACAAAATAGTTGGGCAACAGGTAGTACCTCAGCCGATTAGGTCCCAGCATTCACGGTTTCTAATGCAACTGACTGTGGTTCATGTTACCAGCTCAGACACGTAAACATGAAAGTTTGTCCATTCAGGTTCATTGTATATGAAACAAGTTCATGGCAAAAGTGGCACAGTAATTTCTGCAGGGCAAGATGAAGAGGAAGTCATTGAATTTCTAGAAGCTGAGCTGAACAACTATACGCAGGCTTGTGTCGACATAAAAGTCATATGCTATTATCTATAAGAGAACGAATTACTTTCTTGGGTTGAAGACTGCCTTTACCCATTTGGTTCGGTACATTTTCAAAATTCTGCTGGCCTAAACTATCAAAGAGGTCTTAGAACTACATATGTTTCACGTTGGCTTCATCTGCGTAAGCTGGAATGAAAAAATATGTTTACAAAAACAAGGATTTTGTATTTTCGAGTACCTTTAGCTTATTTACAGTAATATACTTTGTAAGTTATCTCGAAAACCAGTTGGCAAGTTGCCTAGAAGGTATTAGAGCAATAAATGCCTTCGCGCATGTATGATTCTGGTTAGAACAAGAGAAAGATCGCCACAGAGTATGAAAGAGGCACTGAACTTCAGTGGACGTCCGGACGTCACGTATACGGACGCTTCTTACCATTAATCGAGGCCAGCGACGGCGGCGGTAGCTCTCGCCCCTTACCGCAGCTGGTACACAGCCTGCAGCATTCGCACTGGAGGAACAGTCACCGCAGCTGAAGCGGTTGCCATTGCGCTAGCGCTAGCCGACCCTAATACGAAAGTCGTCATCAGTAATTCTCAACAGGCTATCCGCCTCTACGATGCTGGCCGTATTTCTTGACAGGCGTTGCACATTCTACGTTCGACAGCACTCTCTTCCGCATCTCGCTCACGTTTTTGGGCTCCCCAGGCACACACTCTCGCTCGAGATCTCAGCTGCAGAGCCGAGAGTATGATCAGCCACCCTGCTTCCGCTGCCACTAATATCTCACGCACTTCTCTAATCACCACTTACACGGACATACTCCAGCACTACCGACTCCAAAGATGCACATATCTCCCCGCACACCGCGATCTAACAAGACGCTAGGCCGTCCAATGGCACAAACTGCAAACTGGCAGCTTCCTACCCCTCCTCTTATACAGCAGGATCGTTCCAGAACAGGTAGCCCCCGTGTGTATGCACTGCTCAACTCCGGCCAATCTCATACACATGGCATGGACTTGTACACACTACAACACAGACAAACGCCCAGAGAGGTGGGAGTCACTCCTGCGTACTTCCGAGCCAGCAGACCAACGCTGGCTTATCCAGCGCGCGGTGGAGGCCGCGGCCTCCCAAGGAATGCCCGCCGACGTCCTCTAAGCCAGCACAATCGGTCCTTTGACCGGTCACCTGTTTTTGGCTGCATTAAAAGAGTTACCACCACCACCTACCAACTATCCCTTTTTGTTTCTGCTGCTACAAGACACAAGTCTACATTGCCGTATACAAAGTTATAACAATGATAAAATATTATTAACGCTTATTTTCGCCAATTGATGCGGATGAGCGAAAAAAGGTGTCTTGACTAAAAGCTTCTCTCTCTGCAGCTTGAGGACGCTCCAGTCACCTCTACATAGACAACAGTGACAAGGCATAAACTACACATGCAAAAATGCGTTTTCTATTCAGGAGGCCTTCCTAAGCATCAGGCGAACGAAATGGTTGCATCGTAATAGATATAAAGAGCGCAGGCTATATAATCCTAAATAAGAACTGAAGGCAATGGGTTTGTTACACGAAGAGATTGCTAATGTCTATGCGGCGTTGCGAAAACATTAGACACTGAAGTTAGTATAATTAAAAAGGGATTGTAGTGAGTATTTTATCCTTTCAACCCCAAAAGCAGTACCTGAATAAGGAAGAAACTATGGCGATTGGTACCTAAAAGCGTTGATTTTGTCAATGTTTTAAGGTTTACTATATTTAAAAGGGTTTTTGATCTTCCTTTTCCAGTCTTTTGTAGTCACACACCAGATTGTATGGATAAATATTTTCTGCTGATATTATCCTGTGTTTTCGGAGAAGTGCATGTTCAAAGCGAGACGTATTCTCTATAGCACGGACGACTTTCATTTCAGTGCTACAAGCTTGTTATTATTTGTTATCGATGTATTTTCGCAAACTAACGGGCAGTAGTAAATTTCATTATTAAAAGGGCATTATAAATAAGTTTCTTGATATTAACAGGAAGTATTCGGCTACTTCGGTTCAAGATGCCTGCACTCCTGTGAACTTTTGATGATATAATTTTAATATGCTCGTTCCACGAAAAATATTCAGACAAAACTACTCCAAGTGTTTTGATGTGTTTGACTGTTTTATGCAACAGGGCCTTAAGCGAAAAAAGCCAGGAGATGTGATTGGCTTTCCTGGTGTGCAGAATAAAATGCATAAGGTTTCACTTCTATTTAGGATTAATCTATTCTTTTGGCACCATTCCTGAAGTCCACCGGAGCTAATATTTGCTATCTCTCTAATATGTGTTAGGTCCTGCTAGATACAACAACATTGCAGTCATTTGCATAAAATATACATATGCAGTTGCGGGTACCTCTTTAAATATCAATATAACAAATGAACAATATAGGACCAAGAATGCTGCCATGGGGAAATCCGGATTTAACAGATTTCAACTCGATTTAAGATTTCTTAATCTGATGTACTGGTGTCGCCCCTGAAGTTAGGCTAGAATTCGATGCTTCGAAATTCCGGGGAGGCCATAGCTTTCCGATTTCTAAAGGAGTATAAGATGATTTACAGAATTGATTGCTTCCTGAAATCTGTATAGACACCGAATGTTGACACTTTATTGTAAAAATTTCTCCAAACCTATTTCCTTATAAACTAAGAGAGCGTATTCTGTCGAATTGAACTTTCTAAATCCAAACTAATGTTCGGTTTTCTAGCTGTATGTTTAAGCAAAGTCTATTATGCGCGAATTATTCACCATTTGTAATCATTTTCAGACTACTGGCAGTATAGAAAGTAGACGGTAATTAGTGCCTCATTTTTATCTCTTAACTCGTGATTATTATTGTTCTAGCAAACTGCATCTGTAGTGGAAGTTCAGACAACACTGTCACACCGGCGATAATTGCCACAAGTAATCTTCAGAAATAATTTTAGAAATAGATCCCTTGAAATCACTTGAACCGTAAACACACAACAAAGGAGGCAAGAAAGTAATTCAATTTTTTTCTATTCTCTGTTGATTGAAACTCCAGCTCTCCGTTTCCCTGAACGATCTTTTGCTCCTGTTCTTGTGCGAAAGAATACCCGAGCACGATAACTCGCTTTGCTGGACGTCCTCTCCCTTTCCTTATGCTCTGTGCACCTGTCATGCTTTTTCTGAGCACGGGCGTTTTTAAGGCTAAAGCCTTAATGCCTCATACTGTTATTAGCAAACGTGTCCGCGTTTTAGTGCATGCCTTATATGGGCATGTGCCAATCACCATTGAATAGATAGTTAATCAATAGCGATCGGATGATATCAGAACTTGATTTAAGGTATTTCCAAGATAATTTCATGATATTTATGATAGGAACCCATGCATTTGGATGTGATCGTAACTATCAGTATCCATCACTGTCTAGTTAAGGAGTGTTTAACTAACATTTACCAGCCATTAATTAGTACCCAGAAAGTGGAAGACATGGTTAACTATCACTAACCAATATTGATGGTCGGACGTTTGAAGACGTCCATAAACGTAACATGGTAACATCATCGGCCGTGATGTCATGACCGGATGAAACGTCAGCAATAACTGAAAGTGATATTGACGTCGTATCTGGTCATGAATTTATGGCGGGATGATATCACCAGGGGATTAACGCACATGCGATGCTGACCCCACCGGGCGTTCTATTCAGGCGCCCATGCGATGCCTTTCATTTGGCGCTTCCTGGAACGCCACACCACATAGCTTATATAGAAATCGACGCAGTAGAGCAGGCTCCAACTGCGTTTAAAATTGGCTGACAGAAAAGAAAAGGCGCATATCTGTCGCAGTTCTAGTCAATCGCAAGCGGTCTTGCAGTCAGTGTAAGCAGTGCAGTAGGGAAGGCTTCCTGCTTGAAGCACTTTAGTGAGCCAAAGTGCCCCCTGAATCATTTTTGCAATTTGGATTGTCACTTCGTTTTTTTTTCCTCTTTTTGCAATAGGTTGAGCTTTTTCTCCTTTCGACGATAGCATGCATTCTTGCACATGGCTTTGCGCTCTTTACTTCGGCAGCAGTTTGGTGCTTGGTTGTAGGCCAAGGCCTCAATTGGTCATAGCATCGACCTTATTGTCACTAGATATATCTGTAACGATATCGTAGACGCATTACTTAGCTGGCTCAAGTTTACGTTCTTCTTCAGCGTCTCTGAGCGCACTTTTGTGCAGACGTTTCTTGACGGTGACTGCATTGACTACGTCCGTGCGTCCTTCCTACACTGTCAACTAGCGCCTTGGTTTCCACGGGCACTGAGTAAACAGTGTTCTCTGGTGACATGAACGCTGCCGTACAGCTTTTTGGTTTTCTTTTTCATCTCCTGCCAGCTGTTGTCGGCCGGCAGTAACCAGGCCTAGTGTAGCGCCACCAGCATCGTCCAATAGTGGTGCCGCGTGTACGTCGCTGCTAGCAGCGTCTGCCTCACTCCCAGGCATCTCCAAATAATGCTCGCTCCCTGCAGCCCCTAAACTAGGTATTTCATCAGACCACTCGCCCCTCAAGTTACTCTGATCCGCCGGTGGGCCACATCGCTCATCGCTAACTGACGCGAGATCGCGTTTCTTCGAGAGTAGGGGCGCTTTTGGTCTTGTTTTTCATGAGACCACCCGCCCCTCAAGCTCCTCTGATCCGCCGGTGAGCCACATCGCTCATCGCTAACTGACGCGAGATCGCGTTCTTTCGAGAGTAGGGGCGCTTTGAATCTGGCGAGCGCAGGTCAGCGTTCGTAATAAGACTACTTATTTGACGAATGCAACTCAATACATTAGGGCAACAACGATTCTGACTCCTCTCTTGTCGCCCGCTGCCAACTTCACAAGTGTAGCCTCTATCGATCAAACCTCGTGGGATGCGCATTTTCTGCTAGGATCACTTCAGTTTTCCGCGTGCATTTATCTGTGACACCATGTATTTCGAAAAACAATTTTAACATCTCTTAGATTGACTAAACCTCCCCCATAATCTACACGAGCTTCTGCTTTCGTCCCCGAGGGGGGTTCAGTTACTGTCAAATCAACACTCTCAGTCGGTGGAACCGGATGAGTTAGCTTGAGACCGCGTGCAGTTCACCTCGCTTAACGGTGTAACTGCGGCTTTCTTGCCCATGGAGCCAGCACCAACGGTTTCAGCGCCAACGGTTAGATACTGTAACCCGAAACTTATCTGTACGAGAGTCGGTCGGCTCGCTGTTTCAATCTTGCTGCTCGGCTGCTTCAGCAAGCTGTGTTTCACTCTCTGGTGAAGTACAATTTGCTCCAAAACTTCACCTAGGCTACTCATACGTTTACACCGGCTTTGAAACCATACACGAATTCCGGGAAAGATTTTGTACAGGTTTTTTCGCGCCGATACCTGTCTCCAAGCTACTTAGGTAACAGCAGATGTCTTTTGGGTAAATATTCCCTCACTTCATTGTAATTTCAAAATGGCCCTCTAACAATCGTTATATTTATTTCCTAGCTTCAGCGGAGAAAAGAGCTACCAATCTCTCTACCAAACTATCTCGCTCAAAGTGCTTCCTTCAACAGACACGCTCGAAATCGGTTAAATAATCTGCAATATTCTCGGCGATGACGAATGGCTGCAAACAGTATCATGGTGTCGTACCGTTACCTTTAATGGCAATTAAAGCGTTATGCCATTCTACGCTAATTTTAAATAGTGGAAGCTCCAGTTGCATAAGCTTCTTTAAGTTGGCAAACTGCTTTTCTCTCTCCTCACGTTCTTAGCGTTCTTGTTTTTCGGCTTCTGTATGCTCTTGGAGTTCTAGTCTTTCGCACTCCTCGCGTCCCTAAATTCTAGCCTTTCATGCTGCTTTGCCTTTTAGCATTCTAGCCTCTAGTACTCTTCCAACTTCATTTTTCTCTCTTGATTAATAAAATCTCATGCTTCATTGGCTTCCTAAGCCACCACAGACTGTGCCCTTCCGCTTTCTCTCGACAACGTGCCCATCGCTACGTTCTGGGCTAAACTTGGAGAGTTTGTTGGCTTAGGCCCCATAGCCAAGCATTACGGCAAATGTCATATACAATCAAATCAGCACCCTCCTCGGCCGTCGATATTGTGGTGGGGCCAGATGCCCACAGAGACGCCAGCAGCAAATGTGCATGACAGGGCTCTCAATAAACATGTTTCAATCAATCCTCAGCCATCATTTTCTGTGCCCCCATGATCTCGAGAATTTCCTTTATTCGTTTTGTTAAAAAAAAATCATCACAAATTTGAAGAAGTTCTCTGACATTGTAACTCTCCATTTTTTACACCGGCCTCTTACTATTTTTTATTTTAGAAAATATTCATGTTTGCTAACTCACTCTAATAAAACGCGCGCAAATATTTCACACAGTACCATGTTTACCCTCTTAGCACCACTTAGCTTTCAAAACGCTTTTAACGAGGCTCTAAAAACGCAAAGTAAACAAAATGCGACATCCATACTTTTATCTCAGCCATAAACTGAGTCACAGAAAGTCTGGCGTTTGCGGGGAATGTACTTAGTCACCGCGTCGAAGGGCCTAACGACGGTCGATCTGAAGCTGCTATCTGGTGTTGCGAGGTTACCACTACCAGCCAGTTATGCGGTTACGCCTGCGCCATACGACCTCTTCCCACCAATGTGGTGCCACGATCACGCCTGGGACAACCGACCAATGATCACCAGTGTTGTGTTGAAGGAGTATAGGCCCGTAGCTCACGTTACTCGTTCCCTGATAGAGAGTTGTCTGCTCCCTTGGTGGTAGCAATAAAACCGTGTCAGCGTCGAAGAGATGAAGAAAGTCGTCTTTATACACTTTGTACAGGGTATTATTCACAGTAACTCGGCACGATGGCCGGGGACTACAAGTTCGACACAACTGTAGGCGCATAGCAAAGGCCGGGGAGGTTACGACACATCCTCTCCTAGGGAGGTTCTCTGCACTTCACGAACGATCCTGAAGGTCTCGGTCGACAGACGCAGAACACTCCCTTATAACGCCTAAAAAAGCCGTTAGCACTCAAATGATCCAATTTGAAGGGAGCGCGTGATGGCGGCCCGAGAAGTCCAATCAGCGAGCGCGCTGATCGCTCGCTACAAATCTGCCGCGACGCGAAGCGGCTCGCCACTAATGGACTGGTGCCGGGTTGTCGGTAAGTTGAGACGTTTTTCAACGTGAATATTCCTTATGCTTTCTGGCAATGCGCCTCTGCTTGAGGAGCAGCACCGGAGCTTGCGAAAGAGGTGTAAGCAGAAGTTTTACGTTCGGTTCAGCGGAACCCGGAAGACTTGCCAGGGCATAACACCAAATCTGTCTATTCTGTCATCACTGGAGTGTTCGGCACCTTGTTCAAGGGAGGCAAGTCAACTTGGGATGGCTCTTTAATCCGTACCGCTAGTGGTAACCTCATTACGCCATCACTGAGATGCACCACGAAAGTGACAGTGACTGGGCGTACTTATCCTATGAACTTCGCAGCTAACTTGTCTCTGGAAGGCAACAGAAGCGGCACTGGAGTTTTTTCTAAAGTATGATGAGTTGTCTCTCGCAACTACCATTTCTAACGTTGCAGGGATTCCAGCACACATAGACTGCCAACAGCGGACGGCTACGATGGTGTTGCTAGCCCTTTCTTCATGGCTGGGTTGCTTGCGGTAATAGATGAGTTCAAACGGAAAACATGCCCGGTACGGATGCCATCTATTACGAAGTGTACAGGCACCTAAGTAACGCTGTACTCCCTAAATTTCTGCACACCATTAACAAGGTATGGCTAGATGGCTCTTTACCCAATACCGGGAAATCAGCCATTGTGATCCCAATTCGAAAACAAGGGAAGCAACCAATGGACCTTTGCAGCTTTTGGCCGATTTCGGCCTATTTCTCTAACGCCAACACTGTGCAAGGTAACAGAAAAGTGTTAGCCATGCGATTGTCCTAGTGGCTGGATCACCGTGGTTTCTACCACCCCGCACAAATTTGCTTCCGTCCAACCATACGCACTTGGCTGTATTGGTCTTGCAGGTTCTGTCGTCTAGCCGCAGCCTCAATGTGTGTACGATTGTCATGATGGATATCGAAAATGCGCATGATAAAATTACCAACGCCGCCATTTTGAATTGTATTGACCCGCTGCATTTCCCTCTTAGTGTACGCAGTTTCGTAAAATCTTTCCTTGAAAAGTGAAGATTTGGAATACGGCTTAATGGAAATTCGATCGGATAGTTTGTACCTGTTCGTGGTGGGCCCAACGGGCCGGTACTGTGGCTAACGCTGTTTAAGATTACCTTCATTTCCTTTCTGTGGCGCTTACACAGTATCCCTGATCTCAACTTTTCGCTCTATGCTGATGATACTATGGTGTGTAGTATACACCATGACCAGTTGACTCGAGTGGCAGCCTCGCAGTAAACCTTGAATCTAGCCAATTATGTTAAATCTGTCAGCCTAGAGCTTTCCATGAGAAAACCTCAGTTTACGTCGGCCGGCAAGTGCTGGGGTAGCCATAAACGCGCGACGACTCCGACTCGTCTCCAACTATCTGGAATCCCTCTCCATGAAAGTCTGATATTCTGATATGAAAGTCTGATATTGAAAATTTCGGGATTATCGATTCATCAGACGGAAAGGAGAACCGCCTGGTTTTCTTGAGCTAAAAAGCAGGCGATGCAGGCCTTGGACATAATGAGACATATTGCACCTAAATACTGTGGCGCTCTCTCCCACGTCGAACGGCATTTGGTGAGAGCTGATCTGCATCCATGCCTCATTTACCGAACACACTTTCAGCACTTTACAAGCGCTCAATTGGGATCATCTACAAGCAGTAAATGGAGAGGCTATGATAACCATCACTTGTCTCCCCCGCATCACCCATGTCGTGGCACTACAAGACAACGCTCAGCTCAACACATTAGATGAACTGGTACAGCAACGCCGTAACGCTTGTAGACGTAGGACAGCCTAGTTGCATTCATCACGAGCAGTCAGGGCCTCTCCTACGTCGCACGCCATATTGCCGCCGCCATTGCCGGTTGTTCCTGCATGGAATTGCTTAGCTGAGCGAAAATTAACCTATTGACCTTCATAGACCAACCACATCTTATGCGGCATCATCCGTTCATGAAAGGATCGCAGAGCAATACAGCAAGCTGCCCCAAGGCTCAGTAATTACATATGCAGATGTCAGCATTGACGAATGAGAAACGACAACGGCAATTCATTGTCATTGTAAGCCGGCGCCTAAGAGCACACTTGCAGAACCTCATTCGTTTTTCTGTGCTGAGCTGATTGCCATCCAAGACGCGCTTCGCTCTGTATTCGTCGCAACCTTACTACCTACAGCCAAAAGTTTCATCCGTACCGACGCCATTCAAGCTTCACATCTGCTCCGACGCGTCAGTCGTAGCCCAGAAATCAGCCAGAAAATACATCGCCTGATGGCTCGCATCTCGCAAACCATTCGAATGAATTGATTGGGTCCGACTTGACCTCTCCGTTAGCACGCTTCTTCATATTATGCAACCCGCTAGGCGACTCTGCCTACACCGATGACACGCTTCCTCACTATGAATTATGCCGCTTTGCTTCTCACAAAAAAAGAAACACCTCCAGCGCCGCACACTTGCTCTAATCCAACTGTGTGCGGTAACCTTCTCCAGCGGTCTTACTCATGCAATGGAAGTTGCGCTACGGAAGATCCGGGTCGGGGTTGCTCTCACACCTGCTGCAACACAAACATGGCCTCAATATCGTCGGCAAGTCACAAAATCATGAGGCAGATATTCCACTTGCTGTGGCTTTGCCCGGCACTGAAGCGGATTAGAATTCGGCACGTGAGGGCAGTGGGCCTTTCGCCGAATAACCAATCTTTGCAATTTCTTAGACACGATGGCCTTATCATAGCTCTTTCTTGCACTTTATTTGAACAGCCAACCTTTTTATTTCAATTAATACTCCTTAAATTTTTTAACATATTTCATCATGCCCTGAGGCTATAAACAACATTATAAAAGAAACTGACAGTGCCACCCGATCTTGCTTCGTAATCTGTGTGGGTAACGCAGCCATCGGAACCACCTTAGCCTTCGTCGAAGTAAACACCCAGTTGTTCTTGAAACGAGATCTCGGCATCGCACGGGGCATAGACAATTTTTGTGGAGGATCAGCTCAGGTGCTGATGACGATGACGAACTTCACCTAGGAATACGGGCACCTTAACAAGGAACGACGATTGCATTACTCAACGCGCTAGCAGGCACCACAGATGCCTTCACCCAACTTGACCAGACCGCAAATGGTAGACTGACCGGAGGAAGTCTTCCCATGTTCGACGTCAATCAAGCAATACTCTAGTGCAGAAAATACTAGATCCGCAGACTTCCTAAAAACCACGATGAGTGCCTTTCATCAACGTTGAAAGTGCGATAAACTGTATTGGCAAAGCACCGTATAACACAGAACATGCTGACTTCTGCATCAAAGCCCTTACCGTGAATCGCCACGATGGCGCTAACACATCAGCGAGAAAGTTGATGAAATGCTCAGTGACGACGCAATCCAAGAATAGCACCCGTCGCCCTGGTGAAGAAGAAAGACAGAACATTTCGCTTCGTCTTTGATTAGCGTCACTGGAATAGCATAACGAAGAAGGATGCCTACCCGCTTCCCCGCATTAGGGACACACTGGATCGGCTCTTCAACGCTGAGTACTTCTTGTCGATTGACCTGTAGAGAGTGCCCTGGCAGAGGTCAACAAAAAAGATCGAGAGAAATGCGTGATGATCACACCAAACGGCCTTTTCGATTTCAAGGTAATACAATTCCGCATATGCTCCTCACAAGCTACGTTCCGGCGAGTAATTGATACCGTACTGGCTGGCTTTAAATGGCAAATTTGTTTGGTTGTTGTTTGGAGAAGACGTTGTTGCCTTCTCTTCAAACTTTGAAAACCATCTAAGCGGGCTTCGAGCATTGTCTGAGGCAATCAAATTGAGAGGTGTGGGAACTACGGCTGCAATCACGTAGTTCCCACAGCCCGGTGAGACGAAAGCTCTACGCTGACTGCTCGACGTATGCGCGTATTACCAACGTTTTGTCAAGGAATTTTCGCGCCTCGCAAAATATTTAACGTAGCTTACGAAGGCAGATTCCAACGGGACAAGGTGCAGTATAGGAAGCAGGCAAGCGGTTTGTGGTCCATCCGTATGTGAGTAATCGTACGAAAATGGGAGGCATTGACAGAGAGATACCGTTACGTGCCAGAAGTTGCTTCATGGCCCGATCATAAAGCTTCAAAAGTGGCTACGGCAGTAGCGAGTATTATACTCATCAATGCTCGATAGTAGACCAAGAGGATTCTATGACAAAGACTGTTCCCTGGAAGTCTCGGGAGACATAAAGCAAAGGGTAGCGAAATACACTTCTACGCCTTCGAGCTGGACGCCGGAAAATAGTGGGTGGGTGGTGGATAAGGACTGTTAACAGAGAGCAGATCGTAGTACGGGAAGTAGTAAGCCATGCTTTAGTCGCAGCGAGACGGATGAAGAGAGCTATCGCAGGTTATGCATTAGGCTGTCGGGTAGGACGTCTGTGTGCCGCATTGCGGCATTCAGCCAGGCCATTGAGGGGAGAACGTTGGGAGCCCCTAGAGAAATGGGCGTCAGTAGCCACCGATCGTACTCACCATGCAGAGGGCTTCCACTGTGGCTGTTCCTCACTCATCATCAGCCTGATTATACCCACCGCAGGGCGAAGGCCTCTCCCATATTTCTCCACTTAACCCGGTTCTGTGCTAGCTGCATCCACTTGACCCCTGCGAACTTCTTAATCTCATCCGCCCACCTAACTTCCTGCCGCCCCCTGCTACGCTTTCCTTCCCTTGAAATCCAGTTTGTTACCCTCAGCGACAATCGGTTATCCTCTTTTCGCACTACATGTCCTGCCAATGTCCATTTCTTCTTCTTAATTTCTACTAGAATGTCGGTAACTTGAGTTATTTCTCTGACCCATTCTGCACGCTTTCTATCTCTTAATGTTACCCCTACCATTTTTCGTTCCATAGCCCTCTGGGTTGTCCTCAACTAAAGTAGAACTCTCTTGGTTAGCCTCCACGTTTCAGCCCCATAGGTGAGTACAGGCAAGATGCAACTGTTGTATACTTTTCTCTTGAGCGATACCGGTAAGCTGCTAGTCATAATCTGCAAGTGCTTGCCAAATGCGCTCCATCCTAATCTTATTCTTCTTGTTATTTCCTTTTCATGGTCCGGATCTGCGGTTACTACCTGTACTAAGTAGACATATTCGCCTACTACTTCCAGTATTTCGCTACCTAATGTAAACTGCTGTTCCTTCCCGAGGCTGTTGAACATTACCTTAGTCTTCTGCATATTGATTTTCAAGCCTACCTTTCTACTTTTTCACCCCGCCGGGGTGGCGCAGTGGTTACGGCGCTCGACTACTGTTCCCAAGGACGCGGGATCGAATCCCGGCCTCGGCGGCAGCTTTTCGATGGAGGCGAAAAAGCAAGGCGCCCGTGTGCTGTGCGATGTCAGTGCACGTTAAAGAACCCCAGGTGGTCGAAATTTTCGGAGTCCTCCACTACGGCGTCTCTCATAGCCTGAGTCGCTTTGGGACGTTAAACCCCACAAACCAACCAACCAACTTTCTACTTTTTCTGTCTAGGTCATCAATCATTATTTGCAATTCATCCCCCGAGTTGCTTAGCAAGGCAATGTACCCTTAGCCCTAACTGCTCCCATTCCAAGTCTCTGAATACTTCCTCTAAACAAGCTGTGAATAGTACTGGGGAGATTGTGTCTCCTTGCCTGACACCTTTCTTTATGGGAATTTTGTTACTTTCTTTATGCAGAACTATGATTGCTGTGCAGCCACTATATATATCTTCCAGCACTTTCACGTACGGCTCGTCTACCCCCTGATTTCGCAATGCCTGCATCACCGCCGAGGTCTCAACTGAGTCAAATGCTTTTTCGTAATCAATAATTGCTATGTATAAGGGCTGGTTATATTCCGCGCATTTTTCTATCACCTGATTGATGGTATGAATATGATCGATAATAGTGTACCGTTTCCGAAACCCTGCTTGATCCTTTGCTTGATTGCAGTCTAAGGTTGTCCTGATTCTATTAGCGATTACCTTAGTAAATATCTTATACGTAACAGACAGCAAGCTGATTGGTCTGTAATTTTTAAGGTCCTTAGAGTCCCCTTTCTTGTGAATGAGGATAATGTTTGCATTCTTCCATGCTTCCGGTACCGTCGATGACACCAGGCACTGCGTATACAGGGTGGCCAGTTTTTCTAGCACGATATCCCCCCCGTCCTTCAGCAAATCTGTAGTTATCTGATCCTCTCCAGCTGATTTCCCCCTTTTCATAGTTTCTAGTGCTTTCTTGACCTCGTCCTTCGTCACTGGTGGAACGTCTGACTGTTCTTTCCTTCCGGCAATCTCATTACGGTCCTGACTACTTTGGCTACTGTAGAGATCTGTATAGAACTCCTCGGCTACTTTGACTATCTTTTCCATATTAGTGATGACGTTGCCCGCCTTGTCCTTTATCGCATACATCTGGTTTTT
Organism: Amblyomma maculatum; assembly: GCA_023969395.1. NCBI lineage: Eukaryota > Metazoa > Arthropoda > Arachnida > Ixodida > Ixodidae > Amblyomma > Amblyomma maculatum. Next base: position 298,416 of record JAJIZL010022891.1, on the reverse strand, counting down.
GCCTATCCCCAATTTCTTCTTTACCGCTTTAAGGCTTCCCCCGTTCTTTACAGCATGCTCAATTTTCTCCACATTATACTTCCTTATATCGGCCACCTTGCGCTTATTGATTAGCTTTGATATCTCGGCCAATTCGATCTGGTCTGTTGGATTGGAAGCTTTCATTTTCTGGCGTTTCTTAATCAAACCTTTGTCTCCTTAGACAGCGTACCGGTATGCTCTCTAAGTATCCTACCGCCTACTTCTACAGCACATTCAGTAATGATATCTCTGAAATTATTGTTCCTTGCCTCTAGGGTAATGTCGCCATTCTCAGTTAGAGCTGAATACCTATTCTGTAGCAAGATCCTGAACTCTTCTGCCTTCGCCCTCACCGCCAATTCGATGATGGGTTTCTTTCTTACTAATCTGTTGCGTTCCTTCTTCAGATTTAGGCTAATTTGGGACCTCACCATCCTGTGGTCACTGCATCGCACTTTCCCGATTACCTCTACATCTTGCATAATGGCGGGGGTTGAACACATTATGAAGTCGATTTCATTTTTAGTCTTTCCGTTAGGACTTTTCCATGTCCTTTTCCGGTCCCTCACTGGTATTTGTGAAATTGTCGATGACAAGCACATGAAGGTACCCTCAAAGCTAACAACAGTTTAATCCTTGGCAAGCAGCCATCATATTGCACTATATGACGCGTCTTCAGGTTCTCGAATCTATGCATCTGAAAAACGACCTGAGTCCCCGTCCAGATAGTGTTTTGCAAAAGGGGAATAGTACAGTTTATACAAAATACCCTCAAGAAATGTCCTGTTTTAGCTTCCTCGATCACGTTATACTTTTTCCTATGCATAGATTGAGCCCCTCCTTTATATAATTTGCGCGCTTCACCTTATAGCTAAATTCTGTGTGCGAGCTGGAACACTGCTCTGTCGTGGGCGATCCGAAAGCCCACTTCTGGGTCGACCCGCGGGCCGGTCTTGGCTGGTGCATGAGCTATCTCGCCAGGTATGAACCTTAAGTTCAGTGCTTGAACCAGACTCGGGTCTAACGTTGCGGACCCGGCCGCACTAGCGTTTAGACATCGTGAGCTATATAATATGAGTGATGAAGTATTGAGGGAATGAGAGTATTTTAACGCTGATATGTAATCTATTTCGTACGCTTCCTAGATCTTTCAAATTTCACTACGCCATCACTTCGACTCCACTTAATCACAGTTCAGAAAGCCTATCTTGCGAACCCACCTTATCACTTCATTTGTGCTAAAAGCATTTTAGGCGGTACTTCAATTTAAAATTTTTTTGCCGCCGAGCTCGTTCTTTGTGTAGCAGGCTCCCCTTTGCTCACATCAAGCTGTTTACCTTATGCGTCAGTACAGAAGGAGTCCGGTACGGAACACAGCTTTATCCACAACTTTGAGAGCAGGGTCGGGCTCAGCAGGGCTTCATTATTACGGGGTGCGGACTGGGTGTGTAAATGAAGGTGTAGACCTAGGGCAGGCTTGGGCTTTATGTCGCGGGCGCGGTCCTCAGATTCGCACCCCTGCTGTTCACTAGTGTGAGAACAGGGCAAGCCCCTGAATTTTGCATCAGAGATTTGCCAAGGCATTGGCACAATTCGGAATGAAATGTTCCAAGGTTGTAAGAGAATCTCGTTATTTGCGAGCCTTACTAGAGCAGTATCTGTCAAAGAGGTGGACATGTTGGTAACTTTATCGATGGTGTCCACCGGTTCTAGCGGCTCAGTCGCTTATAATGGGTTATGCACTCGTCTGCGCCCTCACCGGGAAAGTTCAAAGCTCCCGATGGTGTTTGAAGGAAGCGTTCGCAGTGCGCTTAGGCTGGTCTTCAGCCTGGATAATAAAGTCACTTCGACCTGCTACTAGGACGTCTGCGGGCTGCATAGCACTGGTTCGCGGTTCGAGGATCGCAGTGCCACGAATTATGCAGAATTTCGTTTGTAGCTATGTTGAGTGCAGCGACAGAAATCGCTGACAGGTTCCTCTATGACAATGTTGTGTTCGTACATATTGAGAAAGTTTACGTATGAACACAAGGACACATAGAGGAAATCAAGGACGGCCACCTCAATACCACAATTATTCCATACACTTAATGTATTGAATAGGAAAACCACCAAAATAAAACAAAGCTGACATGAACATTATGTGTCACCCTGTGTACCCCTGGTGTTTGGCCAAGAACCGAAATTCTTTTCAAGAGAAGTGGCTGAAAATCTGGCTTGCGCACTTACCTCCACTAGTACACTTTTAAAAGGCTTCCATTAGCAACCGCTACAGTTGATTCCTGTGCTTATATATAGAAAAGGTTCTACTGCGGACATGCTGCTACGACCGAGGAGCGTTGGGAACTCCCAATAAACAGCTTTGCTCGTTGACTCTGCCTCGGTATGCCGTTCTTTGCCACAAATTAGGCCCGTGGCTTCCGCTTCTCACAGCAGATACAGCACCACCGTTGACCTCTCCGCCCCAAGAAAATGTCGTTTATGCCTTTGAAGACTCTCGACTGGTCCCTCACCAGGCCGATGCCATAAGACTAGAGGCTGGTTCCGCCTCTATATCCGCGGCCAGAGCGCTGTTGGCCGGCCCAACGTGGGGCCGCTGCCCCGCATTCGCGTCGCATATCCTGCTGAAATACCCGCCATTTCTGTCACGAGGGTGATTATGGGACGATGTCCGCTTGCCTGCCAACCGATCAAAGCCCGCTGGTTCGCCCGCAGTGTGCTTCTCTCTTACTGCTATGTCGACATCTCACAGGCCGTAAATCATGGCAGCAGGCTCCTTCCCTCCATACACCAGGCACCTGGCACAGCCGCTAGTAGAGGAAACACGCCGGCTTGTGTAAAAAGCGATGACTTTTAGTGGCTCACGCTCACGAATCGTGTCTGTTCGCTCGCTTGTCCGCAGCGCTTTCGTTACGTGGCAGGCGGCAGCTGGGCAACTGACATGGCCGAGCACTAAATGGACGTAGAGATGCCTATAATTACCTATAGCAGGAGCTGCAACTCGGGCCTCTCCTTTGATATGGATGGGTGCGATCAGAATTAGCCTGCAAAGATTCTTGCATTCGCGATATTTCTAGGCCATGCGTGCACGTTCATTTGAGTTGGGTAAAGCGATGGTTCATAATGTCACGTGCTTTTGGGCCTAATGAGGAGGTAGAATAAGCTGGAGAGAGAAGAAAACAGAAGCGTGCCAGTCTTGTAGACTCGCAGTGCCTATAATACAAATAAAAACACCCTTAAGTACTGAGTACGTAACAGCTTTGGTGGAGGTGCTGGCTGACTCCACACTGATCCCCGCGGTGTTCAACGAAGCTGCCTACTTGCTGGCTTACCTGCTCTACCATCCAAAATGGCTTAAGACGGTGACGCTGGCCGAGCAACAGCTTCGGTGGGTAACCGATAGCATTACCGCGAACCGCGCCCCTTTGGTGGAAAATCTGACGAGGACATCGACGAGGCGCTAAGCAACTAAGAATGGGTGCGACAATATAATCATTGGGATTCGACGGTGAAAATAGTAAGCGAAGGCATCTTCTTGGAGGGCATTGCACTAATATGGTTCGACAATAATGAGGGCTCGCTTACCAGCTAGGATTGTTTCACACAAAATATAAAGAAGCGCTTTGGCAACCCGCCCGCGGAGAAGAAACGCCCAGAGCAAACGTTGCTGCAGCGAGCCTAAGTAGCTGGCGAGACTTGCACCACATATATAGAGGACATTACGAAATTGTGAGAAATCGTAAACCCACGAATGTCCGAGGAATATAAAGTGTGACACTTGCTCAAAGGGATCGTTGCAGATATCTGTGTGTTTCTTATTAGCAATGACAATTTGAATTCCACAGCTGACGTCATCAGGCGCTGCCATGCTTTCGAAACATTGAAGTTGCGCCATATCAGAAATAAATTTTAGGGACTGGCCAACGTCCCATACGTTGCGACTGTTGATGTCAGTGCTCCGGAATCGATGGCTGATCTGATACGCCGGACCGTGCGGGAACAATTGCTGTGTAACAAAAATTCTGCGTGCCGTGATGAACTGCAGTATGACGGTTTCGCGATGCAGACAGAACCCGCGACCCCATCAACTTCATAGACTCCGGCTAGAAATACAGCACACTTTTACAACCGCAGACATTATGACGAGTTCATCTTCCCAGCCAAGGACGGGCTGAATAAGCGCCTGTACATGCGAGGTGGCTCGTCAGCAACGGACGCCTGACTACAGCTGGTATTCAGAACAAATTTGCGCCCAGTGTTACTTTGACCGGTGGCGCCCGCAGCCGGTTTGTTATAGCTGTGGCATGACCGAACACACCTACCGGTACTGCTGTCTACGGGGCCTGCTGTCAAAAGACCAGCGGCTGCTCCGCAACGCTTTTGATTGTCACAACACAAAATTTTATCCGACATCGATTTTGGGTACGCACCGCCCGGCGTAAATGCGACACGAATCGCCTGTTTCCGACTGCAGCCTAGTCACTCTGTGTCTGTGTCTGAAGATATAGTGGTACCTGCGATATCCGGAGAATTCATCAAGGTAGTTTCTTCTACACATTTTTGTAAGGAGCTCGACCTGGGCAAATAAGAGCGTCTTGATGCCTTGCTGCATAATTTAGTGAACAGATCGCACACCTTGCTGTGGACTTACAATTTTCAGATGAGCAAGCCGTAATACCCCGTGCATGAACTGACTCATATCGAGGAAGGGTTGTCGAATTCCGTGACAGCACTAAGTGACTATGCTCATGAAGAGAAAACACACTCTTTTACAGAGTCTTGAATCCTAACAGTGATAAACATCTTTGGGAACATAGGAAAGCCGAATTTTGACTGACCTGCTTTCCAAGCATGTGTCCGTTTTCGATTTCGCAAGGAATCGTCCGCCACCGATTCCAACTTCTCGCATTCATCATTCTAATAATACTGGAGCCTCCTGGCCGAGCAGACAAAAGCCCTACGGAGTGCCTCCGAGCGAACGTCAGCTTACTCAGGAACAAGTGCACGACATGCCTAAATGTGGCATGATCCAGAAATATTCAAGTTCTTCGGCGACTCCAGTTAGCGTCGTTAAAAAGAAGGAAAAGACATGGCACTTCTGTGTGGTCGTATTAATGCATAACTGTTCAGAAAAAAAAGATATTTTTTTAATTTTCCATATTCCATATCTACAGCGCGATAAACGGGACAAGAGAACACAATAACGACAAACACAGCGTTGACTAACAACTGATTTTTATTGCTCCACCAGCCGGTATATATACCCCACTGGAAGGCAGAGATAGAAATCAAGATACACAGATCATGAGTACACATAAAATTCACACTACTACAGGGTCGCATTAACATTCGCATTCGAGATAAGCTGTTCCTTTTTTTGATAATGCCACAGATGGTGCACTTATACAACTTTTCGAGAGCCTCGCTATCATTTGTGCTTCCACCACCTCTCTAGTCAACAGGTCAGGATGGCTTTCTAATGCCATACACTCATTGTACAAAGGTTGGCAGGCACTCCTATCGTCACCTTCGTTACCTTCCTTGCAGCTGCTGCAGTGCTTAGCCACGTGACCGGTAATGGGGACATGCGTAACGTTATAATAATGTTCTTTCAATATTTCGTTAAGACATCGGCCAGTCTGGCCGAGGTAACTCTTCCCACATGATAGCGGCAGGGAATAGATTACACCTTCCTGGCACTTCACAAATTTTTTGGCGTGTCTTTTTCTGCAGCCGCTTGGTTCATCGTTAGCCGAATTAACTTTTTTGACCAGTTTCGAGAGTCGGTTAGGAGCAGAAAAGACAACGTCGACTCCGGCATGCTTGCCAATCTTTCTCAGGTTATGTGATACCTGATGCATATATGGCACCACAGCAAACTTCATCTTCTTTTTATCTGGTCTTTTCTCGCCTTTCATCTCAGCTTTCACTTTTTTCTGTACTTTCTCTGCCACAGAAGTCAGAACGTCAGAAGCGTAACCGGCCTGTGTGAGGCGGCACACTTGGTTTTTGAAGCTAAGTTCCAGCCTGTGCTGACATGTCTTTTTTACAGCATTGTAAAACACTGAATGAATAATGGCTCTTTTTACGAGCTTTGAATGAGCAGATGCAAACGGAAGAATCGGTTTTTTACCGTGCGGCTCGAACGCCCAACAAACATGGGATGAGGTGAAGTGAAATGACAAATCTAAAAACCTAATAAAACCATTTTCAGGCACTTCGTGCGTTAAGACCATAGGATTAAGATGCTCTAAGAACACTGAAAAAACATGACGGAATTGCTGCTCAATATCGAGGTTGTCACATTCTAAAAACACAAAGTAGTCATCTACAAACCTAAAAATTCCACGAACACAGCACCCTTCAAGGCATTCTTTCAAAATCCTATCGCGCGATGCCAGGAACACATCACTAAGAACAGGTGCAAGGCACGAAACAATACAAATTCCATTTCTCTGAATGTATACATCTCCATTTCATTCAGTGAATGTGGATTCTAGGTAAACAGACAGCAATTCGAGGAAACTGCCTGTTGACATCCCGCACTCATTTTGGAATGCTATGGCCCCATTCGCATCAATAAGATCATTTACCGACGACGAAATCTCTTCCTGGGGTATCGTGTTGTACAAATCTTTTATATCTATGGAAAATCCTTGAAGGTTTTTGCTGCAGTTCCCTTCTAGAAACTGAATGACTTCGTCCGATCTTCTTACTCTAAACGGGTCATCAATAGTCAACGCCTTCAAGTTACCTTGCAGAAATTTCGCAACGTGCTTCTGCCAAGTTCCATTCTCGGAGATTATCACCCGAAACGGCCACTCAGGTTTATGGGTTTTCACTGTAAAAAACATTTCTAGGCTCAATCCTTGGCTGCTGTCGACCATACTTGAAAGCCTACTCAGGTTCAGCCGATTAATTAGCTTCCTTGCCTTACTTTTAACCTTGGCTAACGACACATCATTCCGTTTGTAGAACAAAGCTCTTACAGCATCCGATGCCTTCGACACATACGCGTCATTGTCGAGAACAACAAACCCCCCGTCTTTATCTGCAAGTAACAACGAAAACGAACCTTGCTTTAGCCATTTAACCGTCTTCTGAAGAGGTAGTTTCTTGGTAGAACACCTATACCTCGTTAGGTATAGGTGTTTATAAATAGAAACAGATACATATACAAAGATACATATTTATAAATAAATAAATATGTATCTGTTTCCACATATTGACGATGCCAAAGCCTGTATTTACTCGGCGTCATACTTCTCCTCGGTAGACTAAAGATTGGTGTACTGGCAAACACCCACAAACCCGAGCGACAAATGAAAAACTGACATTTGTAATACCCGATGGTCTTTATGAGTTCAACGTAATGCTATTTGAATTAGCCAATGCACCTATCACGTTTAAATGATTCATGGACACGTTTCTGCGCCGATTCAAGTGGAAACTTGTTTGTGCTAGTGGGACGATGTTGTGATCGTTGCAAGAGCTTTCTGGAGCACAATAGCCGCCCCGCCGTCTTCTTGACTGTATCGAGAGAGCAAGCCTCGTTCTCAACTCTAGGAAATTCCACTTTGGCAAACGGCAGACAATCTTCCTTAGTCACTGGATAGATAACGATGGTGTTCAGCAGAAGATTGAGGCTGCAATCAGCTTTAAGACGCCTAAATTAGTGAAGGAACTTCAGAGCTTCCTGATCCGAAGCTGGTAGCTTACGCTGTCACGTAACAGAGGTGAAGACGTGCCGTAGTGGAGGGCTTATCGGACCATAGCGCGATAGTGGCTTCGCCACATCGCAGTTTAGTGATCATAAATGTCCCCTAGTTTTTTTACCCGGGTCAGCCTCTTTGGCACGAGACCACTCGCACAATGCGGCTTGGTGGTCGGCAAGGTTGACATTCGGCGGGATCGTTAATTTCAGATGGTGTGCCTTCAGTTGCGAATACTTCCCATTGAGGGAACTTTGAGAACTTTGAGGGAACTCGCGCGTCTATAGTTTCTCCATTCTTAGCTGGATCTTCAAGTTGTATAGGCAGCGAACGCCTCCGGCGCTGCTGCGTACTTGCTTTCACGCTCGAAGCATACTCCATTTCGGAATGCTGATTTGCTTCCATTCCCCATCTTTTAGCAATCTAGATGGCCATGGATGTTGTAGCGATGCCCATGGAGGAGCGGTGCGCGCGATTTCACATGCACGGCATTTGATTGTCCTTCAGCAATTTCGCTGGCTGTTGTTCTACACAGCCGCGGTTCGCTTGATGTAGCGTGCGCCGCATTGTCCTTTGTGCCAGCGTGTTCGCCAGCGTCGGGTTTTTTTGCGATGCCCGTAAACACCTATCTGGCTTCGCTGGCTTCCGCGCTATTCAGTCCGCGCAGCTTTCATACCACCTTTTTCTTGAATGGGGAAATCTCTCCATGTTAGACAATATTTTGTCGGGGTTCCACAGGGCTACGGGTTATTTTCGTACAGCCGAAAACAATGCCGTGAGCTCGGGCCCCGTCCGTGGCAGGGAAAACGACACACCAAGGAACTGCCTGCGGGTGATGAAATTTATTGCAAGTTCCCTATATTCTTCCTCGATCGTAGCAGCATGTGCGCACTCACCGACGTCGCTGCGTCGTTTCTCCTAAGATGCTGAGGCTGTCGGTCGAGTGGAGGGGGTGAATGAAGGGCAGCCTGGCGCGCTACGCCAGTCCCTACGCCAGTAGCTGTAGCCTTGCTACTCTACGCCAGTACCGTAGCCCTGAGGAATGTAGGCCATGAGGGGAAGCATAAGATCTCTCGAAAGAGAATTGCGGGTGTTCTCCGCGTCGTGCGGTCGAGGGGAATATTGAATCCCCAGAGTGTGTGAGGTGAAGAAAATATGCATTCGCTAAGTAAAGTTTCGCTGTTCGTTCTTTTTGCTCTGCGCACCAGGGGTGCGCCGTCAGAGACGGTATACATGGTTCAGCGGAGGTTTCTTGCGCCAGAGGTGCCCCGTCGGAGACGGTATGTAGTGATGACTTGAAGACAGGAGTTCACGAAAATAATAACTAAATATTTATATGCACAGAGAATATACAGTATGTACAGCCTTTATCAAAAGTTTACAGCCCAAGAGGTGTACTTCTGAGCGATACTATGTGGTTTTTAATGCCTTCCCAAGTTTCCATACTAGCTGAAGGCAAGAAGATTATTCGTCCTACGCTCTCCAAAGGCTAGGACTTCCAAAACTATTACAGAATTCATATTATGCGGCTTAAAAGCAAACCATCTGGGCTGTAAACTTTTGATACAGGCTTTACAAGAGAGATTTAAGTTGTAACTGGCTCGAAAGGAACTATTCCCTCCTCGGGATAGCCGAAGATGCGATGCATCTCAGCTTAGCTCAGAACACCGGACCGGGCCCATGGGGCTCGGTTTTCACCCCCTGAGGTCCAGCCCTAGTTTACACAACGTCCAATCACAACAAACATCAACCTGATTGGTTCGTTGAGACGTAGAGTTCCCACTTCGACTAAACCCTCTCTCTCTGAAAAAAAAAGTGCCCACATTGCTGTACTTCCTAATGCGAAATTTGAGCGAAGCTCATCAGCTGTTTCACCTTTTCAAAAAATTGAGGCAAAGATTTCGAGCAAGACACGTAAGTACAATTACAGACAACATTTTTGTATTTTTCAGACGTATTCCATCAAGAAACACTTCACTAACAGTTCTTGGCTGTCATGAATGAAGCTTTGTTGTCAGAGAAAAGAAGAGAGCAATTGAGTTATCGGCAGGTTTCGGGAAGCAGCGCGTGGGCCCATAGGAACGATGCCCGATGAACAGATAGCAGCGACTGACTAATCCCGCTGACGCAGCTAGCGAGTGAGAATGGGATGCACGCACCGTGATCTGCTTATAGCGAACCGTTTTGGCAACCGAACAGCCCCCTCGCCTCCACGCAGGATAAGGGGGGACCCCTCCTCCTCTTTTTGCATGGCGGCGACGGTGTTCTACGCAGTCGCTTTGTCTCGACTCGCTAGCTAGGGCAGCGGCATCAGTCAGTCGCTGCTAGCGCTGCCTCCGGCGACCCCCCCCCCCCCCCCCCCCCCCCCCCCCCC